>CM072531.1:7290000-7702500 GCA_036898165.1 Silybum marianum
GTTTAGGCAGAAACTTGACTTTCTGCGTAAACTCTAAAAAGATTGATTTTTTTTAATAAAAATGGACTTTACGCAGAGACTATGCTTCTATGTAAAGTCTGGCTATTTCAGGAAAAAGCCTTGAAAAATGGCTAAAAGGTGAACTCTGCTTTACCAAATGGCTATTTGAGTAAATTTCCTCCAAAACCAGTCTAATGTCACGTCAATAGTGGAACAAAAGTTTTTCTTCTAGTCCTGTCCTAGCGGTCCCACATATGCGGGACACAATAAAAGAAAAACTTGTTATTTCATATTTGGTGTGACATTAGACTGGGGATAGGATGGGACTGAAGTTTAGCCCTACCAAAGTTGGTGGAACAAAAATCAGGAAATAGATAAGATTGGTAAATTACTAAACTACCCATGTCAAATTAAAACCCTAAAACCTATCTGTATACCAAACGCACCCTTAAAATTCTCATTTTTCAATTCGTAATTCATGGTGACCGTTTTTCAGGTCCATCACACGGCTACCCATTTGCTACAATCTGCACTTAAGAAGGTTATAGGAGAAGAGACGTCACAAGCTGGTTCTTTGGTGGCATTTGAACGGCTAAGATTTGATTTCAACTTCCATCGACAACTTGCTGATCACGAGTTGGCGGAAATTGAACGTTTGGTCAATGAATGGATAGGAGACGCTACTCCTCTTCAAACTGAAGTGATGCCGATTGCTGACGCTAAAAGTGCCGGTGCTATTGCAATGTTCGGAGAAAAATATGGCGAAGAGGTATGTATGTTGATAGTTTAGTTTTTGAATCTATTTATATATATAAAAAAAGCGTGGTTGGTAAGTCATAAGCTAGCTTATAAGCTGGTTTTTTGAAAAACTACTTCAGATAGCTTATTGGGGTTTTTTCACTTTTTTTTGTTATGCCCGTTATACTTTCTTTCTTTTAGGTCATTTTACATTGTCATCTAACTTATTAGCTAATTTCTTTTACCAAGCTTTAGACTAGTTTATCATCTAAAACCGTCTCAAATCGGTTAGTGCTAAATTATAGCACTTTTATATACTTGACATATATTTATTAGTTTATCATTTAAATATAATTATTTTTTGTGTATATTAGTTAGTTTAAGTAAACTAGTTATATTTATATTTATGGGGTCAGGTTCAGGGGAAAACCTCAAAAAAAAAAAAACTGAAGAAAACCCCGGGAGCCCTCCATCTGGACAGCATGCACAAATGCATACCGGTAATTTGTAACATGCACTCGTGCATATAGGGAAAAAACGCTTGTATGCATTTGTGCATACCGTCTAGGCGTCTATGCACAAATGCATACTGTCCAGGTGGAGGGCTCCCAGTTTTCTTTTTTTTTGAGGTTTTCCCCAGAACCTCCCTCTATATTTATATATATTCTAATAAGTTATAGTAAGTTTTTATGTATATTAATTACTTTAGTAAATTAGTTGAATTTATACTTTAATATTTTATCATACCAACACACTAAATTTAGTATTTATTCTAAAAAAATTGTAATTTGTGGTGTTTTAGGTTCGTGTTGTAAATGTTCCTGGTGTATCGATGGAACTATGTGGTGGCACACATGTTAGCAATACTTCCGAGATTCGTGGCTTCAAGATAATCTCGGAGCAAGGAATTGCCTCCGGAATACGACGAATAGAAGCCGTTGCTGGTGACGCTTTTATCGAATACGTCACTGACCGAGATAACTACATGAAGCAGCTTTGCTCCACACTTAAAGTAATTTCTGTAGCTAAAATCGCGCAAAAATATACAAAAAATGTTATATGTATATATATATAATATATATAGGGGCGGGTTCAAATGAGAACTCAAATTTGGTTGTGAACATGAGTACAAAGGAGAGCACGACACTGTGTCATATTCAAGCTGAATAATGAAGGGAAATATTCAGACTGAATATAGTGTTATTCAGTCTGAATAACATTATATTCGGTCTGAATATGAGACATGTCGCGCTGTCCTTTGTCCTCATGTTCACAACCAAATTTGGGTTCGCGTTTGAACTTTCCTCTCTCTCTCTCTCTCTCTCTATATATATATATATATATATATTCAAGGCTTTCGATCTTTTGCTGTACAGGTAAAAGCTGAAGAAGTGCCATCGAGGGTGGCGGCAATTATGGAAGAACTCCGAATGGCAAAAAACGAAGTTTCAGCTGCCCGTGCAAAAACCGCAGTTTACAAAGCATCGGTTATTGCAAACAACGTGTTTCATGTTGGAACCTCGACCCAAATCAGGTTTTTATATATATGATATCGAATTTGATCCAATGAAAAGATGATACATAGTTGTCGACTAAGGATAAGTTAGCTTATTTTTTGAGCTTAATGAAAAACCCCCCGTTTGGTAAAGCCATAAACTAGCTTATAAGTCAGCTTCTTGAAAAACTACTTCAGATTGCTTTTCAATAAGCTCCAGGGCTTTTTTGGGAAATCTATTGAAATAGCCATTCTCAGATATTGGTTTTACCTCCAAATAGCCCTCAGGTTCGTAATTGCGAAGGGGTGAAACTGTTAAAAAAAAAGGTTTTTGAACTAGATTCGCAATTTCAGGGACCAAATATGTAGGTTTGCAATATTCAATTCGCAATTGCGAATGTAATATCCGAAATTTACATTTCTGGTCCCTGAAATTGAGAAAAAAGTTCAAAAACTTCTTTTTTTTACATTTTCATCCCTTCGCAATTGCAGGCCTGAGGGCTATTTGGGTAAAACTTGGGGGAAATGGGCCAGGAGATAAAACCACAAGTACAAAATTGGCTATTTTAATAAATTTCCCGGCATTTTTTAACTTTTATTCCAGTTATGCCCTTTATGGTCTTAAAATTGAGTAATTTTTCAGCATGTCCTTTTAGGTCATTTTACATTGTCTTCTAGTTTATCCGCTAGTTCTTACCAAACGTGATTACTTTATCGGTTCCCCGAACATAACCTTAATGACAAAAAAATGAATGGAACAAATACTAGTGTTAGTGGTAGCACTTATTATATCAATATTATAAGCTAGCTTATTAGCCAACAACTAGTTTTTCAGCGAACAGTTAACTTATCAGCTAGTTTGTCAACCTATATATGGTTTATGAAAGATTCGAATAACAAAGATGTTGATTTCGAACATAAAATCTTATTGACATTAAATTTTGAAACTGAAAACGAACGGATCTTTCTTTTGGAGTTTTGAAATACGTTATTGTTCAGGGTGCTCGTTGAATTTATGGACGATACGGATGCGGATTCGCTCAAAAGCGCTGCCGAATATCTCGTTGAAACTTTACAAGATCCATCGGCAATAATATTGGGGTCGAGTCCAGGTGAAGAGAAAGTGAGTTTAGTTGCTGCATTTAGTCCTTCTGTAGTTAGTATGGGAATACAAGCCGGGAAGTTTATAGGGCCGATAGCGAAAATGTGTGGCGGTGGTGGTGGCGGCCGCCCAAATTTCGCTCAGGCCGGTGGAAGGAAGCCGGAGAATTTGTCGGCCGCCCTTGAGAAAGCACGGACTGATCTTGTTTCCATTTTATCTGAAAAGGCAAGCTAATTGTACACCAAAAATTCTTGAAAATAATACCAGATGATCATTGATCCAATAGTATCTGGGTTACCAGTAAAATCAGTATCTGGGTTACCGGTAAATCCCAAATCTCACCAAAAATGAGAAATGTGCGTGAACATTTGTTGTATATAAATCTTGAAAACATTCTTGAAATCTTAGTAAAAAAATGAATTTGTAAAGTTTGTTTATATGCTAAGAAGTTGATTAAAGATGATAAACTTGAATTGAAATAATACTGAGATAGTCATTGGTCCAGCAGTATCTGGGTTATTGGTAAATCCTACGTTAAGAGTTCGAATCTCACTAAAATGAGAAATGTGGGTGGGTATTTGTTGTATATAAATCTTGAAAACATTCTTGAAATCTTAGTAAAAAAATGAATTTGTAAAGTTTGTTTATATGCTAAGAAGTTGATTAAAGATGATAAATTTGAATTGAAATAATATTGAGATAGTTATTGGTCCAACAGTATCTGGGTTACTGGTAAATCCTAGGTTAAGAGTTCAAATCTCACTAAAAATGAGAAATGTATGTGAGTATTTGTTGTATATAAATCTTGAAAACATTCTTGAAATCTTAGTAAAAAAATGAATTTGTAAAGTTTGTTTATATGCTAAGAAGTTGATTAAAGATGATAAACTTGAATTGAAATAATACTGAGATAGTCATTGGTCCAGCAGTATCTGGGTTATTGGTAAATCCTACGTTAAGAGTTCGAATCTCACTAAAATGAGAAATGTGGGTGGGTATTTGTTGTATATAAATCTTGAAAACATTCTTGAAATCTTAGTAAAAAAATGAATTTGTAAAGTTTGTTTATATGCTAAGAAGTTGATTAAAGATGATAAATTTGAATTGAAATAATACTGAGATAGTTATTGGTCCAACAGTATCTGGGTTACTGGTAAATCCTAGGTTAAGAGTTCAAATCTCACTAAAAATGAGAAATGTATGTGATTTGTTGTATATAAATCTTGAAAACATTCTTGAAATCTTAGTAAAAAAATGAATTTGTAAAGTTTGTTTATATGCTAAGAAGTTGATTAAAGATGATAAACTTGAATTGAAATAATACTGAGATAGTCATTGGTCCAGCAATATCTGGGTTATTGGTAAATCCTACGTTAAGAGTTCGAATCTCACTAAAAATGAGAAATGTGGGTGGGTATTTGTTGTATATAAATCTTGAAAACATTCTTGAAATCTTAGTAAAAAAATGAATTTGTAAAGTTTGTTTATATGCTAAGAAGTTGATTAAAGATGATAAATTTGAATTGAAATAATACTGAGATAGTTATTGGTCCAACAGTATCTGGGTTACTGGTAAATCCTAGGTTAAGAGTTCAAATCTCACTAAAAATGAGAAATGTATGTGAGTATTTGTTGTATATAAATCTTGAAAACATTCTTGAAATCTTAGTAAAAAAATGAATTTGTAAAGTTTGTATATACGCCAAGAAGTTGATTAAAGATGATAAAAAATTTGAATTGAAATAGTTTGTTACATATTATGCCATTAAAGATGGTGCAGGATATGATTCGATTCGAATCAGATGCTTTTTGTCATAATGTTTTGATTATAAGATCAGAACCATTATTAGGGACATTAAATTACTTTGGTTATATGAATCATTCTTTAAGCCATTTGGGTTTTTTTATATTTTGGAATGTGATGTAGGCCCTATTTTGGATGGGATATAGTGAGCTTGTTTCAATTGGTCTGGATGAAACTAAGGGGCTTATTGGGTAAGCACTTACTAATAAGAATCTTACCCTTACTTGTCTTGTCTTGTTGGGTAACATTTTGGTCATCAAAACGATTGTTTGTAAGTGCCTCTTACCTGGTAAATATTAATCGGGTAAGAGTTTTAACCCTCACTTACTGGGTAAGAACCTTGATTGTTGCAATGCCTCTTACCGAGTAAGATTTTTAGAAACCGTTTACCGAAACTTATCCGGGTAAGCGTTTACCAAATCAAATTACCTTACTGGATGAATATGGTAAGAACCAAGAATCTTACCCAGTAAGAACGAGACAAGGACCAAGAGTCTTACCCGATAAGCGAGTGCGACGACTCTTACCACGGTAAGCGCTTACTAGGTAAATTATTGCATACAATGCCCTTTTTGTAGACTAAAATCTTACTCGGTAAGTAAAAGATAGTGTTGAATTTTATCGGTAAGTACTTAGCGGGTAGGTATTTGGTAAACGGCCCCTTAGTCGCTCACCCGTAAGCGCTTACGCGGTAAGTGATGGGTAAATGGCCCCTAAGTTCAGTTATTATTTCATTAAGAGTTGTTTATTTACAGCTTAATGAGCTTAAAAGTTTGGAATCTTATTCTCCCGGTGTTTCTTTATGGCTTAATTAATAAGCCATTAAGCAAAAATGACTATATGAAATAAGCAATAACCCTTTGCTTGTCTACATTAAGCTACCTCAGACAAATTAATTATACCATAAATGCCCCATAAATAATCCAATCCTCTCTTTTTGCCTCCTTCAAACACATCGGTATCTCATCCATCACAAAGACAAATCTATCCCGACAGGGCTTAATAGAAAGGGGAAAAAAGTAAACATTAAGTTCCGTATTGATTGCGCTAAATTGTTATTCAGCTGTTTTTTGGAAAGGGTATCCTAGGCATTTTCCTAGACTAATCCCTGTCAATTTTAAGACTGCTAAAGCATGCAGTCCTGAGATAATTCCCCAGTGGCCACAAGTTGTTTGCGTCTGGATTCGAACCTAGGGTAGATGGGTTATCTGGCTTCATCCATTCTGGCCTTAGCAAGTCTGTATGGCCTTAGGTTAATTATTTAGTTGTTATACTCAATAAACAACTTAAATGACACAATTGACCATTTTGTCCCTTTACAGTTTGTTTTTTTTCCATCATCATTGTCTCTTAACATTTGAATTTCATTTATAAAGATTTTCTCTATAAGCACGTGTTTATAGCTCTTCAAACATGTGGCATACATTCAGCCCATTAAGTCATTTCTGAAACAGCCCCTAACTCAAGTAAGCCATGGTTGGATGAAGTTATCTTTAAGGTTTGGTTAATAGTAATCCAAAAATACAGTTGTAAATGAGTTGGTGTTCAAATGGCCATGAGATTTTGTGGTCCATTTTAGTTTGGACCAAATAGGGGTATGGGAATGGGATGGTGATGGCTGAATAATAAGAACATATTTAATGCCAACAAACAGCTGGTCTTATTTTGGAATTTGACTTCCTTCCAATCTGTCTTTGCTCTTTTGACCAAACTTCAAACTTTCCCATTGCTTTTGTGCCTAGCCCTACCCTTACCCTAAAGCATTAACAAATCCAAAACTTCCTCATAACCAAGGGTAATTTGGTCATTTTCCATATCTTAATTTTCTTGGACTGAAAATACCCTTTTGTAAACATGATATTGGTTGTACAAGTAATTTATGAATGAGCAAATAGTATTAAAGTAGAAGGTACGGGTTCAAATGAAAACTCAAATTTGGTTGTGAACATGAGGACAAGTGAGAGAGCGACACGTGTCAAATAATCAAAGAAATATTCAGACTGAATATAGTGTTTATTCAGTCTGAATAAACACTATATTCAGTTTTATTCGGTCTGAATATTTCTTTGATTATTCAGTCTGAATAATCTACATTCAGACACGTGTCGCGCTCTTATTTGTCCTCACGTTTACAACTAAATTTGAGTTCGTATTTGAACTTTCCTCTAAAGTAGAATGTATTTTGATTTACATATATATTTGTATAATACTTTATTTTAAAATTTACCATAGGAAATTTAGAAAAAAAAATTATAAAAAAAGTTTTGTTACAAAGATATATAGTCAAATCTTTTTTCTTTTTATTAGTTGTAATATGTTATTTAATTACATTAAATATATAATACGCTATCTTAATTGTATGAAAAAACATAATATATCATCTAAAATAGATTTTTTTTAAATACTTTATTTCAAAATAAAACAAAAAACGTTCTTTTGTTAATTTATTTATCTAAAAGTTGTTTGGTTATAAATATTAAACAGTAATTGATGCACTTAAAACTAAAAAGAAATTGTTTATTTTTTATATAATATAATGTGTTAATTTTTTCAAAAACTTGAATTTTTATTCTAAATTAAACTAAGATAATGGAAATTCATTTTTATTTTAATGCTCTCTCTGGTTTTCATTCACTTTAGATAAATAAGTTAATAATAAAGTAGATTTTAAAATAAAAAAAGGGATATTAATTTAATTTAATAATAATAGAAAAGAGTCGGTGAGTAGCACCATCATCAATGGTTTTCCCATTGTCTCCACTCCGCGTAATACTCCCAAGTGCTTCTTTTTTCTTCCCTATTTTATAACCCGACAAATATAGTAAGAATTTTTTTATAATTTAAATTAATTTATTGTTTTTTGTTAAAATAATAATAATTTTGATTGCTTTTATTATAAATATGGAAGGTTCCTTTGATGGATTAAAGGAACAAAAAATAATATTTTCGAAACGAATTCGTATTTTCAAGATCCGAATTTGGTTTTTTAGTTATAGAAATCAAATCATTTGACTAAAAATATATTCTTAATTATTATATAAAAGCATGCACACTATAAAATATTTTTAGATCCCAATACAAATGAAACCTAGCCTTATAGTATCATTTAAACCATCAATTTTTTTCAAACCATGTCCTTCAATTACAAAAAGTGTACTTTAAGTATTTATGAAATATAGTTTTTTAAATAACATTTCTTTTTAACAAACTTAAAGTTACAACAAAAATCAAATATAAAATCTTTCTTAACAGAACTTTACAACCACGGATGGAGCCATCTTAGAGCATATTCAAGAGCTTCTCTAAAATAGGGAAAATGAAGAAAATAAGAATTTTAAGTCAAAAATTTACTCTAAGAGATTTCTCAAAACTATCTTCAAAATAGAGAAAGTAGAAGAGAGAATGAGTTTTTCTCCAAATATGAAGATCACTCCAAAAATGATTACAATGTGAAACAACCAATAAAAATTTTGAAAAAAAATATTTAGAAAAAAAAATATTTTAATATTATAATCAATAATGGGTTCTCCAAAATGGGGAATTTGTTGGAGATACATGTAAATATTTTTGAAGATTTTAGATTTTGATTCTCCATTTTGAAGAAATTTTAGGGATTCTCTTGGAGATGCTCTTAGAGCCAAAAGTGACACCTCGTACTTCAAAATTTACATTTGATATAGTATCAAACCTCAATTATTCCCTTGAAACTTTATTTATTCATATCAAATTCTTCTTTTTCATCCTTTATAAATGTCAAGTTTTCTAAAGGTCCTGAAATAAACATGTTATTTTATTGAATACAAAATCTTTTTAAGACAAGTTTCATGTATTTTCAAAGGGATTTTCTTATTTATATTGCTATCTACAAATTTCTTGTATTTGTTTTTATAAATATAGACATAGTTATGTCATTTAGATCGTTTATGTTTTTCAACTTTTTATAACAATTATTTTTAGGACAAATATTTAATCAAAGAACATAAGTACTTAGAAAAGTTTTCAACCTTAAAGTCGTAAATTTTCTTATATTTTTTCTAGACATCCGATAGATCATTTTTTTTTGGCTCCGCCCCTGTTTACAACTATAAAAAACTCGGTGATTAAATGATTGTTTACGTAACGTGTTATACAATTCCGATATTAATGTGCAATCTATATATAGAAACATGGTTTCTTAAGGATGCAAAATGGTTTAAATTGTACTTAATTTAGTAAGATTTAATGCATCACTCTCAGTCTACATTCCACATAGACATGTAATAACGGATTAAATTGTGCATTATTTTATGAATGGCCATAAATAAAATAATAAATGAATACCCAAAATATATTCAAATGTAACAAAGTTTATGTTTTTTTAAAAGGGAAATGTTTAAAAAAACCTAACAAACTATTCAAAATTGAATGGTTAAGTCCTTGAATTATTTTTTTGATTGAAAAAAACTATTAAACTTTCTCATTTTAAATGATTAAGTCCCTGAACTATTGATTTGAATGAAAAACCATTAAACTTTCTCATTTTAAATGATTAAGTCTCTAAACATTTTTTTGAATAAATAAATCATCGATTTTTTAATAATTAGTTACCTACATATTTTTTTAAATAAGTAACCTGTAACTCACTAAAAAGTTTTAAAGTAAAAATAAACTTAAATCGAATTTATCATTCCAAAAACTCTACGCAATTAAAACCCCTAGCAAATGACGGTATCGCTCCCCCTCGTCACTCCCCGTTACCCCAACGTTGCCCGTTCTCCATTTCGTCTAACACGTTTTTGGCTCCTGCCATTGATCTTTCGCTTTTCGATCTATTTTTTTATCCATCATAAAAGGGAGAATCAAAGAATAACTGGTTAAAATAGTTTATTTAGTTTAAAAATATGTAAGTAACCAATTTTTAAAATTCGATGGTTTGATTTTTTTTTATAAAAAATCAGGGACTTGATCATTCGAAATAAGAAAAGTTTAATGATTTTTTCATTAATGAGAAAGTTTAATAGTTTTTTCATTCAAAAAAATAATTCAGGGATTTAATCATTCAAAATGATAAAGTTTAATGATTTTTTCATTCAAAAATATAGTTTATGAACTTAACCATTTAAAATGGGATAGTTTTTTTAATGATAATATAGTTTAATGATAGAGTTTTTTTAAACATTTCCCTTTTTTAAATTAACAATGGACTTCTTTTCTTACATTTAACGTAACAAATGTTCTTTTCTTTTTCTATTTGGCACCCTTTTTTACTATTAATTAATAGATTATTATAAAAGACTGATAATATAGATATTAAATTGTTAAGTTATATTTATTTTAATCCTAAATAATAGCTCAATTGTTAAGATCTTGAGTTTGTCCCTAGATATCACCCGTACAAAACCCCTCATATGACAATTAAGGGTTTGCATGGTTGTTATTTTATAGGTATCACGAGATTAGTTGAATCCTAGACACCGTGGTTACCAAAAAAATCTTAATTGCTTGAAAAAATGCATCAAAATACATGTCTGCATTACCATTTTAGTTTTTTTTTTTTTTGAAAAGCAGGCTTTTATTCACAAATACCAACAAACCAATTGTACAAAGCAAACATTACAAAAGCCATCCCAAAGAAACAAGGAGGCCAGCACCCAGAATAAAAAAAACCCCCACCCTGATCAAGTACTACACCTACTGTGATATCACAGCAAATACCAATCAGCGAGCCATGATTTAATTTTGCAAGATGCAAAACTTTCACCACTACCAATACAGAACCAACCCTCACGCTTCACCTTGACTATGTCCTACCCGAGCCTACGAATCTTTTACAAGCAAGTAGGGTCTCGTAACCAGCTTGTGTAATCCAGCGTTACCTGTTTATTTCGCCCTTTAAACCAATCGAATAATGTTACCTCGAAGCTATTCAATTGATTGACCAACTTTCGTTTATCGTTTTGAAAAACGACTTTATTTCTGTGATCCCAAATCTGGTATAGGACAGCCCAAATTGCCCCATGCCACAGTGTCTCTTTCGATCTTTCGGTGACCGGGTTGTTTCCGTCTTGGAGTAATTCTTGCACCGTATTCACTCCGCTCATGTCTTTGTGCCACCACCTTCCAATTAGGCACCAATTCACCTCCGGACAGCTCCATAATGCGTGATCGATTGACTCGGGCACCTCCCCACATCTCGGACACAACACCGAGTGTAAATCAATCCCCATTTTATCCAAGATTACTCTACACGGTATCCTTCCTTTAGAAAGTTTCCAGATGAATATATTTACCTTTTTTGGGATAAAATTTATCCATCTTGTTTCCTCACCCGTTTCCCTTACACCATTTCCTCTCTCCTCCAATATCTCTCTCAATTTTTTTGTACTAAATTTTCTGGAATCGTCGAGCATCCACTCTTCTTTGTCTTTCTTGTTGCTTTCGGGTCTGAGATCTTCCAATTTCCGAGTAAGAGTTTCTAATTCACCATTCTCTCTGCCTCGCGGGAGTCTTCTCCATTTCCATTTCCACATCCATGTATCGTTCCTCCATTCTCCTCTATCTGCCACCTTTGAGTCTTTATCCACTTCTAGACGGTAAAGGCGCCCGAACACTTCTTTTAGTGGCCTTTCACCTGTCCATCTGTCGTTCCAGAAGCTTGTGTCCTTGCCGTCTCCAATTCTTTTTCGAAACGAACTAGAGAATGCCAAGCCAAGGCATCCATCTCTTTTCCGGTCCGCCAAATGCTACTCCATATTGAACCTGCATGAATAGAATGATTGTTATTCACAAACAGCCCCCCCCCCTTCCTCGTATATACTCTCTATAATTTTAACCCATAAAGTGTTCTTTTCGGTCCGGAGTCGCCACCACCATTTACCCAAAAGAGCCCAATTGGCCTCTTTCAAGTTACCGATGTTAAGACCCCCATTTTTAAGGCTTTTAGTCGCTTTTTCCCATCCCACCCAAGCTATGTTTTTCCTCTCGCTCTCCCCGACCCCCCCTCCCCAAAAGAAATCACCTCGCAATTTTTCCAACTCTTTTACCACTCCTCTCGGGGCTCGATACAATGAGAAATAGTACAAAGGTAAACTTCCCAAAACTGCTTTGACTAAGGTTAAACGTCCTCCGAACGACATAATCTTTGCCTTCCAAGAAGCTAATTTTTTCTTTACTTTCTCTATTACCGGATCCCAATGTTCTATTCTTTTCATTGATACGCCTACTGGGAGGCCAAGATATTTGAACGGTAATGTCCCCGACCCACATCCCATGCCTCTAGCCCACCCGTGAACCTCCTCCACATTGGCACCCACTCCATAGATCTTGCTCTTATTCACGTTGACTTTTAGTCCCGACATCATTTAAAAGCATTCTAGGATCTTGAGAAGATTTTTCAAATTACTTAGGCTCCACTTTCCAAAGAAAATAGCGTCATCCGCATATTGAAGGCGCGAGATCATAACTTCATTAGCTCCCACCTTGATGCCTTCGAACAGTCCCGTTCTCACCGCTTCTTCCATCAATATGTGAAGGCTTTCGGCTACAATAAGGAATAAAAAGGGAGCTAAAGGATCGCCTTGTCTCAACCCTTTGCCCATTGGGAATTCCATTGTTGGACTTCCATTTACGAGGATGGACATCGTAGAGGACTTTAGGCAAGCCTTTATCCAACTGACCCATTTAACACCGCATCCCATCTTACTTAAACAGTCGAATAGAAACCCCTAGTCAACAGTATCGTACGCTTTTTCGAAATCAACCTTGAAAATTAGGCCTTTTTGCCTCTTCTTCCGAATATCTTGAATCACTTCGTTTGTTATAAGGACCCCGTCTAAGATGTACCGCCCCTTCACGAACAAAATTATAAAAACCATTTTAGTTTTTGCCAAAATAAGTCTCAATTTTTAAAGGTAAATATCCTATATCTTATTTTTACTCTTAATTATGAGATGAAAAAAAATCTTTTCATAATTAAGTATAAAATTAAAATATATGTTTGTTTTGTTGGATGAAATCAGTGGCGGATGCACATTAGAATCACCGGAGGGAAAGGACCCCATTGGAAAAACAAAAAATAAAATTTATAATGGTTAAAAGATTGTTTTTTTTTTATACTTTTTACCAAGGTTCTGAATGGCGTGAGGCGTGGCGTGGCGATGAGGCCAAGCCTCAAGCCTTAGTAGCCACGGCGAAGCCATGACGTTTTCAAGGCGTGACTTACGGCGTCAAATTTCAAATTCATATACAATATTTATATAAAAAAACATATGTTTTGTATTCTTTACCCAATGAGTTAATAGTAACGAGCAAGTTAAATTAAGTTATATATTAAAAACTAGCAAAGACGACATTAAAAACGTAAAGAAAAATCAAATATCGAATTACAAAACTTGCGCATTATGCCATGGCGTGCCACAGGCTTAACGTGGCGTAAGACACAAGCCTTGGTGCCATGGCGCGCCATGGCGGCTGTGCGGCGAGTTTTTTAGAACATTGCTTTTTACATAGTTCCCCCATTAAATTTTTGAACGGGACCTCATAACTTTAGCCGATCATTGTCGACTCTAAAAAAGTCTATTGAAATCAACTAAAAAACCAAAAAAATATCTTGAAATCAATTAAAAAAAGGCAAAAAAATTCTTCGAAATCAACAAAAACACTAAAAAATCTTTCGAAATCAATCAAAAAACTTTAAGAATCCTTGGAAATGGTGTAATTAAGCCAAACACATATCAAAAATTTTACGGACCTTTAACCTACCTTAAAGGCGACTCCACTAGAAAATAATCATAAATCCGTCACAGGATTAAATACTTCTGTTATAAATCATTTTATCCGATAATAAATTAAGTGTCGATGAAGACCGTGTTGAAGTGTAATCCATTTTCCCTCTTTTGCGCGTCTCCAAAACTTTAGTTGTAAAAAACAACTATAAATACACATACAATCAACTTCTTCTTTTATTATTATTCTCTTTCTTCTCCAAATCAAAACCTAAATTAACAAGAAAATGGGATTCTTTAATTTCTACTTCATCTTCTTTCTTTCAATTTCCATCTCCATCTCTTCCTCAAATGCATGTGATAGATGTCTTCATCAAAGCAAAGCTGCTTTCTTTTCCACAGCTTCTTCTCTTTCTTGTAAGAAATCTTTACTCAATGTTTAATTTTCTTTTAAAGATTTCTTGAAAAAAGTGGCTCTTCCAAATGAATTAAATTCGTTTTTTCTTTACTTTTTATTGTATCTTTAATTGAAATAATGAGTTTTCAGATTGACCCAGATAACATTTCTTGAAAGAAAGAAAGAAAGAAAACAAAAAGTTTGGATTTTTGCAAGCTTTTTGAAACATTTGGTTATGACCCAATTGGATTTTTAATTGTAAAATTCAATTTTGAGATCGACCCAGATAATATTTCTTGAAATAATTTAATGGGTATTAATTATTTTTTGAAAATATTGCAGCTGGAGCATGTGGGTATGGTTCTTTAGCTACAACCTTCTATGGCGGCCATCTTGCTGCAGCTGTTCCTAGCATCTACAAATCCGGGTCGGGTTGTGGGGCTTGTTTTCAGGTTGGAATTTCATTACATTTTTACATTCTTGACCTTAGTCTTTTATCATATTATCTTGTGAGTTTGTGTCTTGAATGAGGGTATGGATGTAATTTTGCAGGTTAGATGCAAAGATTCTACTCTTTGTAACCAAAAGGGAACTCAAGTGATAGTAACTGATCTGAATCAAAGCAATGAAACAGATTTTGTGTTGAGTAGTAGAGCCTTCATGGCCATGGCTAATAAGGGTATGGGCCAAAAGTTGTTGAAACTAGGTGTTGCCAATGTGGAGTATAAAAGGTAAAAAAAAAAAAAGGGTATTTTGGACATTTCACAAGATTAAGGGTATTTTGGACATTTCACATCCGAGAAAAAGAGTATTTGAGTTTTGACTCCTTTTTGTCTCATTTTATAAACAGAATACCATGTGATTATAAAGGCAAGAACTTGGCTGTGAGAGTTGAAGAATCCAGTCAAAAACCTAATTATCTTGCACTCAAATTTTTATACCAAGGTGGTCAAACTGAAATCGTTGCAGTTGACATTGCTCAGGTACTTAAAATCTACAAAATTTACACAAATAGTCAATTTATCTGGTTAAAAACCTCCTTTCTGTACACTTTTTTGACACCTCAATGTCATCTATTAACTTAGCAACTCACCAAAAATTCTACAATGAGGGTTCTTATAAGAACCTCTTTTTTTATGGATCCCATTAATTAAATAAGTCAAATAAATAAATAAATAATAAGTGAAATGACATTTTTCACAAACATCATGGTAAGAGCCAAGGTTCTTGTTGGGGTACCTATGGCTTGTTAGGTTCTTATAAGAACCTCTCCACAATGGTAGTTCTTATAAGGTAATGCACTTTTTGCTTATAAGAAGTCAAGAACCTTGCATTGGAGATGCTCTTATGCAAAAAGTGGCTGAAAACCTATCCTTACGCATATGCGTAAGAATTGGCTACGAATTAAATTAGGTTTGAAAATGACAAAAAAGTGAAAAGAGCATTGGCTATTTCTGTAAATTTTCCTTAAAACCCGTGCAATCCGACTTGTACCATCTTGCAATACACTTGTACTTTTCTCTAACTTTGTGGTTGGATTTCTTTTTTAAATTGTAGGTTGGTTCATCAAACTGGGGTTATATGAGTAGAAATCATGGGGCCATTTGGGACACAAGTCGAGTTCCGGCCGGAGCCCTGCAACTCCGGCTGGTGGTGACCGCCGGCTATGACGGAAAGTGGATTTGGGCCAAGAGCATATTGCCGGCCGATTGGAAAATCGGAGGGGTGTATGATTCTGGGGTACAAATTGATGATATTGCTCAAGAAGGGTGTGGTGAATGTGATGAACAAATTTGGAGTTAATTCTTTTTTTTTTTGGAAAAGAAAAAGTAACACATAAATAAACTAATTTGGAGGTTTATAGAAATTATGGTAAAATACAATAATATTTTAGATGAAGTAAGTAATTGTTGTGGAGTAGTTATACATTAGGGTCTATTTAGTCAATGTCTACAAATATATTATCTTTATTATATAATATACAACTTTTATGACTATTGCTTTTATTGTTTATCCTACAATCTTTTTTTATAGTTGAGTGACAATTTCAATCTTATACAAGTATCTTGTAATTAGATTAAAAACTAAACGTATTTAATATGTCTCAATCAGATGTGGGGTCTGAAGATATTGATTATGCAACTCCTTTTTGCTTCAAGCCCTCGAAATACCTGTTGAAAATTCATTCTGCAAAATATCCTAATGTATCCCTAAATATTAAATTTCTACTGTCTTTTATACCTCGAACATTGTTTGCGAATGTGTTTTCGATTGTAACATGTGTCACTATCGCATCTTAATTATTGCTCGAACTCTTTTCATTGGCACAACACAGTAGCAACAACAATCGTACAATAGCATGAATGACACAATAATACAATCGTACAGTAACATGAAGATTTGAAGCTCTGGTATACTTTTGGTGATCCCCACCCACAACCTTGCCATATGGCATGAACTCCAGATCTGGTTTTCTTCAGTGGTTTAGTCGATTTAACACATTTTTTTATTTGGGATGTTAAAATGGAGTATAAGTTGATATATATTTTTTTGTCGGCTACACATCACCCTTGTATAAGATATCACTCCAAAATAACAATTTACACTCTAGAACAAACTACAAAACTTATGATTCAGATAATAAAACCCCGTTAGATAACAAAGTTATCAGAACATATGTAGACATATCCCGTAAAAATCACTTTGTAAAATATGTTAAGGTACGTAAATACCTGTTACTTTATCTGAGGTATGTTAAGATTTTCATAATAAATTATGTTAGAATTTATTTTCAGTACATCCATGTCATCGAAGTTCTACTTGTTTACATGAATGCCACCGTATTTTTATGAACCTTCTTATTAAATAAAAACAAATTAGAAACGATTTCTTAAAGGTTCTCATGAAAGATAAAAGTCCTTACTTGATCCCAATTTCCTGATATACATATATTTCATTTTAATACGTAAGATATAACTTTTTGAATATAGTAATTTTTTATATATTAAAAAATATATTTTAAGGGTTGTGGGCTCAAGCCCACGAGTTGATCATTCATATACCCAATTTGGCTCAATTGCCATTTTAGATCAACGCCTATTATTGTTAGGTTTATAGCTTGTGAAAAATTCAAATGCAAATTTTTAATTTTGTCGTGAATAACTGAATATAAGAACAAAGGAGAATGTGATACGTGTTATATTTTAGACTGAATATAGTGTTATTCAGACTGAATAGTACTACATTCAAACTGAATAACACTGCATTTAGTCTGAATAATACTATATTCAGTCTGAATATTTTCTTTTATTATTCAGTCTGAATATGACACGTGCGTGCTATCCTTTGTCCTCATGTTCACAACCAAGTTTGAGTTCTTATTTGAACCCGTCCCGGTCTAGCTTTGACTTATTTTTAATTAGTTAATGTATTATGGAATATGTTTGGTATTTTCTTGGTGACATTTTTGTTTAACAATTAACTTTTTAATCTAATGAAATGTTTCAAAAGAAAGATGATACGAGAACGTGAGAACACCTTGAGAAAGCAACCATCACATATGATAAACGGTAATACACACAAATGATTAGAGCTGTAAACGAACTTAACGAACACAAACGGAGGCCTGTTTGTGTTTGTTCATTTAACTTAACTGAACAAACGAATAAACACGAAAGGTAAACAGTTAATTGTTTGTGTTCATGTTCATTCGTTAAGAAAATATATTTGTTCGCGTTCGTTTATGCTAGTTCATTACATTGTTAAACAAACGAATATAAATGAACATAAACGAATCAACAGAAATACACTAAAAGCAACCACCCTTACTAATCGGTTTGAACCGGAAAACTAACATAACAAGATGAAACACGGGTAAATAGGAAAGATAAAAGCTGAATTCTGTAAATTTAATTTAATTAACGCGTTCACATATTAATGTCATAATATATTATATTCATATATATAAACAACATAAAGGAACATATATGAACGAACATCATGAACGTAAATGGACTAACGAGACCATTGTTTCATATTCTTTCGTTTAACTAAACAAACATAAATGAACTTTCTGCCGAACAGTTCGCTTAACACTTATTTGTTTACAGCTCTACTGCCCTCCCTACATATGATGATTGATGAACATACTTGATCTTGGTTGCGTCCTAAATCATGGGTCAAGTCACCCACACACTCTTTCGTCTCTATACAATATCACATATGATACCTTTAGTATAATTTAGTTCAATGTTTGATGACTATTTACTAATGTTTGGTTGTTAAAGAGATCGGTAAATTGGAGACAATGTAGCGTATCATAGTAACTCTCTCGAATATACCTCCATATCATTCAACTTGACTTGTATAACAGTTAAAAATCAGAAAAAAAAAACATATACATAATCATCCGATTCCATTCCCGTCTCACTCGTCCAAATCGGCCCATTTTATCTGTTGTCATCTCCCCAAATTGTTGTTGTTGTAGCAACCATTAAACATCTCCCCTAACCCATGTTGTCGCCTCTGTCTCTGGCCAAACTCGGTCATTGTTGTCGAATAACTCATCCAAACCAAGACAGTTTCAGATTATTCGGTTTAAACAATTCAATTAATCAAATAAATATAACTTATTCAGTTTCATTTTCAATTATTTCTTTTATTATTTCGGTTAAACTGAAAACATATAAACGCATCACATTAATAGAAAAATACGAATAATTTATAATAAACTAAATTGCTAGAAGAACAAGCCACTAAACCAACTTGTAATAGCTATAAATCTATAAATAATGATAAATCAAAATACTAAATAGTTAAAAATATAGTAGCAAACATTAAAAGAAAATAACAAAACCAAATTAAATAACAAACTAAAGAACCCTAATCAAATAACAATTAAAATAATGATAAATTCAGCAAAAGGATTGATTTCTATTGAAAATAGGAGAACTGTTTATAATACAAGAGTTAGCAATCCAATCCTATAAATTAGGAAAGGATCCTCATTGACAACCTATCAAAACATATATTCTAATATTATCAAAATATCTCCTAGAATAATTCCTATAATATTGATGTATATCTTGACATCCCTCCTCAAGTTGGAGCATGGGGATTCACGATGCCCAACTTGCTAAGTAGGCGATCGAATTGCTTTTTGCCTAATGCCTTTGTAAAAATATCCGCCAATTGGGTCTTCGTATGGACGTAGGAGAGGTCAATTAAACCTTCTGTTACGGCATCCCGAACGAAATGACAGTCGACCTCGATATGTTTAGTGCGCTCGTGATAAACCGGGTTTCGAGCGATATGAATGGCCTACTCACTATCACAAAATAATGGAATGGCTTGAGGATGATGAACCCCTAGGCTTAACAACAATCCATCGAGCCACTTAAGTTCACAAGTAATGGCTGCCATGGAACGATACTCCCCTCGGCTGATGATCGTGAAACCGTGTGTTGTTTCTTTGTCTTCCAAGAAATCGAGGACTGGCCGAGAAAAACGAGCCATCCCGTTAACGAACGACGTGTGATGGGACACGAGGCCCAATCAGAATCACACCACCCTTGTAGAGATAAGTCACTATCCGACCGTAATAGAATACCTTGACCTGGGGTTCCTTTTAGATATCTGACAACCCGTAAAGCTGCCTCCCAGTGCTCTTGTCTAGGTTCTTGCATGAATTGAGATAGACCATGAACGGAATAGGCCAAGTCAGGTCTGCCAAATCAGGTCTAGTGACCGCTAAGAACACAAGGCGCCCGACGAGGCGCCGATATTGTTCTGCATTAGTAAGTTTGGTACCCGTAGCAAGGCCTAACTTATGATTTTGCTCAATAGGAAATGGTGTTGGTTTGGCCCCAAGAAGACCAGTTTCCGTGATGACATCAAGTGTATACTTACGTTGGCATAAAAACATCCCAGAAGTACTTCGGGCTACCTCGATCCCAAGAAAGTACTTGAGCGGACCCAAATCTTTCATCCGAAAACAGTCACTCAGATAAGCTTTGAAGGTTCGCAAAGCCCCCGAGTTATTGCCAGAAATAATCAAATCGTCTACATACACCAACACATTAAGTTGCACATCCTTTTTCGTGTAAGTGAATAAGGAATAGTCAGAATAGGATTGAAGGAAACCACACTCTTTCAACGATGTGACGAGCTTAGCAAACCAACATCGGGGTGCTTGTTTTAACCCGTATAATGATTTTCGAAGGCGACATACCAGGTTAGGATTCGATGACTTGAACCCAGGCGGTAACTTCATGTAAACTTCCTCAGACAGGTCTCCATAGAGAAACGCACTGTGAACGTCCATTTGTGTGGAGTTCCCAATTTTTCGAGGCTGCAACGGCTAGAAATGCGCGAATCATTGTCATCTTTGCGACCGGAGCAAACGTCTCATTATAATCCAAGCCTTCAGTCTGGTGATTTCCAAAGACGACTAAACGAGCTTTTAGTCTTTCAAGGGTGCCATTCAAATGGTATTTTCTTTTATATACCCACTGGTTTCCCAACGCACGTTTTCCGGGAGGTAGAGTTTCGAGAGTCCAAGTACCGTTGTTTTCCGATGCTTTTATCTCCTCTTGCATTGCATGTTTCCATCCGACATCTTTCATGGCCTCTTTAAAAGACTTCGGTTCATCCCCGGTAATGACAGTTGCAAGAAAAGCTTGATATGGCTTTGAAAAATTGTCACATTTTATATAGTGTGCTATAGGATAAGGATTACCTGAGGTGAGCTATAGAGGAGAAGCAGTAGCATGAGATGGACTCTCGTTGGCGACATTGTGAGCGATGTAATCTTTGAGAAGTACCGAAGGAGTTTTGGTTCGCATTTCACGACCAAGAGGTTCTTCCTCCGGGTTGTTTTTGATTGTATCACTTGACTCTGAAGTTTCGATCGAAACCGGATTTGACGAGGTTAGAGGAGGATCAATGACTCTCGTGGTTTCGGAGTCCTCGATATCTAGAATTGAGGATTCTGCGTTGGGTGTCTCGGCATGGTGGGGTTGTTCACTGTGTGGTGCTTGGGTTGAAACAGGGGTGGTAGGGATTTCATGAACTTGATTATTAGGAAAATCAGCAAAATCCAAATCAACATCCACATCTAGCTTAAAATTTGGGTTGAGTTGACCATTTTTGGCCTCATTGTCCTTGAATGGAAATGTGTCTTCAAAGAACTTTACTCCCGTGAGACCAAAAACTCATTTTAGTCAAGGTCGTAAAGTTTCCAACCCTTTTTACCAAAAGGATACCCGACAAAGATACACTTACGACTGCGGCTATCAAATTTATCTCCTTTGAACTTTTGGTTATGTGCAAATGTTGGGTCACCGATGATTTGGTGATGAACCACCTTCCTTTATATGAATGAATTTTTACAGGTTCTTTTGAAGGTCTGAAATATGCTTCAAGTATTGAAGAGTCAAAGACTATTCAATCAAGGGGTTGTACATCAAAAAGTGGAATTTTGGATGTATCAACCAACTTCAATATTCAGATCATTTTGCCAAGTCAAGACCAATATAGTGGGTCACCGATGGTACACTCAAAAGTCATCAAAAGTACTACGGACATTAAACAAGATGAGGTCATCAAGTTGATGTCATGGTCACCGACACTATAATCTTGGTCGCCGAAATTGCAGGTATATTTTCTAAGGCTGTGATATCAACTCACAAGGGTATACACTTTTGTCACTTAGTGAAAGAAGAAGTTATCAAGCAAAGTGTACACTTATCAACTCCAGCCTTATAAGGTATCCACCGATGTGATACATAGTGAGATGTATCACTTAGCAATTTCAAAGAGATAAGTTCTTGACTCACATCAATTGCAAGACACGTGAGCCAGCAAGAACTTGGGCACCAAGCCTTAAATAAAGACATTCTCTTTTATTCTTATAAAAGGAATATTTGTCTTTTAGCTAAAAGGCTTGATGGGACTTCACAGAGCATGAAGAAAAGAAGATAAAGTTATCTGACATTACGTGCTACAAGGAATGGTTCATCCATTATTCTAGTACAAAGGAAGTGGTCTCTTCCTTTGTCCATCGATAATCTTCCGCTAATGAAACTTTGACATACCGTCCACTTGCATCCCATGCATGGACACTATAAAAGGAGATGAAGTCCTTCCCAGAAATCTCACGCTTTCAACAAATCTTCAGAGTGATTATTTGTTTGACTGTGGCAAAGCTGTGTGCTATAACAGTATTGTTTTAACTTGCTTAGTGTAATAGTTAATTATCGTTATCTCGTGTGTTTAGTTTGATAGAATAGTCCGCCCGTTCTTTTCCGCATCAAACTATACGTGTGTAAATTTTTAATATTTATATTAAAAAATTTAAAAAGAGTATATTCGTGTGTTTTATATTCAACCCCCCTTCTACAAAACCCTCTCTTAGTTAGCCATCTCTCTTTAGGGACTAACAATTGGTATCGAAGGTTGGTTTAATCTCATAAACCGGATCCGTGATGGCTACTACCTCAAATGTTGATGGTACCTTGCGAGACCTCTTCCGTAATACATATGATTTAGGATCTTTGGCTAAACCCCAAGATTCAACCCAAATAACTTTGGGTTATGGAAAAATCGCATGTTATTATTCTTGGAAGGGATCGATTGCAGGTATCCCAACATTCTCAGTGAGGGACCTATTGTTCCTAAAATATGGGCTCGCTTTGGCCCTCAAAAGGACGCTGAAGGAAAGGACATAGAGTCAGATGACGAAAGAAGTGAGTAAACTGGTAGATATATCATCAAACCTTCTAACAAATTTAGTGAAGATGATAAACGCCTAGTCGCTTTAGATACTAAAGTCAAATCGCTCTTATGTTTCCCTTCCTGATGATGTGTATCATTCTCTTCTTAACCTTCCCACTGCTAAAGAGATGTGGGATACTTTGAGTGTCTTATATGAAGGCACCAAAGAAGTAAAGAAATCTAACAGGATCTGTCTTGTTAGAAAGTATGAACTCTTCTCCCATGACAAGGGAGAATCTCTTTCTACCTACTTTAATCGTTTTAACTCGTCTTCTCAACGATCTCAAAGTTCTTGGCCGAGTTTATGATAATGAAGAAGTTCTCTGCAAGTTCATGGATTGTCTTCCGCATTTACGGGAAACTATCTGTACTTGCATCAAGCAAACAAAGGACTTAGAAATAATGCCTTTAACTCGCTCTCTATGGAACTCTTCTTCACTATGAACAAACTAAGAACCGAGAGAAAGTCTCTTATAAAGGATATCAAATCCTCCTCTATTGCTTTGATAGGTGATTCAAAACCTTCTTCTTGTATTCCTAGAATCACCTATCCTTCTTCTAATTACGAAAAAGATATTAAGGAAGACTCTTCTCATCCGTCGATGCATACTATAGTGCCGCCGATGATGAAGGAGAAGAATCGACCATTGACATACTTTACGATAGTATGGCAATGCTTGCCGGAAACCTTAAGAACAAAAGATTTTCTTCAAACCGCTCCAAATTTAATAGAAAACCTTTTTCTCAAAAATCCTCTTACGATAAAGCAAATGAAGAATGCTTCAATTGTGGAAAGAAAGGTCATTTTGCTTCGAATGCGGATCAAAAGCTTCTTCTTCTAAACCTTCTTCTTCTTATGGCCATGACTTCTCAAAATCACTTCTAGGAAGCATGAAGAGAGAAATAGCCAATCCTCTAAAGAAAACTGCTGAATCAAAAGAAACCTCAAGGTACAAGAAATACAAAGCCAAATACAAGAGAGAAAAGGAGAGAAACCAAGGTAAAAATAAAACCTTAGTTGCCGAGGCTCATTCTTTGGGAAGATGAGCAAACCTGTCGAGAGTGAGAGTGAGTATGTCACTAAGTGCCTCATGGCCAAAATTGATGAGATAGAAGACATGGAGAAATCACTCTACACCACTCTTGTATCCGCCGAGGATCCACTTCGGGACAAAACCTCGTGTACATCCTTTTACCTTTCTCTCTCGATGATCAAAAGGCCGATGCCTTTGATTCTTTAATCGTTGACTTCTGTGACTTAAAGATTCAAAAGAAAAAGGCTGATATGCACATAAAATGCCTAAATGATCAACTCCTCTCTTGCTTTTCAAAACTAAAAGATTTTGACAAAATGAAAGCTGATCTGGAAAACCTTCGGTACTTAAACGACAGTCTTTCTGAGGAAAAATCAAAGATTTCTTCCACTCTTGAAAAGGAACAAGAGGTTACCGTCTAAATGGACTAAATCCTCTAAGAATCTAGAAAGGATCCTTCAAGATCAAATCACCAGCAAGGATAAGTCTGGCCTTGGTTATGGAAAAGATGTTCCTCAACCTCTTGACCTTCCACTCCCTTCCTCTTCTGAGTGTCAAGGTTTTCCTGCTGGTTTCCTTTCCGAAGACGATGATGATCTCTTCGGTTACTCATCTGAGGATTCTACCTCCGTTCTCTCTATAGATCTACTTGACATGCTCAAAGTAGAATCTGGTTCCAAAAAGTTTGGAGTCTTTGTTAAAGCTAAAGAAATTTCTTCTGAGTCTTCAATGGTTTCAACTCTTCCAAGCTCTTCTTCTTCTCCCAAACCTATCCAAAGACTTTTAAATTCCTTAAGTACGCATGAGTCAAGGTACTCCCGTGAGCGACCTTACGAAGTTCTTGAGTATCCTTCTTCAAAAAGATTTTCTCCTCAAAAGAAAAATTTTTCTAAATCAAATTTTTCATCTAAAAGGAAATCTCAAATAGCTACTGACTTTATTCCTCGGTCAGTAAACTTGAAGAAATCAAGAAATCCTGGTAAAGGTATTCTTGGACCAAGACCAGGTGTTGGACACCCCTCTTCTTCTCATTCCTCAACCTCTGTCCAAAGTTTTGATGATAGGGATTTTAAAAAGGCCTTTCCTTTAAAGAAGTGCTATAATTGTGGCAACACTCTTCATCTTGCTAAAAATTGCCCAAAAGATTTGGATCCTTGCAAAACTAAAATATCTTCTAATCCCAAAGGACCCACCTCAAAATGGGTACCAAAAGTCTAAATTTGTTTCTGGGTGCAGGTACCAAATAAAGATCACATATGGTACATGGATAGTGGGTGTTCAAGACACATGACCGGAAACATACTTCTTCTCTCTAACTTCTCAAAAGAAAAGGGACCCATTGTTTCCTTTGGAGGAAATGGAAAAGGGGTCACCAAAGGATATGGTACCATTTCAAATGGAACCATCACTTTCTCCAGAGTAGCTCATGTTGAAGGACTGATGTACAATCTTCTAAGCATAAGCCAAATATGTGATTTGGGCTATAAGGTCATGTTCCAGCTATGTGTATGTTTGGTCTTTGACGTACAGAACAAGATTGTACTAGCAGGAACCCGACTGAATGACGTATACATAATCAACATGAAGGAAAGTGCAATAGGAGAAGCTGTGTCTCCTTTCTCAAGAACTAGCCAAACAAAGTTGGCCGTGGCATAAAAGGTTCTCTCATCTAAACTTTAAAACCTTGAACAAACTCTCCAACAAGGAGCTGGTTGTTGGAATGCCAAAAATAGATTTTGAAAAAGAAAAGCTGTGTGGAGCATGTGAAAAAGGAAAACTCACCAGAACTTCCTTTAAAACAAAACAATGCTTTTCTATCTCTCAACCTCTTCAAATGCTTCACATGGATCTGTGCGGTCCAGTAAGCACACCCGATGCAGGTGGTAAAAAGTATATGCTAGTAATCGTCGATGAATTCTCTAGATATACTTGGGTGTTCTTTCTGAAACACAAGAGTGATGCTGCTGAAGAAATCATCAGGTTTACAAGAAAAATTGAAAATTTGAATGGTAAACTGGTGAAGTCCTTCAGAAGTGATAATGGCACAGAATTCAAGAATGCTGTTCTGGAAGATTTCTTTGACCTAAAAGGAATTTCTCAGAATTTCTCTGCCGTACGCACTCCTCAGCAAAATGGTGTTGTTGAAAGAAAGAATAGAACACTATGTGAAGCTGCAAGGTCTATGCTGAGTGAATCCAAGTTGCCAACCTATTTTTGGGCAGAGGCAGTTAACACTGCATGCTTTACTCAAAATAGGTCTATCATAGTCAAAAGGCATGACAAGACTCCGTATGAAATTTTCCATGGTAGAAAACCTGCAGTTGACTTCTTCCATGTGTTTGGCTGTGCATGTCACATGCTAAATGACAGGGAACAACTTGGAAAGTTTGATCCAAAGTCAGATGATGGAATTTTCATGGGCTACTCTCTCTCCTCAAGAGCCTTCAGAATTTTCAACCTAAGAAGACAATGCATAGATGAATCCATGCATGTAAAGTTTGATGAGTTTGAAACTTCTTCATTATCTTGTGATGAAGAAGAATTAAACCTATGGATAAATTCATGTGTTGATGAAATTCCATCCTCCTCTCAAACCAATCCTCCAGATAGCAACCCTTCTCAGCCTTCCATAAACACCACCTTACCTTCTGAACCTTCTCTTTCTTCTCCACCTCCTGAAACTAACTCTTCAGAAGACCTTACCCATCAAAACACCATATCTCCCTTAAACCTTTCTTCACCATCTCAAATTCCTACCTCATCCTCTTCTCTACCTTCCTCCTTACCTCCTGCACTAAAGTGGACCATGGATCATCCAATAGATCAAATCATAGGTGATCCACAAGTTGGTGTAAAAACCAGAAGAGGCATAAGCAATCTGTGCTTATATGTCAACTTTGTTTCCATTGTTGAGCCTAAGCTGATAAATGAAGCCCTAGCTGATCCTAGCTGGGTAATTGCCATGCAAGAAGAGCTCTCACAATTTGAGAGAAACAAAGTCTGGAAGTTAGTTCCTCGTCCATCCAACAAAACAATTATTGGAACAAAATGGGTGTTTCGAAACAAGATGGACGAAGAAGGAACTGTCATAAGGAACAAGGCAAGGTTGGTTGCTCAAGGATATCGGCAAGAGGAAGGAATTGATTATGATGAAACCTTTGCTCTGTTGCCGGATTGGAAGCTATCCGAATATTTCTTGCCCATGCGAACTTACAAGAATTTTCGGGTATTCCAAATGGATGTCAAAAGTGCCTTCTCGAATGGTGAATTAGTGAAGAAGTGTCTCCGTGAAGCAACCTCCTGGGTTTGAAGATCCAGTCCATCCATATCATGTATATAGGCCGGATAAAGCTCTATATGGACCGAAGCAAGCTCCACGTGCTGGTATGACACTCTCTCAGAATATCTACTTAGAAATAAGTACATACGAGGCAAGGTTGACAACACTCTCTTCTTCAAGAAATCACAAGGTAATATCATTCTTGTTCAAATCTATGTAGATGATATTATTTTTGGAGCCACCGATGAATCCTTGTGTGATGAGTTTAGCTCCCTCATGCAAAAAGAATATGAAATGAGCATGATGGGGGAGTTAACTTTCTTTCTTGGTTTGCAAGTAAAACAATCTTCAGAAGGTATTTTCATAAATCAAAGTAAATACATTAAAGATCTTCTGAAAAAGTTTCAATTTGATACTTGCTCTACCATGAAAACTCCTATGACTCCTCCTCTTAAACTCTTTTCTGATCCTGATGGCATTTCTGTAAATATTACAAATTATAGAGCCATGATAGGATCCCTTCTTTATCTAACTGCAAGTAGACCTGACATTATGTTTGCTACTTGTCTATGTGCCCGATACCAAGCAAATCCTAAAGAATCACACCTAGCTGCTGTGAAAAGGATTTTCAGGTATCTGAAAGGTACCATAAATCTGGGTCTTTGGTATCCCAAAGACTCAGGTTTCAATCTCATCGGGTACTCTGATTCTGATTTTGCAGGTTCAAAAATAGACAGAAAGAGTACAACTGGAAGTTGTCAGTTACTTGGTGGAAAGCTTGTGAGCTGGTCAAGTAAGAAACAACATTCGGTGTCTACATCTACTGCTGAAGCAGAATATGTGGCTGCTGGAAGTTGTTGTGCACAAATATTGTGGATGAAAAATCATTTGTGTGATTACAATCAGATTTTCTCAAAGATCCCAATAATGTGTGACAACTCAAGTGCAATAGCCATTGCCAACAACCCTGTGCTTCATTCAAGATCCAAGCACATTGATATTAGGTATCACTTTATAAGAGATCATGTCTCTAAAGGTGATGTGGAGTTACATTTCATTCCCACCGACTATCAACTAGCTGATCTGTTCACAAAGCCCCTTGATGAAGCAAGGTTCAAGTTTCTCATCGGTGAGTTAGGTATGGTAAACATAGACTAATATATTTTATATTTATATATAATGTATGTTTTATATATATATATTCCATATATATATATTATATACATTTATATATTTATAACTTATATATGTTATATGTTTTATATATATATTATATGTATACTTTATAGATATATTATATATTATATTATATATTATATTATATTAATATATTTATATAAAAATAAAAATAAAAATAATATATATATAGTGTCGGTGACTAAGTCACCGACGAAACTTCTCTCTCTCTCTTTCTATTTTTCTCTCTCTCCAAACCCTAACCCTAAAAACCACACTCACCAAAAACATCCACCATCGAACCACCATGAGCCACCTTTGGCAACCCATCCACCGACGGCGACCCTACGGCCACCGATAACCACCTTCGAACCACCGACGGCGACATCAAGATCCATCCACCGTCGGCAACCGTAACCACCGAGAACCATTCACCGCCGAGACATCCACCGACGTCGCCGACAACCACCATCGCTAAACCACCGATACCCACCGACGTTTAACCAAAGCCACCGACGTTGCTTGCGTCACTTTCCGACAAGCCCCTATCCACCGACGTTGGTTGCCTCGACCCACCGACGTCTCTCTCTCATCTTGGTTCGAGCCACCGACGTTGCACCTTGATTCAAGCCACCGACGTCGCACCCTTGTTCGATTCACCGACGTTTTCAATGACGTCATCCACCGACGTTTGCTGACGTCAGCCTCACGAGCCACCGACGTTTGCTGACGTCAAGCCACCGACGTTTATCTCATTACTGAGCCACCGACGTTTGTCCCTTTTATGAAGCCACCGACGTTTTACACTCTCCAAGGTAACCATTACAAACCCTTCACCTTCTTAACCCCTTAAAGATAACTCTTGACTTACCACTCTTGATAAGCAAGATTATTTGTTCTTATCCCTAATGACATCATCAATGTCAGACCATGCGCCGAATTCAACCCTAAAACCCTTAGAATTCTGACCTTTCAATCACCAAAAGTAATCATTACTTTTGAAAGTTGAAATTTCCCTCTCATATATAACCACCCATCCCACTACTTCACCACCTTTCTCGCACCCATCTTCTCCTCACCTTCAAAAGCAAAAACCTGCAACCTGCAACTTCATTTTCTTCTTCAATGGCTTCTCCTTCAAGAATTGGTGAAGAACAAACAATCACTTTTGGATCTCTCTCCTTCCCTGCATGCAATTACTTTGGAAGAATAGGAGTTGACAATGCTCATCCGTAATACAATGATGTTTCTTTGGTTTCTTCAGAGATGCCCTCTTCAATATGCAATCACAGCAAAACCCAAAATGAGTAAGTTTCTTCTTGGAAACTTTTGGTTGACTTGCACATTTGATGCCTCTTCGGATCAAATTCTTGCATCTGTTCTAAGTAATGATGAACATGATGTGATCTTCAATGTGGAAGATGTTAGAAGCATTCTCAAGCTTCCTGTTTATGATTCCTATGAACCATTCCCTCTTGGTAATGAACATCAAATGGTGGTTGATGTGTTGAACTACTTGGAAGAGAAGAAGGGATCAAAGTCAAAGGGTCCAGGTACTTTATTGCGCAAAAACATGGGAAGTATTTGGAACTTCTTCTTTGCTCATCTGATTCTGTGCCTGAGCAAGAAGACAGGTGGTCCGGATCAGTCACCTTCTCAAATGCGAGCCGGCACATGCTCTTATTTTTCAGAGAAAAATAGATTATGCCAGCTATTTCTTTAATGAAATGATCTCCTCGTTCTCTACCCTCCGACGTCCTCAGGTACCCTTCCAACGACTTTTCTCTCTTATTATTCATGCAAAGTTGGCAGATAAATTAGAGAAAAGAGATGATATCATATATGATCTCCCTCTTCATCAAGTGGGAAATCAAATTATGAAAAAGGCTGTCTTAACATCAGACAACCCTCTCAGACCTTCTATGGTTGAGTTTGCAAGGAATGCAACTCTTGCTTGAGGAGAGAACGAACCACGTCTCCAAAGAACCTCAGGTATGTCTTCTATCCCCTCTATACCTAGAGTCACTGGTGTGCCCAAATCTCTTAAGAGATCCAAAGCGTCGGGCACATCTACCTCCGCACCCACCGATGCTACGAAGCCAAAAGAGCCTTTGGCTTCCACCCAAGCATCCAAGTCCCATAAGCGGAGAAACTCTAAAAGCCCCCCAAAGACTTCCTCAAAGAAGTCTAAGGGAACCCAAAGGGTTAAAACGCATGATCCATCTACTGGCTCCCAAAAGCCAGTAGATGTTGAAAAGATCCTCACAAAACCCAAGGAACACTCATCCATACCTAGCTCCTCCAGGCCCTCTCAAAAGGACTTGGTTGTAAATAGGGACACCCTTACTATTCCTTCATCAACTTTCTCACTAGTTGATGAAGATGACTTGGAGTATCCCATCCAAGGTACCTCTTCTCCACCCCCTGAGCTCACAGCTCCTTTTCCACACTCCACGTGAAAGTGCATCACAACCAGGTGCATTTGATGGAGCAACCCACTTTACTGACTTTCTGATGTCCGACACTACCCCTTGGACAGGTACGTCTCCCGTACATGACAAGGGTGTGGAGGAACCCATTACTGAGGAATCCCCTCAAAGACACTCTCCTAAGAGTGTCTCCCCTCATCTCCTAAATCCCCCCCAAGAAAATCTAAAGGTTTGGTTGATTATTCTTCCGATGATGATGATGATGCGATCAACCACCAAAGCCTCATCCCTCTTGCTCCCATGTCTTCAAAGCAAGGGAATGACCTTCTACAGACTTTCACCACCTTTACAAGTGATACTATCAGAAGGGTGGAGGTTTTAGAAGAACATGCAACAAAGGAAATGGAAAGAATGGCTTCACTTTCCTCATCTCTCAGATCTAACATAGAGGAGTTGTCGGTGAGTCACCCAACTCTAATGACATGTTTAGATCTTCTACATTTGGATATCCTTGATCTTCAGCAAGGATTTTCTTCAAGTCAAGCATCTGTGCTTTCATTCATTCAGGATCTTCGAAGCACCTCTTCTAAGCAAGTCACCGATATTTCTTCTCTCATTGCCACTCAACAGGCAATTATGGACTCTCTTATCAGTCTTCACACCAAAGTTGATAAAGTCTCAACCTCTGCTCCAACGGTTGAACTAGATATGGGTGATTCATACTTCAAGGACACTGATAGATTTGTTCTTCAAAGAGTTGAGAAGAAAATTGGTGCTCTCTGCTCTGATATGGAAAGAGTTAAGGAGTTTCTCTCTTCAGTGGGTTTCAAGGGTTCAACCACTGAGGGGGAGAAAAATATGAAGACCTCTACAACAGCAGCCAAAGCCGCCGACGTCAGCATGCCAGCCGCCGACATCATCAATCCAGCCACCGATGTGGCTTCTCCATTTCATCCAGCCACCGACGTGGCAGCCACCGACGTGGCCCCTACAGCCACCGATGGTGGTATGGTCACAGAGGTGGTCTCCGTTCCTTTGGTACCCGGCGGTACCGTCGAGGGGGAGAGTGTCAGTGCTCAACCCCTTGAAACTGAAGAAGAGAAAAGAAGAAAAGAAAAAGCCAAAGGAAAGAAGCCTCTTTCCTTTGAAGAACAGAAGGAAGAAAAGAAGAGAAAGAAGAAGATGAGAGATCCTCATGCAGACACTCTCAGACTTCAGCCTGCCCCTGCATTGACCGATCCTATTGGGGTGATTCTTACTGAGGCTGAAAAAGAAGAGGCTATAAGGGCTCAGCTTGAGTATGATCAGACTAATGTACTCAAGCTAGCTCATGATGAAGCTGTTCATGCCAAAGTCACCGATGCAATTCAAGCTCAAAAAGATGAGCTTGAAAATATAAAGAAGAAATCTGGAGCTGCAAAATTGGTTGATGAGGCCAAGAAGGCAAAGGAAGTTGAGTGGTTTAAAAGGAGATTGAAGAACAGGAAGGATGATTCCAAGATTATCAATGCTACCATCCAACCTCCAACCAAGAATTCTCCCAAGTTACTTATCACCCTTAAGAGAGCTGATACTTTATCAAAAGTATATGAAGCTGAATGGTTGGAAGTTCTTGGGATGACTGAGTGGATGGAAGTTGGTAAATGCATCTCCAAGAGCAAAAGCAAGTACAAGGAACTGGTACTTAATATTCTCAGAAAACTCTTCATCAAGATGCTCAACACCCAAAAGGAGAATAATATTCTTGTAACATACCTTGAAGCACAACAAATGTACTTCATTCAACAGGGTCTTAAAGGAGAGGTCATCACTGCTCCTAAAAACAAGAAGAAGGGACATTTTGTTATGCTTCATGAAAGGGGCATCCAGATAAATGCTTCGGATATAGATCTTTCCATTCCTACTTCTATTGCTTACCCGGAGCAAACCATGCTGACTACTCCAGAGCTTGGGGTTTTCTTTGAAGACATCTTTGGAAACATCGGTTTCTTCAGAGCATCTGACATCCCAAGGGCTCACAGCTCCTTCCTCTCTGCTATTCTTGGAGTGCCTCCCATTGAAGACCATGGCATCACAAGAATGATCTTGGATGAACTTAAATGAAGAGAACCCTCAGATCCATGATCTTGCAGACGTATAGTACAGTATGAACTTTATTAATCATGTACTCTGATCAATCCTATGTGTTGATTAATAAAAGTTCATACTTTTCTTCCATCCCATCTCTTGTTAATATTTTTACAAGCTTTGCACGTATTTAAACTTATACTTATTCTTTTATTCAGTTTATACTCTATACTGTACATACTCAGTTAAAAAAAATCAAAAAAAAAAAATCAAAAAAAAAAAAAAAAAATCTGAGTCAAAAGAACCCAAAAGAAAAATAGAAAGGGTCAAAAAGAATTCTTTTCTAACCTACAGGTATCATCATCAAATAGGGGGAGATTGTTGGGTCACCGATGATTTGGTGATGAACCACCTTCCTTTATATGAATGAATTTTTACAGGTTCTTTCGAAGGTCTGAAATATGCTTCAAGTATTGAAGAGTCAAAGACTATTCAATCAAGGGGTTGTACATCAAAAAGTGGAATTTTGGATGTATCAACCAACTTCAATATTCAGATCATTTTGCCAAGTCAAGACCAATATAGTGGGTCACCGATGGTACACTCAAAAGTCATCAAAAGTACTACGGACATTAAACAAGATGAGGTCATCAAGTTGATGTCATGGTCACCGACACTATAATCTTGGTCGCCGAAATTGCAGGTATATTTTCTAAGGCTGTGATATCAACTCACAAGGGTATACACTTTTGTCACTTAGTGAAAGAAGAAGTTATCAAGCAAAGTGTACACTTATCAACTCCAGCCTTATAAGGTATCCACCGATGTGATACATAGTGAGATGTATCACTTAGCAATTTCAAAGAGATAAGTTCTTGACTCACATCAATTGCAAGACACGTGAGCCAAAGAAGAACTTGGGCACCAAGCCTTAAATAAAGACATTCTCTTTTATTCTTATAAAAGGAATATTTGTCTTTTAGCTAAAAGGCTTGATGGGACTTCACAGAGCATGAAGAAAAGAAGATAAAGTTATCTGACATTACGTGCTACAAGGAATGGTTCATCCATTATTCTAGTACAAAGGAAGTGGTCTCTTCCTTTGTCCATCAGATAATCTTCCAGCTAATGAAACCTTGACAGCTGTCCACTTGCATCCCATGCATGGACACTATAAAAGGAGATGAAGTCCTTCCCAGAAATCTCACGCTTTCAACAAATCTTCAGAGTGATTATTTGTTTGACTGTGGCAAAGCTGTGTGCTATAACAGTATTGTTTTAACTTGCTTAGTGTAATAGTTAATTACTGTTATCTGTGTGTTTAGTTTGATAGAATAGTCTCCTGTTCTTTTCCGCATCAAACTATCTGTGTGTAAATTTTTAATATTTATATTAAAAAATTTAAAAAGAGTATATTCTGTGTGTTTTATATTCAACCCCCCCTTCTACAAAACCCTCTCTTAGTTAGCCATCTCTCTTTGGGGACTAACAGCAAAACATAAAGATCCAAAAACTCTAATTACATCATAAGACGGGAAATGACCGAACAACTTTTCAAAGGGCGTGTGATAATCAAGAACACTCGAAGGAGTCCTATTTATTAAGTGTGCAGCAGCTAGAACACTCTCTCCCCAAAAGTAAATTGGCAAGTTTGCTTGAAATCTTAAAGCGTGGGCTACATTTAGGAGATGTTTGTGTTTTCTCTCAACTCTCCCATTTTATTGTGGGGTTCCGACGCAAGAGGTTTGAAAAAAAATGCCAGAAGCGGAAAAATAATCAAGTAAGCAATTGAATTCAGTTTCGTTATCACTTCGGACAATTTTTATGTTTTGAGAGAACTGTCGTTCAACCATGGCAACAAAAGTCATAAACATGTGAAAGACTTCCTTTTTATCAACCATTAAATAAACCCAAACAGCCAGCGAAAAATCATCCACAATTGTTAAAAAATATCTAGCACCACAAGAAGACTTATGTTTGTAAGGACCCCACAAATCAACATGAATTAATTCAAAAATTCTACTAGCTTTATTTTCACTTAAAGGAAAATTGTCTCTAGGTTGTTTAGCCCGAAAACACACTTCACATGATTTATTCAAATTACCACTACAACTACAAACCGGAGGAAGAAATTTTACTACTTTCTCGGAAGGATGCCCCATTCTGCTATACCACAGTTCCAAAAAAGAGTCTTCTCCACTAACTTTGACTGCGTTAACTGAGCTTGGTTCCCTGAAGTAGTAGAGTCCATCTTGCTTATTTCCCATTCCAATCAGCTTCCTAATTTGGTCCTGTATAGCACACGTATAAGAGTTAAATACGGCAATGCTGTTGAGATCATGACATAGTTGTGGTACAGAAATCAAATTGTAGTTTAATTGAGGAACATAAAGAACTTCATTAAGAGTAATGTCCTTCGTCAATCTTACGAAACCTTCTTTGGTTGCTTTAACCTTCTTTCCGTCGGGAAGTCCGACAAGGCATGACGTGTTTTTCACATTAGACAAAAGAGAAAGAGTTCCGGTTACATGGTTTGATGCACCCGTATCTATAATCCATAATTTTCCATTAAACTTACCACTTAGCCGGTCATTGGAAAGAGTCATATTACCAAATACACTTGTGAGGGCCTTCCATTGATCTGCAGAGAACGTTTGAGGAGGAGGTGCTCCGGGGTATTCGGCGAATGCTGCATTAGTTCGAACAGTGTTGTTGCTTCCACCACGTCCTCTTCCGCGACTCATACTACCATCAGACTTGGTACGTTCCTCCCACCACCCTGGATAACCGACTTTTTCAAAACAGTGAGTAACTTCATGGCCATTTTTCTTGCAATGAGTGCAATATAGTTTTGATTTATCGGGTCGATCCGATCTGCCTCGTCCTCTTCCGCTTGTACGCACAGCAAATCCCACAACTTCGGGCTTTTCTTCGGCCAGATTAGAGATGGTTCGAACCCTTTCATCTTGAACTATTAACTGATAGGCTTTATTCAGTGACGGCAGAGGATCTTGAGGGAGAATATTCGATCGAATTTGACCGTAATATTCGCTATATAATCCCATCAGAAATTCGTGAAACATATCGTTTTCCCGACGAATCTCGTGATCTCGGCCCGCCGTGCATTTCGTACAGCAGGAACATGCAATTAACGGTTCATGGGTATGCAAATCTTCCCATAAAGCCGTCAATTTTCCGTAATAAGCATCTACGGTCATGGTTTTGGTTTGTTCACACCGGGCAATAGCGGATTTCAACTGTTGAATCCGAGGGCCATTAGCAAGACCAAACCGTTCTTTGAGAGTATCCCATAAACGTTTTGCATCTTTATATTTGGAAAGAGTAGTCTTTACCTCGGGAGTGATCGTATTCATAATCCATGAGACTAACATGGCATGAATGGTAGTCCAGTCTGCTTGTGTAGGGTGTTTCCGGTGCTGTAATCGTGCCGTCAAGAAACCCGAACTTGCGTCTTGCTTGAAGCGCAGTTTCGATCTCTCCTGCCCATTCATCGTAGTTTTCGCCGTTAAATCTCGCTACAGTGATGAAGTATCCAGGACGGTCTTGAGGACCAAGAAAGAAAGGAGAATTCATGTCTACTCTCGTTGGTGGTGGTGGTGGTTGGGGTGGCGGCGTCTCCTCACCGGTCATTGTTTAGGGTTTGTGTATCTTTGCCGGTTAGGCTCTGATACCATGATAAGTTCAGCATAAAGATTGATTTCTATTGAAAATAGGAGAACTATTTATAATACAAGAGTTAGCAATCCAATCCTATAAATTAGGAAAGGATCCTCATTGACAACCTATCAAAACATATCTTCTAATATTATCAAAATATCTCCTAGGATAATTCCTATAATATTGATGTATATCTTGACAAATAAAAAAATTAATAATTAACAGTATGGTAAGGATATGGTAAGGATCAAGAATCTTACCCGACAATGGCGAAACAAGGATCAATATCTTATCCGATAATGAGTGCGATGACTTTTACCGTGGTAAGCGCTTATCGGGTAAATTATTGCATATAATCTCGTTTTTGTGGACTAAAATCTTACTCGTTAAGTAAATGATAGTGTTAAATTTTACCGGTAAACACTTAGAACATCTCCAACAGCTTCCTCAAAATAGGGAAAATGGAGAGAATGTGGATTTTAGACCAATGTTGTGCTCCAATAGGTTCCCCAAAACTACCTCCAAAATGGAGAAAGTACGAAAGAAACTAGTTTTTTCTCCAAAAATGATTACCAAATGAGAGCACCAATAGAAAACCTTGAAAATAATTTTTTTAGAGAAAGAAATTATATTTTAATAGGTGAGTATAATATTTTAATATTATCTATACTACTTAATAAAGCAAATTTGTTTTTTTTCTTAAAAACAACATTTTAAGCATGTTGTACAACCTCACAATGCATCATCTCTTAATCTCTTAAAATCTCTTAAATGACCTTTCATTCTCTCAATACTAACACTAGACTAAAAAATGACCCTTGGTTTTATCCGGTGGACTGCAATCATTGTTATTTTCCAGCTTAGTTCAGGTAATTTCACGATTTCACGATTTTCAGCTTCCGATAAACTCTTGGCTTTAAGAGATTTTTCCTCTCTTGTTTCACAATTTTAGTTAAATCAGGTATTATGGATTTACCATTTGATTTTTGTGGGTTTCTGTCGATTCTGTTTTTTGAGCATACGATTGTTTGTGGGTTTCTGTCGATTCTGTTTTTTGAGCATATGATTTACATACCCAAATGAATGCCTCTGTCGATTCTTCCATTCCATCCATCTGTCGATTTAACTGCATACGCCAAATAGGGATTTCAATTAGGGTTTTTTTGTGGGTTTTTTGAGCATCCTCTCTTCATCATATAGTAAGAAAATGAATGCCTATGTCAATTCATTGAGTCTATTGAGTCTATTCACGAAAGAAATCAGAAACACACACACTTTATATATAAGATGCCTTTGAATGTAAGGTTTCAATCTTTCCATTTTTGTAGGTTTTTTGAGCATCCTCTCTTCATCATACCCAAATGAATCAGTCTGCATATGCCTCTGTAGGAGCACTTAAAATGTAGAGAAAAGGAAAACAGTCTATTGAGTCTCTTCTATATATGTATCTATTGAGTCTATTGAGTCTCTTTTCTATCGAGTCTCTTTTATATATGTATATATACACATATAAATGCCTTTGAATGTAAGGAGAGACTCACATAGAAGGCAGTAAAGCTGACACTGTAATGAATTTGTCTTTTAACTTTGATATAATAATTGTTACTATTTAGAATCTGTCCACGATATATTTTACAGCCCCTACACCTGTTTTGGCTACTGTTTTTTGCACAATCTGTCCACAATATATTTGTATAAATGTGTTGGTTGCTTTCTTGAAAGCTTATGTTTCTAATGATTCCTCTATTGTGTTTGCTTGTTCCTGTTTCACAGCTCTTTTTGTTTGGATTTTCAATTCACCACACCTTCCATTCAAATTCGAATCGATTCAAATCGATCTGCATCAGGTATGATGAATTTAATTTTAGGTTTTATTACAAAAATGATTTTTGTGTGTGTTTATTATGAACCTGGATGTGGTTTAGGGTTTTTGAACATCCTCTCTATTTGATTTACGAACCTGCATGTGGTTTAGAATTGTTAGTAAGTTTTTCTATTATATCACCAATATCTTAAAAGGGTTGTTTACTCACTATCCCCCAAAATCCACTATTATATATTCATGGGTTAATGCACATTGATGGATTTCAGATTGGTAAAACATCCCCTACCCTATCTACTATTATATATTTAGCTTAAAGTTATTTGTTAGAATATATATATATATATATATATATATGGTTTATCACAAGGGTTTCTTCATGTGGGAATTTGGTTGGTGGAGTTCTACACATTAGTGGGATTTAAAAAAAATCAAACCTATACATGATGGCTTTCAGATTGGTAAAACAGCCCCTACCCTATCCACTATTATATATTTAGCTTAAAGTTATTTGTTGGAATATATATGTATATATATTTGGTTTATCACAAGGGTTTCTTCATGTGGGAATTTGGTTAATGGAGTTCTGCACATTGATGGCTTTCAGATTGGTAAAACAGCCCCTGCACATCTCTGTCCTGCACCTGTTTTGGCATCTGTTTTTTGCACAAATGTGTCCAAATTAAGCAACTGATTCAGCCACTGATCAAGCAACTGATTAAGCCACTAATTAATCAGACTTGTGCTTTCTGCAGGTACCATTAGGGAAAGGTATTTCTTTAAGTTTTATAGTTGTTCAACTCATTGTTGGTTTATTGTTTCCTTTCTATTTCTGTTTTTTCATCTCTCAACTTTACCTTCAATTTAGTGACTTTAACTGTTTTAATCCAACAAAACTATTTTCATTGCAGTCTTCAATTGCTTTGCATTAATCGGTTTATAATTTAAATTGTGTTAAGGTAGATAGTTTTGAATGTTTCCTAAGACAAACTCTATCACTCCTGTTCACACACTCTGATCGCTTTCGTTTCCCAAAGTGACCATTCAAAATCATATATTATACGGTTAGGGTTTGATTACTCACTCTCTATCCATCTCTCCTCACTCTCAATTCTAATCGAGGAACATGTTTGTTTTGATTTTGATTTCAATCAACAGAGCTTTATTTTTCATTTATGTTGATTTGGCATAGTTGTTCAAGTAGTATTTTATTTCGATTTTGGTAAATCTCAAAACTTTCATGTGACTCCCAATGACTTAGTATCATATGAAGCTTCGTTAATGTTTCAGATTTATATTGATCTTCAAATCCAAACTTACAAACATCTTAAACAATTAAAATTTACCCAACAATGTGTTATTGTAACTTTTTCTTTGTGATCAATGCAACTTGACACCATGGAACAATTTGTATGTGTTATTTAAACAGGTAGATGCATCAAGATTCATTTATATTTTTGTTTGTTTCTGTCTGGATTTTAAAGGCTAAATGATATGATGTTGAAACTCCCATTCTCGAAGATACATCATGGATGATTTTATAGGCTTAAATTAAAATGAGGAATATAAATGGCAAAAAAGTATCACACCAGGAGTTTTGTAGTTCCTACTTTCTTTACTAGGTTCACTTTGTCTTGGTTTTCTATAAATATGTTGTCTCACTCATGCTCTCCTATATCGACAATCTCTATCAAAATGGATACTGGTTTTGAGGACTCTAAGGTACAATTTCTATTACTTCTTTTAATCATTTACTTGGTTGCAATTCTTTTATGTTAACTCTCATTAATAAAATTTTCTTTGTTTTTTGTTTATATGGTATTGTTAATCAAGTTTTAGAGTACTCAATATTTATAATTTTCTTGTTGAAATATACACCTTGCCATCCTTGCAGGTTCTTGCAAGGACTCAATGAAATGCAAGTTGTTGTAGACGGATTAGAAAGGCAAATGTAGTTGGGTTATAACTGTTTGGTAATAACAATTTCAAATACAAATGTTTATTCGTAATAGCTTGTAATGCATTTAAATTTTACATCCCGCAACATTGTACGGTTATATAACTAGTAATCAATAATGAATTTTTCAAAATAGAGAAGTTATTGAAAATGAATATAATTTTTTTAAAGATTTTAAGTTTTATTCTTTATTGTGAAAAAAGTTTTGAAAATTTTGTTGGAGATCTCTCACTCGTCCCTAACACGAATTTCCATAAGTTGGGATTTGCAAGTTGGGGAACTACCGATAGGTAAATGGTAATATTTATACATGCATTTATTTGGAGTTTGTTGGGGGCCTTTACCCCCCTATGCTTTAAACATTTGTTCGTGTTGGCTTTTTAACGTGGTTTAATAAATATTATAACTTATCTTTTAATTGTTTTCTAATATAAAAAAGTTAATCTTATGTTTACTAAGACCATCTTCAACAATTATGATAATTTTTTTCTAAAATATCATATGAAAAGTCAAAATCCCTAAAAAATATTACGTACATCTTCAACAGCTATTCTATTTTAACAATTCTATCATAAAATATATTAATAAAATATTCAATATATTTAATATCCTAAGAAAAATAAGGATATTGTTGATCATAACTCCTCTCAGTGATTTGAATATGATTTCATGTATAGTTAGTAAAGACTTCAAGTATAAGTGATTGTTCATATTCAGCGATAGCAAACACTGATTACACTCAGTGATTGCTGGAAGTCAGGAACAATAACTTATCTCTGAAGATATGAAGATCAGCACTCACATCAAAGAACTATTCAGCAAAAGTCGAAGACTGAAGCTGAAGAAAAGATAATTAGCTAAGTGACCTGAAGCGGTTCAGCGATAGCAAACAATCATCTACATAATGTGAATCTTGCTTATGCCTTAGCGATACTCAGAATCTTCATCTTTGAATATTCTAGTTTAGCGATCAAGTGAAGCGTACTCAGCAAGACTGAGGTGGAATGAAAGACAATTCCGAATCCGCTTTGTCTACGAACAAGGAAGCTACATTTTCTATCTAAAAATAAGAAAATGGATTATATCCTTTTTATGTTGATCTTATCCTCGATGCACAAAAGTCAAACCCCCATGCCTTGCCAGAAGAGGACGTACGGATTGTCTCTTATGTCCCCATCAAATCTGATTTGGTTACTGTTCATATTTATGCATGCTACTTTCTATTTCTCAAACCTCTGTTGCTTTTCTTTCTCACTCTTGTGCATCAAACTTAGTGAACTTCTTTGTTGTAATAGAATAGGTTTATTACTTGTTCTAATTTCACTTACAACTGTAAATTTGTTTATGCAATATAAACTCATTTAAAAACTAAAATATCGTGTAGTTTGTATTCAACTCACCCTTTCTACAAACTGTTTCTATATCATTGAACTCTTGTAGACTTCTTTGGGACCAACATGTATGATTGGTGGGAAACTATTAAATAATTATTTCCCTCTCCATTTAGAGATTCTCTAAATTTAGAGATTTTTTCTCTCTTTCTACCCATTTCTCTATTATAGTATAAGATATAGCATAGCTGTTGGAGAGTAAAATTGCTAAGATCTTTATTTTTTCTAGTTTAACATAGCTGTTGGAGATGCCCTAACACCATCTCCAACTATCCTTATAAACACAAAAATAACAAAAATGTAGGTAATTTTACCTCCAACCCACCACTAAAACACAAAACTAAATGGAGGGGTAAGATATTGACCTCCAAATTGTTTTTTTATTGTTAAAAGTGTTTTTAGTGTTTTTTTAGTATGTGATTGGAGATAAATTGTTTTTAGTGTTTAAGGGACCCATCATTTTTAATGTTTTTAGTGTTTGGGTTGAAAATGTCCTAATAAATTTTACTTTAAAACATCTTCAACAGTTACTATGTTTTTTTAAAAGAATTAAATGTTTTTTAATTTTTCATCTTAAAATAGAAAAAATGAAAAAAAAAATGAAAAATCTCGAGATTTAAATAAAAATATAGTATAACCAATTAAACTACATACTTGGTCCCTAGGGTTTATTGGTTTTAACAGTCCGGGTCCCTAAAATGAAATATCTATGACTTGCATTCTTGTGGTTTCCATTTCATAACGTATTGGGTCCCTAAAACTAACTTTGTTAGACTTTTTTTGTTAAGTAAGTTAAGTAAGAGGGTCATTTTGGTCATTTTAAGTTTAGGGACCAAACATGTAATAAAAACCACAGGGACCAAACATGTAACTTACTCTATATATTATATATATATATATATATAATTATTAATTAATAATATATATATTTATATATTATATATAATTTATCACCATAATTTTCACAATTTTTTTTATAACATTGTTTTTTTTATTACAACAATATATTTTTAATTTTGTATTTTTATTATGGCATGATAGTTATATTTTTCTTTATAGCAACGTATATTCAAATTATTTTTTTATTATGGCATTATAGTTACATTTTTCTTTATTATAACAATATATTTTTAAATTATTTTTTTATTATAGTATTATAGTTACATTTTTCTTAATTATAGAAATATGTATTCAAACTATTTTTTTAGGAGTTCCTGAGCCAAGATTGAGACCCGCTTTTGACTTATTCTATTATTCTAATCATGAGTGGGATCGGGTGCAAACTAGGCAATTATTTTTGTTTTTAGTCTCAGCATTACACAATTTAACTAGGAAAAAAGGGGGACAACGGGTAGGAGAAATGGAGGTTTGGGCTTTAGAGGGGTTTGGCGTTGCTTATATTTTACAAGAGATGCTTACTTATAAATCTGATCATATTAGACTCTGAGTACAAGATTTCCGGGATCAAGAAACTAGCAGTCTGTCCCAATCTCCGGTCAATGATTGAGTCCGAACTCACCTAAAACGGCGTAGAAGGGCAAATCTACCTAGTTGCTGAATATCAAAAGCTTATTACACGGAATCCCATTTTTTTAGAACGAGTTGAAGGAGTAGGCATTATTGGTGGAGAGGAAGCAATAAATTGGGGTTTGTCGGGACCAATGCTACGAGCTTCCGGAATACAATGGGATCTTCGTAAAGTTGATCATTATGAGTGTTACGACGAATTTGATACCACTTCGAATGAAATACCATTAATGGCTTCCCTGCCTTATCTCCCTGAAAGTCTCATTTTGCACAATTCCCGCATCAAAATGGCCCTATATTCGCATCGACTTGAGAATTCTCATAGTCCTTTACTTCACCAGGATTTGAATAGTCCTCTTAGCCAAGATTGAAAGGATGTCAATCTCCCACTCTCAGTCTGGTATTCGAGAAGGAGCACTACCTAACTGAAATATCTCACTACGAAACTTCAATATAGAACTTCTAAACCAACAGACCCTGAACTCGGGTAGTTGCCTTCCCTTCCTAGTCCTTCTTTTGTTGCTAAACCGACTAAAAGAGTTGCGCTTTCTTAGTACATTGCCTTTCATTACCAACCTCTCGTTTTACAGTACGAAGTTACCTGATGTTCGCTACTACAAAAAAGGGCGGAAAGATGTTAACCTTTCGCTATTGGTAAGCACTCCCCTAGTTTTGACCTAATGAGTAACCCTCATCTACCAAAAATTCTAGATCACTTGGCGTAGGACTACCATAGAGTATCATTTGAAAATGATTTCTCATGAAAATTTATGTCGTTATAGTTACATATTTTTTCTTTATTATACCAATATACTTTCAAATTGTTTTGTATTTAGCCATTGTACTTTTAATTTTTTTAATTAAATTGTAAGAAAATTATATATTTTAATGTAACATATATTTTAAACATATATGATTGTTTTTTTTCCTTTAAAACATATATTTTTTTAAATAAATTACGTGGCATAGATAAAATGGACCATCAATTTTTTAGATAGTTTCCTCACTTTATCTTCCGATTATTCATACATTTTTAAAGGAATTCTTAAAAAATAGATGAAAAACATAATATAGGTGGTATATGAATAATCGGGAGAGAAAGCGATGAAGTTATTTAAAACGTGTTTTACATTTTTTGAATAACTTCATCGCTTTCTCTCCCGATTATTTATATACCACCTATATTATGTTTTTCATCTATTTTTTAAGAATTCCTTTAAAAATGTATGAATTATCGGAAGGTAAGAAAGCGATAAAACTATCTAAAAAATTGATGGTTCATTTTATCTATGCCACGTAATTTATTTAAAAATATATATATGTTTTTTAAGAAAAAAAAACAATTGTATATGTTTAAAATATATGTTTCATTAAATAATGTAACTTTCATACAATTTAATAAAAAAATTAAAAGTACAATGGCTAAATACAAAACAATTTGAAAGTATATTGATATAATAAAGAAAAATATGTAACTATAATGACATAATAAAAAAATAGTTTGAATACATATTGCTATAGTTAAGAAAAATATAACTATAATACCATAATTAAAAAATAATTTAAAAATATATAGCTATAATAAACAAAAATATAACTATAATGCCATAATAAAAAAAATAATTTGAATATATTTTGCTATAATAAAGAAAAATGTAACTATCATGCCATAATAAAAATACAGAATTAAAAATATATTGTTGTAATAAAAAAAACAATGTTATAAAAAATTGTGAAAATTATGGTGATAAATTATATACAATATATATGTTATTAATTATTAATTATTAAGTATTAAGTATATATAAAATATATAGAGAGTAAGTTACATGTTTGGTCCCTATGGTTTTTATTACATGTTTGGTCCCTAAACTTAAAATGACCAAAATGTCCTTCTTACTTAACATACTTAACAGAAAAAGTCTAACAAAGTTAGTTTTAGGGACCCAATACGTTATAAAATGGAAACCACGAGGATGCAAGCCATAGATATTTCATTTTAGGGACTAGACTGTTAAAACCAATAAACCTTAGGGACCAAGTATGTAGTTTACTCTAGATTATATAGGTTAATGAAAAAGGTTAGCTAGAAATGGGGATGAAGGTTGGATGGTACAAATGTGGTTACTTTTTACCACAAGTGGTACGTCTACCCCACTTCCGATATGACAACTACTTTTCTTCTAACAATCATTACATGTAATTATATATATATATATATTTATTTATTTATTTATAAAATTAAAAGCAATAATAAAGATTTGTGAAAATAAAATCAAATAAAATAAAATAAAAGGTGAATAGACGAGAGATGGGAGCTAACGTGTAACAAGGAGATTGCTTGGATGAAAAGGAAGCCAAGCCACGCGCCAGTCGCCACCACCCACGGCGGCTGGATCTTCATCATTACCTTTCTTTCTTTGCATTTAATTTAGAGTAAGTTATAGTTTTGGTCCCTATTGTTACCATTTGATATCAACTCTAGTCCTTATTTTATACTAATTATAATTTTAATCACTATAGTTGACGATTTGTTTCATTTTTGGTCCCCTCTAACTCATTTTTCTTAAAACAATTATATTAACTGAAGGACTTTTTGGTCTTTTAAACATTACTTTAATTTTCAATTAATTTTTTTCAAATTTTGCATGGTTTGCTACTGGCATTTTTTATAAAATTTTGTTTATAACATTTCTTTATTATTGTCAAATATTTTATTTTTACATTTCTTTATTATATTGTAAATATATAACTAATAGTATAATGGTATTACATAATTTGTTATTATTATATTTTAATGTGCCGTTATTATGGTATTATACGATCGAAAAAGTTTAGAAAAATCAACGAACTTTTTTATTTTAAATAATAAAATTTATATTTTTATAAATAAATATAGAGTAAACTATGATTTTCGTCCTTGTGGTTTACCATTTATAATGATTTTGGTCTCTGTGGTTTAAAAATTGCTTTTTTTCCTGTGGTTTTATTTTGCTTCCATTTTCATCCTTACATCTAACAGAGTTAACGGAGCTGTTAAAAAAGTTTTAAAAATTTACATATTTAATCCTTGTGTTATATAAAGTTTAAGTATTTAATCCTAAATTTCATTTATTATATTACTAACTATTAATTTGGCACTTATATATATAATTATTTTTTTCTTTCTTTATTATATTTTAATATTATATATATATATCATTTTAATACTATATATATAATTATTTTTTTTCATTATTATATTATTATATATATATATATATTATTTTAATACTATATATATATATATATATGTGTGTGTTATTCTTTCTTTGTATATATGTTAATATAAAAAAAATATTTATATACTTATAAGTAATAAAAATAAATAAGTTTTTTGATATTTTAATTAATAACTATTTTTATTATTTGATCAAAGTTTTATTTATTTATTTAAAATCGGTTGGTATGTTTTTTTAAACTTCTTTTAAAAACAGATTGATTTAAAATTAGAAAAAAATTACGAATCATTAAAATTATTGATAAATAAGTGATATCATTTTTTAAAGTTTTATATTCATTTTAAATTATCGTTTGAAAAAGTGTTTTTAATAAAAACAACTGATTGGGTATAAATAAAACTATTTTTTTCTTGAAATCTATTTAAAACTTTTTCAAATGATAATTTAAAATAAATAGAAAACTTTGAAAAAAAATATCACTTATTTATCAATAATTTTAATGATTCACAAATTTTTCTCATTTTAAACCAATCAGTTTTCTAAAAAAATTAATAAAAAAATCAACCTCTTTTAAATAAATAATAAAACTTTGATTAAATAATAAAAAGAGTTATTAATTAAAATATTAAAAAAGTTATTTATTTTTAGTAATTATAAGTATATAAAAAAAGTATCAAAATATATATAAAAAATAACATATATATAGTATTAAAATATATTAAAGAAGAAAAAACAAAAATGATAATATATATATATATATATATATATAAATAAGTGTCAAATTATAGTTAGTAATATAATGAATGAAATTTAAGATTAAATATTTAAAATTTATATAATATAAGGACTAAATATGTAAATTTTCAAAAAAAAATTAACAGATTCGTTAACTTTGTTAGATGTAAGGACAAAAATGGAAGAAAAATAAAACCACAAGGAACAAAAAAGCAATTTTTAAAACACATGGACCGAATCGTTATAAATGGTAAACTATAGGGACGAAAATCATAGTTTACCCATATATGAATCACTTATTAGTTTTTCATTTTGAATGAATTAATTCATTACCATTTATTTGAATTGATAAACCATTATTTTTAGAATTTGGTTAACTAAATTCTTTATGGCAACCAAAACTACTTATAATCAATTAGAAAAGTTTTAAAGTAAAATCATTTTAGGTGCGGGAGGATTGAATGGTGTAGGTTTTTAGAAAGTAAGACCGATTTACTTTTTTTTTACTTTAAAATCTTCTTATGCAGTTGCAATTAGTTTTTTTTGTTGCTAAAATAATGTAGTTAACCAATTTCTAAAACTAATGGATTATTAGTTCAAAAAAAAATGTACATGAATTAATTAGGGGTGAGCAATTGACCCGTAAGAACCGGGACCGGGACCGGCACCGATATTGTCCAACCGGTCCGGTTTTCGGTCCTTCAAATCCTCCATTTTCGGTTCCGGTTCCCAACCGGTTCAGTGCCAATTTTTCGGGTAATTAACCGGGACTGGCCCGGAACTTTAAGTAGCAAAATAATGAAAATTAATATCGTTATAATTTAAGGTAATTATTACTTCTTTTTTTAGTCTTTCATAGTTTGTTTATAAATTAATGTCGTTATAATTTACTTTTCTTGTTGTTAGACATATTGACGATACAAATTTCAACCATGGCGTCCGACTTCGCGTTTACCACTAGTGATAGAGTTTTAAATGAGTATCGAACTAGTTTGTCAACGTTAATAGTTGAAGTTTTGTTGTGCACCCAAGATTGGGTTAGAAACTCTAGGATACCGATAATAGACGACATCTTGAAGGACAATGATATATGTTAGGTCTGATAATATTGTATCCGAGATGACAACTATTAAAGACAATGAAAGGCCAAAAGCGTAAAGTCAACAAAGTCATAAATATGGAAATGTTTAACGATTAGAGTTAGGGTTGAATTAGAATTGTGTTAAATAAGGAAAGGATAATTATCTTGTAATTATGGCAATTATATAATGCCTCAAACTCTTATAGTTTCCTTATCTCATTATATCTCTTAGCAATATAAATAGAGGGTTAGGGCTAGCATTAGAAGTAGATCATTAATTCATATCATTAGATAGAGAGCTTATTGAGAGATTACTTTGTAATCAATATATTATACAAGTGAGATATACAACGTCAGTTATTCATATTAATAGTGTTCTTCGTATTTATGATCAAATACATCGTTACCTGATATTATATGAGATCAACAAGTGGTATCAGAGCCAAACGATCTGAGTTTCGCACCAATCCTGATCGAAATCGCGAATTAAGAGGTAAAAATCTCGTTTTTTCTTTTCTGATGTTTTGTCGCCTATGGTTACCCGACAAAACTCTCAATCCTGCTTCGGTTGAGTTTTTGTCGCATCATATAGAAATCATTAGAATCGATAACTGTTCTCAGTTTTCTTCTGTTTAAATCGATATTATTTTTTTTCTGTTTAAATTCGACATTCAATCAGATCTTAAATCTCTGCTTTAAATCGAAATATTCTCTGTTTAAATCGACATTAAATCAATTTTTGTTATGAATAGTTATCGCATCTTAGGAACCCGATAAAGATTCAATTTTTTTTTGGTTATCGCATCTAAAGTACCCGATAAAAAAATTCAAATTTTTTTCTCAAATCTGTTTTCAGTCAACTTGCAAACCTACTCTCGCTTATTTTAGCATTACTTTTGCTATTCTTTTTCAACAGAAAACTCAGGGTCTCTGATTTCTGCAGCTTTTTTGGATAAAGAATCCTCTAGTAAACATCTTAAGCCTCAGAAATTTGCAAGTGACCTTAATTGAGAAAACCGAAACACAAGAACTTAGCTATTCTTTTTCTTAAAAGGACTAGATAACTTTGTTACGCTAGATCTTTTGGTCAAGAATCCTTTGTGTCTTAGCTTTCTGGTTCATCAATTAAAGAACGAAACAGAGTTTTTTTTCGCGTCTTAGTAACTCGACAAAACTTAAATCCTAATTTTTATCGCGTCTTAGTAATCCGATAAACCTTAAATCCTTTTTCTTATCGAGTCCTTGTAACCCAACATTAATTTTTATCGAGTCCTAGTAACCCGACATCCATCCCTGTCTTAACCTTATCGCATCCACAGGACCCGATAAACTCTCTCTCACTAGTCACCCGAAATAAATCCTTACGTTCGCAAAAACTAATAATTTTTTTGCAAAACTCACTGATTGACGATCACTTTAATTATCAGGTAACCAGTATTTTTTTAAGATGAGTCCTAAAAATCAAATTTCTGATCTCAATGCTGAAATTGAAATACTTGAAGCAAGACACACGAATAACATGAAAGTGATTAATGAACTCTTAGGAGAAAATGTTTATCTAAATGATTTCAAATACACAAGTAAAAAATTGAAAAACAAAAATGAGTTTTTAGAATAACAACTCACGGAGCATACTAGGAATACATATCATGTATTTTATGAAAACGCTTGCAAAAAGAAAAATCTTGAGTTAATAAAAATAAATTTTGATCTGAAAAACAAGATTTCTGAGCTAGAGAAAAGGAAAGATTCTGCAACGACTAGTGATGAACTTGAAAAGTTTTTAGATTCTGAAAGAACAGACTTTGAGAATAAAAGAAAGATTTTTTCTGATGAGAAACGCAAATTTGAAATAGAGAGAAAAGCCTTTGAAAGCAAAATTAAAACTTGTGAACTGACCATTCAAAAACTTTCTAACCAAGTGTCAGATTTTGAACAAGTTGTGATGTTAGAGAGAAAATCATCTGAAACGAAATATCTGAAGCTATCAAAGCAACTTTTTGAGCTTCAGAAAATTCTAGATGACGAAAGAAAAGTGTTTGAAACCGATAAAACGAATGTAATCAAGAAAAGTGTTTTGATCGTTACTAAAAGCAAAAATTTGGAAAAAGTATTTGAAAACGAAAAGAAATCATTTGAAGGGAAAATTGGTAAACTTTCATACAAATTATCAGTTTTAGAAACAAATCTTGTGAATGAACGAAAAATGAGATCCGATTCTCAAACGAAATATGATGTGATTATGAAAGAAAGAGATCATCTCTTGTGCAAAATTAGAGAACTTGAAGGTTATTCAACTACTTCAAGTTCAAATCATAAAATGGATCATCTTTCTACAATAAGTGCCTATAAGAATAACTCGTCTTCTAGTGTCAAATCAAACAGTTATTCCAACAGTTCCAAATCATATAGTTCTTCAACTTCTCGGATTCATAATTCTAATCGGTTTCACAATGATTTTGTTGCTAATTCCGGTAAGTTTAAGAAGTTTAAAATGGTTTGGAAAAAGAAGTCAACTACAGATGATAGTGTTGGATACATGTCATATACATCTCCTGTAGTTGATGCAAAATCATTTGATTCCAAGACTGATTTACCTTATTCTATCAAGTCAATCAATCAGTTAACCAGTCTAAGCACCACAAATCTTGTTTGTTCTACTTGTGGAACAAATGATTTTGTCGATCAACGGTATGTTCATAAATGGTATGGTACTTACAGTATCCCCAATTCCCCATTTGTTTCAACTAAAGCTAACCTCCGAGGACCCAACAAATCTTGGGTACCAATATCCTTTTAATCTGTTTTGTAGGTACATCATGTGTGTTCTAAATTCCGCATATTCACATCACATGATAATCCTTCAAAAGGTAATGCTACATTTGAGGGGGAGTACCACATATTTTTATTATTATTATTTGATTAACTTCATAGTATCTCAACTATGAACCTGATCTTAACATATTGACTTCTGAATACTTCAGTTCAGAACTCGGACTTAAACTGATTCATATTCATATAAGAAATATGTGTGTTAGGAATTAGAAGTTTCAATGGTCAATCCAGAGCCGGAAGGACCTACCCATGAAACACATCCCTAGGTTAGATATTTTGATAGAGTATCATTAAAATAAAATTGAGTGCTTGTGAGATAAACATAAAATGTGAGAGTGTGACAAGACTTAAAAGAAAATATTTGGTCTTCACCAAACCTAAACAGTTATCCCGGTAGCCATACAATCTATTCATTCTTGATTCTTTGGAGATGAATATTGAAATAGACATAGACCCAATGTCGATAACTCGTGTCACCCCATCCAACTACTCAAGTATCTCACAAAAGATTCTTGTTTCATATATCACGGAGATTTAGCATATCATCTATCTATTTTTCACTAGGAAGATTTAGATATTGAAACAAGAAGACACACCTCCGGTCTTCGAACTTCATATTCTGTGCACATCGAGTCTACTTTGAGCCAAAAGATATACAAATATTTCTTTGACACTTTGCACGAGTCTTTGTGATTCCACATGCATATATTTGTGTTTATGTCGGAACAGTTTGAAAAGTTAGTTTTATAACTTACTTCTGTGATAACTGGAAGTCCTATCAGTGCCAACCCGCTGCCAACACTAAATATAGGCCACTTAATTAAATTTATTTTTTGATTAAGTGATAACAGTTGCTACATGTGCTTCTGTCTGTTAGCCCATTACCCGATATTCCACATTTACATCTGATCATATTCAAGCTTATTGTCTTTGATTATTCATAATGATTCGGATTCTCCTTATCATTCTGAGGGGGAGAAAAGTTATATCAAAGACACATACTATTATGAGGGGGAGAAATAAAGTTAGAAAAGATTCAATTGTTTGAAGACGAAGACTTGTCGACTCCCTTTGAATTGACATATTTTCTTGTCGCATCCCAAAGAGCCGACATCTATACCTAAGTGTTTATGTTGACTCATGTTCAACAGGTTCAGATCATCATACGACAAGCCTAAAGTTATCGCATCTGCCTAACCCGACAACCTCAATGCCTAAACCCGACAACATCAATATATCAACCATCTTTTGCCTCTTTCATCAAACGACAAAGTTCTACTCGAAGAAAGATACCCTGCGACATTACGACTCCTTCAACTTTCTTTTCGTGAACTTTATGCTAAGGGGGAGCTACAGAGCTTATCAAGTGATCATATTCGTAGAGAAAGCAAAAGAATTCAAGATAGTGATTAGTTGACAAAATTTCATTGTCTTCAAAAGTGCTGATTTGATAAATTGTAATCTCGAATACAAAGGGGGAGATTGTTAGGTCTGAAAATATTGTATCCGAGATGACAACTATTGAAGACATGAAGGACCAAAAGCGTAAAGTCAACAAAGTCATAAATATGGAAATGGTTTAACAATTAGAGTTAGGGTTGAATTAGAATTGTGTTAAATAAGGAAAGAATAATTATCTTGTAATTATGGCAATTATATAATACCTCAAACTCTTATAGTTTCCTTATCTCATTATATCTCTTAGCAATATAAATAGAGGGTTAGGGCTAGCATTAGAAGTAGATCATTAATTCATATCATTAGATAGAGAGCTTATTGATTGATTACTTTGTAATCGATATATTATACAAGTGAGATATACAACGTCAGTTATTCATATTAATAGTGTTCTTCGTATTTATGATCAAATACATCGTTACCTGATATTATATGGGATCAACAATATAGCTTTGGTATTTTTTTTTTTCCAATTTTGTTCTATTTTGAAACGAGTATTACTTTTTATTAAATACGAACAATCTTTTCGGTTTTGTGTTTATATAGAGACTGCACAAACTTTAAACCAAGTAGATGACAAAGCAAAGGAGAAGAGGGCAATGGAAAATTAGAGTATGATTTTTATAGAAAATGGATTAACAATCGGTTCCAACCGGTTTTTTGACCGGAAAACCCGGACTGGGACCGGGAACAGCACCGCCACCGGTATTGCCTATACGGTCCGGTTCTCGGTTTCAAGAATCTTTTATTTCCGGTTCCAGTTCCAAACCGGTTCGGGACCAATGCTCACCCTAAAATTAATCATTCAAAATAAGAAAGTTTAGTATTTTATTTATTCAAAAAAATCTGAAAATTGGGCTATGTTTGGCAAACTAGCTGATAAGGTAGTTTATGACTGATAAGTTAGTTGATGACTTATAAGGTAACTGATGACTAATAAGCTAGCTGATGAACAAGTCATGTTTGACAAAAACTAACTGATGAACATATAAAATGACCAAGAAGGACATTATGAAATGTTAGTCACTTATAATATAATTAAAATAATATATTAATCAAACAAAATAGTAAAAATAATTAATATAATATTTTTATTAAAAAAAATTAAATTGATTATCATATATATTATAATTTTTGGATTTGTTAAATAAAGTTTAGAAAAAAAATTTATATTAATTTATGATTTTAATAAGTAACCATTACATATAATATATGAATAACTAATCAACTATATTCTAGTTAATTAATAATTTTTCAAAAAATATAAGTAATAATAATTAGTGAATAACTTAAAATTAAAATGAAATATTAATTAATTATAAATAATTAATTAATAAAATTAAAATAATATTAATTATTAATTACAATCAAAATTAATTATTAAAATTCAAAATAATTAATATTAATTAGGAGTAAAATCGGAAGAAAATGATAAAAAGTTCATCAAATCATTAATAAGTCACTTTCAACTAGTTTTTCAATAAGTTACCTTATAAGTTAACTTATAAGGTGACTTAAATCATTAATAAGTCACTCCCAACTAGTTTGTCAAACATGTCTTTAGAAAATAAGGTAGCTTATAAGGTGACTTAAAGCATCTCCGATAGCATATTTATAATTTTCTTCAAAATGGAGAATCAAACATCGAAATCTTTAAAAAATATTACACCCAACTCTAACGTCATTTATATTTTGGAGATTACAAAATTCACTATATTATTAAAATATTTTATATTTCTATAAAATATTATTTATCTCATCTAAACATATAATTTTAAATTTTTTTATTAGAGAAACATAATATAATTTTTTTTTTCTCTCTCATTGTAATCATTTTTGGATATGTCTCCAAATTTGAAGATTTTTGTAGTCTTTTTTAATGTTTTCTCCATTTTGGAGATGTTGTTGGAGCAAAAAACATGCTAAAAATATCCAAAATCTCATTTTTCTCCATTTTAAAGATGCTTTTAGAGATGCTCCTAACTTATTTTTGTTACACAATGTCTTGATCATTCGAAATGGGGAAGTTACTTGACTTTTGTAAATCTTTTCCAATTAAATAGAATGTAACGTACATTATAATTTAATAATATATATTATAATATAATAATAGTATATTTTATAATTTATTAAAGAAGTGCTAAAAATAATATATTTAACAGTAATTATATTCTTTAAAAAAAACAATAATTATATATTAAAGAAATATAATAAAAGAAATCTTATAGGAATGAAGGTATATACCATGTAAAATTTGTACAAAAATTAACAATTGAAAATTAAAAGTAATGTTAAAAAGACCAAAAGGTCCTTGAATTAAAGGAATATTTTAATAACAATTAGTTAGAGGAATAAAAAATGAAATAGATTGGTAACCATAGTGACCAAAATTGTATATTAATTTAAAAAGGGACTAGAGTTGATAGTAAGTGGTAACCATAAGGATTAAAAATGTAATTTACTCTTTAATTTAATTTAATTTAATTTAATTTAATTTCTAGGTACTACAGTCTCCATGCAATTTCCATTATTTTAGACTATATATTATCTTTCAAATTTTAATAAATATAGAGTAAATTACATTTTTGGTTAATGTGGTTCACATTATACTAGTCCTAAAATTAAAATAAATACAAATTTAGTATCTCTAAAACGCATTTTTCCCACTAACGAAATCCAAATGATTTTGTTAACCCAGTTAGATCAAGGGTAATTTAGTCTTTTTATCTTTATCTTCTTAAATTTTTTTAAATAATTCTTAAATAATATTATATAATAAATTAAATATATATACACACAGTAAGAACTCCTTATATATATGATGCACATATATATATATATATGCACACCAACAAAGCTTTTTCCAACCACACACCGACACCGACAGCTTCCTGCGGCACCACCACCGACACCTGCAGCCACCACCTCCGGCCACCATATCAACCTCTATCTGAAAGATCTTATGTGCCCACGTTATATGAAAACATTGGTGACGTCAGATGAACCTTGAGGGACACACGCATAAGAGTGTGTAGATCACGAATTAGCCAAGTTGGTTATAACCCAATACAGTTACAAGTTGTAAAGTGTGAAATTATTATTCTAGTGGAATAATAATTGAAGTGTGTGAAATATAATTAAGTTAATTATATAATTTAATTATTAAGTTAATAATTAAATTGGAATAATTATTAATTATAATTAAAAGTTCATCGGGTTTAAAATAATGTTATATTTAAAAGCCTAAAGAGTTAAGTAAGTTTACTTAAGCCCAAAAGCCCAATTGGTTAATTAATTATTAAGTTAGTAATTAATTAAGATATGGAAAGGTTTAATTAAGTCTACAAAGCCTTGCGGGCTTTATTGAGTCCGGTCCGAGATTAGAGGGAAAACTATATAAAGGCATGTTGCCTTTATTGAAATATAATACAATTGAGAAACCTGAAAATTTCTCTCCTCCTCTCCTCTCTCTGGAAACCGGCGATCACACACAACCACAAGAAGAAATCGATTTCTCCTTGTGTTCTTCGGGTTTGGGATAGCAATCGTTCGTGATCAGTGTTAGTCCCGGAAGGGAGATGGCTAAGCTAGTAAGAGTTTGTAGAAGGGGGGGGGGGGATGAATACAAATACACAATTTTTGCTCTTTTTAAATTTTTTTAATATAAATTTTAAAAATTTACACACAAAAGTTTGTTGTGGAAAAGAATAGACAACCTATTCTAACAAACTTAAATAACAGTAATTAACTTATACACACAGGAAGTTAAAACAAGACTGTTAGCGCACACAGCTTTGGCGAAATCAAACAAATACTCTCAGAGAAGATTTGTTGAAGACGTGAGATTTCTGGGAAGGACTTCATCTCCTTTTATAGTGCCCATGCAAGGGATGCAAGTGGACAGCTGTCAAGGATTGATTAGCTGGAAGTTTATCTGATGGACAAAGGAAGAGGCCACTCCCTTTGTACTAGGTTAATGGATGAACCATTCTTTGTAGCACGTAATGTCAGATAACTTTATCTACTTTTCTTCATGCTATGAGAAGTCCAATCAAACCTTTTAGCTAGAAGACAAACATCCCTTTTATAAGAATAAAAGAGAATGTCTAAATTTAAGGTTTGGTGCCCAAGTTCTTGCAGCTCACGTATCTTGCAATTATTGTGAGTAAAAACTTTATCTCTTGAAATTGCTAAGTGATACATGAACCCATGTATCATATCGCGTGGATACTTTGTAAGGCTGGAAATGATAAGTATACACTTTGCTTTTGCTTGATAAACTTCATCTTTCACTAAGTGTTGAAAGTGTACATTCTTGTGACTTGATATCACAGCCTTAGAAAATATACCTGCAATTTCGGTGACCAAGATTGTAATGTCGGTGACCATGACTTCAAACTTGATGTCCTCATCTTGTATTGATGTCATAGTACTTTGATAACTTTTAAATGTACCATCGGTGACCCATGGTGACCCAACAATCTTGACTTTGGCAATGGTCTGAATATTAAAGTTAGTTGTCACATCAAAAATTCCACATTTTGATGTACAACCCTTAGATTGAATAGTCTTTGACTTTTCAATACTTGAAGTATATTTCAGACCTTCAAAAGACCCTGTAAAAGATCAAACAAATAATAGAGAAGGTTCATCACCAAATCATCGGTGACCCAACAATCTCCCCCTATTTGATGATGATACCTGTAGGTTAGAAAGAAATTTTTTTGACCCTTTCTATTTTTCTTTTGAGTTCTTTTGACTCAGATTTCTTTTTTTTTGTTTTTTTTTGACTGAGTATGTACAGTATGTATGAAAAAAAATTATGTCCAACATATGTAAATTTTTTTTTTTACATATATACCAAGCATCCGGGTACTTGAAGGGAATTGTTGCAGCATCTCTACTCTTGAGTTCATTGAAGATTAAATTGTAGAGAATTTCTTCATCTTTGCTATAGAGGACCACACTTAGAATTTCTTGAAGGAAGCTGCTATCGGCAAGGGAATATTGGTAGCCTAAGAAGAAACATTTGTTCCTAAGATCATGTTTAGAGAACATACCATATTCTGAAGCAGTAATGATGGTTGTTGCTAATTGAACTAGCAAGGTTGGATTTGATAGATCAAAAATTTGAGATATCATGAATGCTTCCTTGTGGAATGGGAGAGAAGAATTCGATGCATCGGGGTTAACATTTTGTCTGTCTTTGATTTTCTCCCCCTCAACAATTGCTTTCGACTCATTCTTCTTAGAATCACTAGATGCTCCACCTCAGCTGATATCTTATCACTTAGAAGATTTCTTCCCTTTCAACTGAGATCTCTTTTTGAGAAAATTTCTTCTTCTCTGTTGATTTCTCATTTTCCTCCTCAGCTTATAATACTTTAGCCTTAGTTGATTTCTTGAGAAGATTTCTTTTCACCTCTCAGCTGCATGAGGAGGATTTCTTCTTCTCCTTCTCAGCTTACAATACTTTAGCCTTAGTTGATTTCTTGAGAAGATTTCTTTTCTCCTCTCAGCTGCTGTTGATTTAACCTTATCAGGAACTTTGAATTTTCTCCCCCTCAGCGGCTGAGGGGAGAAGATGAGTAAATGAGGTGAGAAGGTGGAACAAATTTGGGAAGTCCAACAGAGGGATAGATAAGCTATCAGAAATAAAAATAAAAAATTATTTTTATTTTTATTTCTCAAACCCATATATCGGAGAGTTCACTAGGTGGAAACATTTCTGCCAGAAAGAGATATTGGTGAACAAGAAAAATGGGAGTCCCTCCAATTCGACCTGTTTCGCCGAATCTTCATAGAGATGTGCAAGGTCATCAAGATCATAGATCTTGGGTGCAAGGCTGTGAAGTGACAAAAATAGTCCTTGGATTGGGAAGGTTCCAAGTCATCCTTATCAACCAAAGAGAATGTTGAGGAGGGTTTAGTGAGGGTCCCCGAAAATACAATCAGGTCCTTTTAAGAGGGCATGAAGGAGCTAGGTGAGTTTTTAAAGGATTCCCTGGGTCCCGGTAGGGAGAAGTTCAACACTCACCAATTTTTGGGAATCGGTGAGTGGCTTGTGAGTATTTGACCCTTGAGGTTCCCTAAGTCTCTTCGAGGAGAACTTGGGGGGGGGGGGTTGTGGAACTCCTCCGCTTCTTAAAAAGGATATTGGCTTGGGTAGATACCGAAGGCTTTTTCGGTATCGTAGCCGTAGAAGCAGGCGCGGAGGTGAAAATGGTAGAAGATTTATAAACCTTAGATTTCTTTTTCTTCTTAACCATGTCCATATGTCGGAGAGAGAAGTTTGTGAGCAAAATTTGTGGAATTTTATGCTCATGAGATCAGAGAGAATAAAGAGTGAAGGATATTAAGTATCCGAAATTAGAGAGAGAAACATCGGAGACTTTGGAGATTTTTGAAAGAGAAAGGATTGAAGAATTTTGACAGAGATATATAGGGAATACTATATCTGAGGAGAAATTTCAAGAAATAGAATATTTAGGGATTTTAGCTGTCCAAAATCTGAGAGAGAAATATAAATAAAATTTCAAGATATGAAATTTTGGAGAGATATTAGTTGTCTTAAATCAGGGAGTCAAAATTCAGAGTATGAATTTTGGGGGTTACCGAAAATTTCGGAGAGTACCAAAATTTTTGTGATTGAAGTTTCAAGAAAGGAAACATTGAAAGTTTCGGAAAGTAAGAGAAAATTTTTGAAATAATTTTTTTTTTAAAACTGTTGAAAAATAAGAAATTTTTTTTTTAAAGAAAATCGGAAAGCATGACGTCAGCATGACATCTGCTGACGTCAGCGTCGGTGGGTAACGTCAGCAATTTTATTTTTGTAAAGAAATATATTTATTTTGAAAAAAATATACTTTTATTTGGAGAGTGGAGATCGGAGAAATCAGCATCCGAATTTATTATTATATATATAAATATATAATGATTTTTTTTTAATTTAGAGATTGAAGGGATGACATACCTAGTTTTCCGATGAGAAAGTTGATTGACTTCATCCAATGACTTTGTGTAGAGATGGGTAAGTTGAAAGTCAGTAGGTATGAAATGAAACTCAACAAATTATTTTCCACGAAGAAGCTGACAACTTCCAATGGTGCTCTTTGGATCTATCTTGGAACCAGACGCGAGGAGTCTGCCAGTCCATACAAAGCTTTGTCTAGCTGATAGACATAGTCAGAATGAGTGGGGTCTTCTAACCATGAGGTTGTTTCACATAGACTTTTTCTTGCCTTTGTCTTTTTGTTTCTCCACCTCAGAGCTAACATCAATGTTGACATCTACATCCAATCGGACACTAGACTTCTCCCCCTGAGTATCGGCGCCTGTGAATTTAGTAGCCTCTTATTGAGCTATTTTGAGCACATTTCTTTGGTCAAACTCAAGTTGAGCTTTTACTGCTTCTTCCCTTTCAGCTTTAGCCTTTTTCATCTTTTCTTCTTCAGATTCTTCGGTCAAACTCAAGGGTTCGGACACTGACTCCCTCCCCCTCAATTGTTGCTTCAGTTATCTTGGTGACCTGGGGTTCGGTTACATCATCGGTGGCTGTGGCTGCAGCATCGGTGGCTACAGCATCGGTGGCTGTAGCATCGGTGTAGCTGCTGGATCGATGGCTGTAACAACGGCATCGGTGACTGTTGCTGCAACATCGGTGGATGGAGGAGCAGCTAGAACATCGGTGGATGGAAGAGCAGGTAGAACATCGGTGGATGGAAGAGCAGCTAGAACATCGGTGGATGGAGTCACATCGGTGGATGGAGTCACATAGAGTCACATAGATGGATGGAGTCACATAGGTGGATGGAGTCACATCGGTGGATTGAGTCACATAGGTGGCTAGAGATGGAGAAGCAACAGCTTTCTTGTTTTTCTCCCCCTCAGTGGTTGAACTCTTGAAACCCACTGAAGAGAGAAAGCTCTTGATCCTTTCAACATCAGAACCCACATCATCAACCTTCCGTTCAACCCTTTGAAGAACAAATCTATCCTTATCCTGAAAGAAGGAATCACCAACATCAAGTTCAACCGTTGGAGAAGAAGTTGGTATGCTGTCAACCTTTGTATGAAGAGTTGCAAGAGATTCCAAAATTGCTTTCTGATTAACAAGGATAGAAGCAATATCGGTGGCTTGCTGAGAAGGGGCACTTCGAAGTTCTCTGATAGAAGAAAGCACAAAATCTTCGCTTGAGAGAATCCCTTGCTGAAGACCAAAGACATCCAAGTGCAGGAGATCTAAGCATGTCATGAGAGTTGGGTGACTTACCGACAACTCTTCAATGCTAGATCTAAGAGTAGTAGAAAGAAAGGCCATTCTTTCCATTTCCTTAGTTGCATGATCTTCCAGAACTTCCACCTGGCGGATAGTAGCACGAGTGAAACTGGTGAAAGCCTTGATAAGATCATCTCCCTGTTGAGAGGACATGGGAGTAGATGGTTGAGGCTTTGGTGGTTGATCATCTTCATCATCACTAGAGGAATAATCCACCAAACCTGGGTGTGATGCACTCTCATGTGAAGTGTGGAAAAGGAGTTGTGAGAGCTCAAGGGGTGGTGAAGAGACACCATGGATGGGAGACTCCAAGTCATCTTCATCAACTAAGGAAAAAAGTTGATGAAGGTATAATAGGGATATCCCTTTGTACAACCATGTCCTTTTGAGAGGGCATGGAGGAGCTGGGAGTGGCTAAGTGTTCTTTGGGTTTATGAGGTGACGTCGGTGAGTGAGAGAGATGGTTGCGACCGTCGGTGGGTGTGTGTGTGTGTGAGAGAGAGATCGGTGGCTTCGGTGGATAGAGTCGGAGAGAGAGAGAAGACCGTCGGTGGATATGTGACCGTCGGTGGGTGGTGGTGATGTGTATGGTTTTAGGGTTTTGAGAGATGAATGAGGTATTTGGGAGAGAGAGGAAAAAGGGAGAGAGAGAGAGAGATCGTCGGTGACAGGGTCACCGACATTATACATATATATGTATATATATTTTTTTATTTAAAGATATTTATATATATATATATAACATATAAAAATATATAATTTATAAATATATAAACATATATTTATAAAAATATATAAAATATATATTATTCTATGTTTATCATACCTAATTCACCGATGAGGAATTTGAATCTTGCTTCATCAAGAGGCTTTATGAACAGATCAGCTAATTGATAATCAGTGGGAATGAAGTGAAGTTCCACATCACCTTCAGAGACATGATCTCTTATAAAGTGATATCTGATATCAATGTGCTTAGATCTTGAATGAAGCACCGGATTGTTGGCAATGGCTATTGCACTTGAGTTGTCACACAATATTGGATTTTCGAGAAAATCTGATTGTAATCACATAGTTGATTTTTCATCCACAATATTTGTGCACAACAATTTCCAGCAGCCACATACTCTGCTTCAGCTGTAGATGTGGACACCGAATGTTGTTTCTTACTTGACCAGCTGACAAGCTTTCCACCAAGTAATTGACAACTTCCAGTTGTACTTTTTCGGTCTATTTTTGAACCTGCAAAATCAGAATCAGAGTACCCGATGAGATCGAAATCTGAGTCTTTGGGATACCAAAGATCCAGATTTATGGTACCCTTCAGATACCGAAAAATTCTTTTCACAGCAGCTAGATGTGATTCTTTAGGATTTTCTTGGTATCGAGAACACAGACAGGTAGCAAACATAATATCAGGTCTACTTGCAGTAAAATAGAGAAGAGATCCTATCATGCCTCTATAATTAGTGATATTAACAGAAACACCATTAGGATCAGAATAAAGTCTAAGAGGAGGAGCCATAAGAGTTTTCATGGTAGAGCAAGTATCAAGTTGAAACTTTTTCAGAAGGTCTTTAATGTATTTACTTTGATTAATGAAAATACCTTCTGGAGACTGTTTTACTTGCAAACCAAGAAAGAAAGTTAATTCCCCCATCATGCTCATTTCATACTCTTTTTGCATGAGGGAGCTGAACTCATCACACAAGGATTCATTGGTGACTCCAAAAATAATATCATCAACATAAATTTGAACAAGAATGATATTACCTTATGATTTCTTGAAGAAGAGAGTGTTGTCAACTTTGCCTCGTATATACTTATTTTTAAGAAGATAGATTGAGAGAGTATCATACCAGGCACCAGGAGCTTGCTTCAGTCCATACAGAGCTTTATCTAGCCTATACACATGATATGGATGGACTGGATCTTCAAACCCAGGTGGTTGCTTCACATACACTTCTTCAGCCAGCTCACCATTTAGAAAGGCATTTTTGACATCCATTTGGAATACCCGAAAATTCTTGTAAGTAACATGGGCAAGAAATATTCGGATAGCTTCCAATCTGGCAACAGGAGCAAAAGTTTCATCATAGTCAATTCCTTCTTCTTGCCTATATCCTTGAGCAACCAACCTTGCTTTATTCCTTATGACAGTTCCTTCTTCATCCATCTTGTTTCTGAACACCCATTTTGTTCCAATGATAGTTTTGTTACATGGACGAGGAACTAACTTCCAGACTTTGTTTCTCTCAAATTGTGAGAGTTCTTCTTGCATGGCAATTACCCAGCTTGGATCAGCTAGGGCTTCATTAATTATCTTAGGATCAACAATAGAAACAAAGTTGACATATAAGCACAGGTTGCTGATGCCTCTTCTGGTTTTAACACTTGGGGATCACCTATGATTTGATCTATTGGATGATCCATGGTCCATTTTAGTGCAGGAGGCAAGGGAGGAGGAATGGAAGAAGATGAAGTGGTCATTTGAGATGGTGAGGAGGGGTTAGTGGGAGATATTGTGTTTAGATGGGTAAGATCTCCTGAAGAATTAGTTTCAGGAGGTGGAGAAGAAGAAGTGGGTTCTTGAAGTGAGGTAGTGTTGATGGGAGGCTGAGGAGAGTTGCTGTCTTGAGGATTTGAAGTATTAGATGAAGAAGAGAAAGAAGGAAGTTCACCAACACATGAATTTATCCAAAGATTTAATTCTTCTTCATTACAAGATAATGAAGATACTTCAAACTCATCAAATTTCACATGCATAGATTCATCTATGCATTGTCTTCTGAGGTTGTAAATTCTGAAGGCTCTTGAGGAGAGAGAATAGCCCATGAATATTCCATCATCAGACTTTGGATCAAACTTTCCAAGTTGTTCCCTGTCATTTAGCATGTGACATGCACAGCCAAATACATGGAAATAGTCAACTGCAGGTTTCCGTCCATGGAAAACTTCGTACGCGGTTTTGTCATGCCTTTTGACTATAAGAGACCTATTTTGAGTAAAGCATGCAGTGTTAACTGCTTCAGCCCAAAAATAGGTTGGTAACTTGGATTCGCTCAGCATTGACCTTGCAGCTTCACAGAGAGTTCTGTTCTTTCTTTCAACAACACCATTTTGTTGAGGAGTGCGTACGACAGAGAAGTTCTGAGAAATTCCTTTTAGTTCAAAGAAATCTTCTGGAGAAACATTTTTGAATTCCGTGCCATTATCACTTATGATAGATTTCACCAGTTTACCATTCATATTTTCAATTTTTCTAGTAAACCTGATGATTTCTTCAACAGTATCACTCTTGTGTTTTAGAAAGAACACCCAAGTATATCTAGAAAATTCATCAACAATAACTAGCATATACTTTTTGCCACCTAGACTAGGTGTGCTTACTGGGCCACAAAGATCCACGTGAAGCATTTGAAGAGGTTGAGAGATAGAAGAGCACTGTTTAGATTTAAAGGAAGTTCTGGAAAGTTTTCCTTTTTCACAAGCTCCACACAACTTTTCTTTTTCAAAGGAGATTTTTGGCATACCAACAACAAGATCTTTGCTAGAAAGTTTGTTCAAGGTTTTAAAGTTTAGATGGGAAAACCTTTTATGCCATAGCCAACTTTGTTTGGCTAATTCTTGAGAGAGGAGACACACAACTTCTCCAATAGCATTTTCTTTCATGTTGATGATGTAGACGTCATTCATTCGGGTGCCTGCTAGTACAACTTTATTCTGCATATCAAGGACCAAGCAAACACAGAGTTGAAAGGTGACTTTGTATCCCAAATCACATATTTGGATGATGCTCAGTAAGTTGTACATTAGCCCTTTAACATGAGCTACTTTAAAAAAAGTTATGGTTCCATTTGATATGGTACCATAGCCTTTGGTGACACCTTTCCCATTTCCTCCAAAGGAAACAGTAGGTCCTTTTTCTTGCAAGAAATTAGAGAGAAGAGATTTGTTTCCGGTCATGTGCCTTGAACAACCGCTGTCCATGTACCATGTATGATCTTTGTTTGGTACCTGCACCCAAAAACAAATTTAGACTTTTGGTACCCATTTTGAAGTGGGTCCTTTGGGATTAGAGGGCATTTTAAGAACATCAGAATTCTTAGGACAATGCTTTGCAAGATGGAGAGTATTGCCACAGTTATAACATTTCTTTAAAGAAAAGGCTCTATTAAAGTCCATGTTATCAAAGCTTTAAGCATAAGAAGAAGAAAAAGAAGTAGAGGGATGACCAACACCTGGTCTTGGTCCAAGAATACCTTTACCAGGATTTGGTCCAAGAATACCTTTACCAGAATTTTTTGATTTCTTTAAGTTGAGAGAGCGAGGGATGAAATCAGTAATTACTTGAGATTTTCTTTTGGATGAAAACTTTTTATTTTGAGAAAATCTTTTAGAGTTGTGACAAGCAGGAGTAGTCGGTGACTTGTGAAAGTCCCTTGACTAATGAAGACTCAAAGAGCTTAAAAGCTTTTGAATGGGTTTAGGAGAGGAAGAAGAAGAACTTGGAATTCTTAAAGGTTCAGTGGAAACTTCTTTTGCTTTTACAAAGACTCCAAACTTTTTGGAGTTTGATTCTTCTTTTAGCATATCTAGAAGATCTATAGAATGAACAGAGGTAGAATCTTCAGATGAGTAACCAAAGAGATCATCATCCTCATCAGACAAGAAGCCAGCAGGAAAGCCTTGACATTCAACAGAAGGAGGAATAGGGTCAGAAGATTGAAAATCATCTTTTCCATATCCAAGTCCAGTCTTGTCCTTGCTGGAGATTTGATCTTGAAGAATTCTTTCAAGATCTTTAGAAGATTTGGTCCATTTAGACAGAACCTCTTGTTCTCTTTCAAGAGTGTTGGAGATTTTTTATTTTTCTTCTGAAATACTATCATTTAGATACCTTAGGTTTTCTAGATCAGCTTTCATTTTATCAAAATCTTTAAGTTTAGAGAAACAAGACAGAAGTTGATCATTTAAACATTTTATATGATTATCAGCCTTTTTCTTCTGATCCTTTAAGTCATAGAAGTCGACAGTTAAAGAATCAAAAGCATCAGCTTTTTTATCATTGGAGAGAAAGGTGAAGGGATGTACCTAAGGCTTTGTTCCTGAAGTTGATTCCTCAGTAGATACAAGAGCAGTGCAAAGTGTCTTTTCCATTTTTTCTATTTCATCAATCTTGGCCATTAGACACTTTGTGACATACTCACTGTCACTCTCAGAGGTTTGCTCATCTTCCCAAAGAACCGTTTCAAAGAACCAAGGTTTTTCCTCTGTTTTGGTTCTTTTCTTTTTCTCTTCTGTACTTTGCTTTGTACTTTTTGTACCCAGAGATTTCTTTAGAAGAGTCAGGACTTTCCTTGGAGAGATGGCTACTTCTCTCTTCAGACTTTTTAGAAGCTGATTTGGAGAAGTCATGGCCAGAAGAAGAAGGAGAAGAAGTTTTGAATTTAGAGAAAGATTTAGATCTGCATTCAGAAGCAAAGTGACCTTTCTTCCCACAACTGAAGCATTCTTCATTAGATTTGTCGGAAGAAGGTTTTTGAGAGAAAAATTTTCTTTGAAATCTAGGACGGTTAGAAGAAAATCTTTTGTTTTTAAGGTTTCCAGCAATCATTGCCATACTATCAGAAAGTATGTCAATGGCAGAATCCTCACCTTCATCATCAGCTGCACTATAGTAAGCATCTGATAGATGAGATGATTCCTCCTTAGAGTTACCTTCAGAATCAGAAGAAGAAGAATAAGTAATTCTAGGTACACAGGAAGAAGATTTAGAATTACTTATTAGAGCAAAAGAAGAAGATTTAATATCTTTTATAAGAGACTTTCTTTGGTTCTTGGTTTGCTCATAATGAAGAAGAGTCCCATAGAGAGCAGTTAAAGGCATCACATCAAGATCCTTGGTTTACTTAATGCAAATACATATAGTTTCCAAGAAATCTGGGAGGCAATCCATGAACTTTCAGAGAACTTCTTCATTATCATAAACTCTTCCAAGAACCTTAAGATCATTTAGAAGACAGTTAAAACGATTGAAGTAGACAGATAGGGATTCTCCTTTCTCATGGGAGAAGAGTTCATACTTTCTAACAAGACAGATCCTGTTAGATTTCTTCACTTCTTTAGTGCCTTCATATAAGACACCTAGAGTATCCCACATCTCTTTAGCAGAAGAAAGATTTACAAGAGAGTGATATATTTCATCAGGAAGGGATAGAGCTAGAGCTGATTTAACTTTAGTATCTAGAGCAACCAGGCGTTTATCATCTTCATTATACTTATTTAAGGCTTTGATGATATACCTGCCTGTTTTGTCACTCTTATCCTCATCAGACTCTATATCCTTTCCTTCAGTATCTTTTTGTGGACCATAGCGAGCCCAGACTTTAGAAATTAAAGGTCCCTCATTTAGAATGATGGGATACCTGCAATCAATCCCTTCTAGAAAGAGTAGCATGCGATTTTTTCATAACCCAAAATTACTTGGGTTGAACCTTGGAGGTTTGGCCAAGGATCCTAAATCGTATGTGCTACTGGAAGAGGTTTGCATGGTACCATCATTTGAGGAAGTAGCAGCCATCACAGATCTGGTTTATGAGATTAAACCAACTGCTCTGATACCACTTGTTAGTCCCGGAAGGGAGATGGCTAAGCTAGTAAGAGTTTGTAGAAGGGGGGGGGGGGGATGAATACAAACACACAATTTTTGCTCTTTTTAAATTTTTTTAATATAAATATTAAAAATTTACACACAGAAGTTTGTTGCGAAAAAGAATAGACAACCTATTCTAACAAACTTAAATAACAATAATTAACTTGTACACACAGGAAGTTAAAATAAGACTGTTAGCGCACACAGCTTTGGCGAAATCAAACAAATACTCTCAGAGAAGATTTGTTGAAGACGTGAGATTTCTGGGAAGGACTTCATCTCTTTTTATATTGCCCATGCAAGGGATGCAAGTGGACAGCTGTCAAGGATTGATTAGCTGGAAGTTTATCTGATGGACAAAGGAAGAGGCTACTCCCTTTGTACTAGGTTAATGGATGAACCATTCTTTGTAGCACGTAATGTCAGATAACTTTATCTACTTTTCTTCATGCTCTGAGAAGTCCAATCAAACCTTTTAGCTAGAAGACAAACATCCCTTTTATAAGAATAAAAGAGAATGTCTAAAATGATTGAAGTAGACAGATAGGGATTCTCCTTTCTCATGGGAGAAGAGTTCATACTTTCTAACAAGACAGATCCTGTTAGATTTCTTCACTTCTTTAGTGCCTTCATATAAGACACCTAGAGTATCCCACATCTCTTTAGCAGAAGAAAGATTTACGAGAGAGTGATATACTTCATCAGGAAGGGATAGAGCTAGAGCTGATTTAACTTTAGTATCTAGAGCAACCAGACGTTTATCATCTTCATTATACTTATTTAAGGCTTTGATGATATACCTGCCTGTTTTGTCACTCTTATCCTCATCAGACTCTATATCCTTTCCTTCAGTATCTTTTTGTGGACCATAGCGAGCCCAGACTTTTAGAAATTAAAGGTCCCTCATTTAGAATGATGGGATACCTGCAATCAATCCCTTCTAGAAAGAGTAGCATGCGATTTTTTCATAACCCAAAATTACTTGGGTTGAACCTTGGAGGTTTGGCCAAGGATCCTAAATCGTATGTGCTACTGGAAGAGGTTTGCATGGTACCATCATTTGAGGAAGTAGCAGCCATCACAGATCTGGTTTATGAGATTAAACCAACTGCTCTGATACCACTTGTTAGTCCCGGAAGGGAGATGGCTAAGCTAGTAAGAGTTTGTAGAAGGGGGGGGGGGGATGAATACAAACACACAATTTTTGCTCTTTTTAAATTTTTTTAATATAAATATTAAAAATTTACACACAGAAGTTTGTTGCGGAAAAGAATAGACAACCTATTCTAACAAACTTAAATAACAATAATTAACTTATACACACAGGAAGTTAAAATAAGACTGTTAGCGCACACAGCTTTGGCGAAATCAAACAAATACTCTCAGAGAAGATTTGTTGAAGACGTGAGATTTCTGGGAAGGACTTCATCTCCTTTTATAGTGCCCATGCAAGGGATGCAAGTGGACAGCTGTCAAGGATTGATTAGCTGGAAGTTTATCTGATGGACAAAGGAAGAGGCCACTCCCTTTGTACTAGGTTAATGGATGAACCATTCTTTGTAGCACGTAATGTCAGATAACTTTATCTACTTTTCTTCATGCTCTGAGAAGTCCCATCAAACCTTTTAGCTAGAAGACAAACATCCCTTTTATAAGAATAAAAGAGAATGTCTAAATTTAAGGTTTGGTGCCCAAGTTCTTGTAGCTCACGTATCTTGCAATTGTTGTGAGTAAGAACTTTATCTCTTGAAATTGCTAAGTGATACATGAACCCATGTATCATATCGGTGGATACTTTGTAAGGCTGGAAATGATAAGTGTACACTTTGCTTTTGCTTGATAAACTTCATCTTTCACTAAGTGTTGAAAGTGTACATCCTTGTGACTTGATATCACAGCCTTAGAAAATATACCTGCAATTTCGGTGACCAAGATTGTAATGTCGGTGACCATGACTTCAAACTTGATGTCCTCATCTTGTATTGATGTCATAGTACTTTGATAACTTTTAAATGTACCATCGGTGAACCATGGTGACCCAACAATCTTGACTTTGGCAATGGTCTGAATATTAAAGTTAGTTGTCACATCAAAAATTCCACATTTTGATGTACAACCCTTAGACTGAATAGTCTTTGACTTTTCAATACTTGAAGTATATTTCAGACCTTCAAAAGACCCTGTAAAAGATCAAACAAATAATAAAGAAGGTTCATCACCAAATCATCGGTGACCCAACAATTAGTATCACATTCGCATAGATACCGCTAGATGGGATCTACATTAGTCTCTATAACGCTTGTTCGTGATCAACCAATTCAAACCATTGAGGTATAATTCTAAATCCCCTATGGTTGTGTTTAATACTTAAAGTTGTTAGTAACGGATCCGGGCTATTAGGGTTTTACCGGTTTTGATTTTTCCGCTGCATATTTATTTTAATCCGGCCTGTGAAACCCTACAGTGGTATCAGATCCCCGTTACAATGACATTAGGGTTAGAATCAAAAGAAAATTGATTAAACACGTGAACCCGAAAAAAAAACCACCCCAACCGCCGTAGCCGCCGCCATGCGACACCACCGCCGCCATCGTGCGACGTGGGTCGTGCCGCCGTGCACCGTTGTTGTGCGCGGCGTGCCGCCGGACCGGTGCTCCTCCACCGTCGACGGCCACCTTCGGGTGGAGCATTTCCGGTTTGTTTGGTGGTTTCTATTTTTGTTAATTGGGGTTTTAGGGTTCCACGGTGTAGGCCCGTTTTAGCCTAATAGGGTTTTAACCTATTTTGATTGATTCGTTGGGCTTGTTAATTATGTATAATTGGACCCAAACCCATTTGGTTGATCTGGTTGTTTTCCATGATGGATGCAATTTAGGCCTATGACCCGTGGTTTGTTTTAATTTTTCCTGTTGGTTAAATTAAAATGTATTTAATTTCATGGGTTGTATTTTTGTGCGATCTGCGTATCGTTTCCGATTTCAATGTAATGTAATAGTTAGCTTATGTTAACCTAGATTAGTTTTTGTAAATTGGAATACCGGAGGAATCGAAGACGGCGTCCCGGAGTCCATGATTGGCGGAGCTAGTGGGAGTCAACTTGCGGTGTCCTTAGGGTTTGGACCGGGGTTCGTGTGTTTGCATGTTTGTGGTTGTTTATTTTTCTTATTTTTTGCGTTTAATTATATGTTATATTTATTGCAATGGATTTTAAAATTGGAAAATTATTTTACAACCACTAATATCGGTAAATTGTAAATGTTTTTACAAATTAATTTGATAAGCTATCAAACTAATACCGATTGGATAAACTGTAATGTTTTAACAAATAAATTTGATAAGTTAACAAATAATGAATTTTAAATAAATTGGTACCGACTCAAAATAAATTTAAAATTAATTAATTTGTAAAATTGGAATGAGATCGGTAAAACCCTTTACAGCTAAAATGTGAGTTTTTCACCACCCATTTAAAACGGTTATCGAGCGCATAACTAGTTGATTTCGGGTGAGCATTGGCGAATCCAGGTTGAAAAAGTATGTGGTGAGATAAAGTGCCGACTCACGAGATCATTGCACATTGTGTATTGCCCGCCTGTAATGAAAGTCGTGACCCGGACGACCAATTTCTGAGTTGTTACTCAAAATAGAAATTGTGACGTTTTAGTATGGTTAAGCTCACTTGAGATATTTGTACATTGTGTATTGCCCGTCTAGAAATGATCTCAAGGTGAAGAAGTGAGATTAAACATGTCTTCAATTTTAAAAGAATCTCACGAAGGATCTAAGAGTTGTGATGATCACAATTGAAAGTTGCCTACCTAAATAATTAGTTTTCACTATTTGCATATTGCCCAATCGTGAAAATTAATGAAATATTGATCTTAGCTAAAATGTTTGAATTTTAAGGGTTGTTCAAAATTTTAAACTCATACTAAAATCGAACTTTAATTTCTGACTTCTATAGATGTCTGCTAATCAAGAAAACAAAAACTCGAACCTGTCTCAGTACATTATTCAACCCGTTTTTAATGTGGGAATTCTGAATGGACAAAACTTCTTGGAATGGTTCCAACTGTTAAGGCTTATCCTAAGATTCGAAAGGAAATCCTACATACTCGAGCTTTCCCCTCCAAATCTTCCAGCAAGGGATGCATCTGAAAGTGCTCAGGTTGCTTATGATAAGTACCAAAGAGACTTTGTCAGCATAACCTATCTAATGTTAGCCTCAATGACTCCTGAACTTCGACGACAGCATGAGGAGTTGACAGCCTGGGAGATCATGAAAAGTCTGAAGACCGTGTTTGGTTAACAACCGAGACAAGAAAAGTTTGAAACTTCGCGATCACTGCATGCTTGTATGATGCAGGAGGGAACGTCGGTCAAGGTCCATTTCAAAATAATAAAAAGGCATATTGACCGATTGGCTCAGTTAGGATACCCTCTTGGACAAGAGCTAGGGGTCGATATGGTTCTAAACTCTCTGTCTAAATCTTATGGTAGCTTTGTGCTCAACTACTATAAGAAAGGGCTAAATGTATCTCTTTTTAAATTGCTTGACATGCTAAAATCTTTTGAAAAAGAGACTTACTCCAAGTTGGATAAAGCCAAAGCCGCTTTGATGATCAAAACGCAAAGAGGGACGGGATCTTGGAATCAACTGATGATTCTTTTGATAAATGCGAAGCTTGTTTATTAGGGAAGATGACTAAGGCACCTTTCAAAGGAAAGCCTGAAAAAGCGAATGAGTTGTTAGGAGTGATACATACTGATGTGTGTGAAAAAGCGAATGAGTTGTTACTACTACTTCATTACATTTACTAATGATTTCAGTAGATATGGATATGTTTACCTAATGAAGCACAAATCTGAAAGCTTTGAGGTTTCCTATTAGTCCCTGATTAGAGATGGCTATGTAAGTGAAGGTTTGTAGAAGAGGGGGGGGGGGGGGTTGAATACAAACACACAAAATTTTACTCTTTTAAAATTTTTAATATAAATATTAAAAATTTACACACAAAAGTTTGTTGCGGAAAAGAATAGACACACTATTCTAACAAACTAAACACATGGAGCACATGAAACACATGATAACAGTAATTAACTTATACACTAAGAAAGTTAAAACACTCAGGATTGCCGGAATTAAACAAAAGATCACTCAAAGGATTTGTTGAAAGCGTGAGGTTTATGGGTAGGACTTCATCTCCTTTTATAGTGCCCATGCATGGGGTGCATGAGGACAGCTGTCAAGGATGTATTAGATGGAAGTGTATCTGATGGACAAAGGAAGATGCCACTCCCTTTGTACTGGATTAATGGATGAACCATTATTTGCAGCATGCAATGTCAGATGACTTTATCTCTTTTTCTTCATACTCCGTGAAGTCCTATCAAACCTTTTAGCTTAAAGACAAACATCCTTTTTAGGTGAGTAAAAAGAGAATGTCCGAATTTAAGTTTGCTACCCAAGTTCTTGCTGCACACGTATCTTGCATTTAATGTGTCATAAGAACTTATCTCTGAAAATTGCTAGGTGATATATGGAACCATGTATCACATCGGTTAGTGCCTTATCAGGTTGGAATTGATAAGTATACACTTTGCTTGGATTGGTGATCCTCATTTTTCACTAAGTGTTGGTAAGTGTACATCCTTGTATTGGTGACTTGTTATCACAATCTTAAAGAATGGCAACTACAATTTTCAGTGACCATATATACAAATCGGTGACCTCCATATACAATGTCGGTGACCTCTATGTACAATGTCGGTGACCTCATCTGTCAGGTCGGTGACCACATCTATCAGGTCGGTGACCACATCTATCAGGTCGGCAAGTGGTCTGAATTTTAATGCTAGTTGGTACATCAAAAATTCCACATTTTGATGTACAACCCTTGATTGGATAGTCTTTGATTTTCCAATACTTGAATTATATTTCAGACCTTCAAAAGAACCTGTAAAAGATCAACCATATAAGACAGAAGATTCATCACCAAATCATCGGTGACCCAACAATCTCCCCCTATTTGATGATGATACATGTATGTTAGAAAGAATACTTTTTGACCCTTTCTATTTTTCTTTTGGGTTCTTTTTTCTCAGATATATATATATATATATATATATTTTTTTAACCGAGTATGTACAATATAAGTATAAGTAAAAGTATAAGGATGAGTATGTACAAAAAAAATTAAGGTATGAACAAGTATTAAAATGAAGAATAATATGAACTTTTATTAATAACACACAGGATAGTACATCACACAGAGTACATGATTAAGAAAGTTCATATTAAGTGAATGACTAAGAGTCAGTAGGTTCTCTCCTTTTCAATTCATCCAAGATGAGTCTTGTCATTTCATGGTCTTCAACAGGAGGTACTCTCAGGATGGCAGTGAGAAAAGAATTTTGAGCCCTTGGAATGTCGGAAGCTCTGAAGAAACCTATGTTTCCAATGATTTCTTCAAAGAACACTCCAAGTTTGGGTTCGGTAAGCATGGTTTGCTCCGGGTACGCAACTGGAGTCGGAATGGTGAGATTAATATCCGAAGCGTCTATCTTGATATTCCTTTCATGAACATGGCAAAATGTCCCTTCTTTTTATTCCTTGGAGCTGTGATGACCTCTCCCGAAAGGCCTTGTTGAATAAGGTACATTTGTTGCCCTTCTATACTTGAAACTGCTATATCATGATATGTCTGAATTTTGACCATTTTAAGGAAGAACTTTCAGAGTATGTTTAGTACAAACTCTTTGTACTTACTCCTACTCTTTGAAACAAAATTACCGACCTCCAACCATTCTGTTACACCAAGAACTTTCAACCACTCAATTTCATAAGTTTTGAAAAGAGTGTCGGCTCTCTTGATAGTGATATCAGTCTTCTTTTGAACCATTCAACTTCTTTGGTCCTTTTGGCATCGGAATCGCTTTCATGGCTTCTGAATTTTTCTTTAAGTTTTCAAGCTCGTCTCTCTGAGCTTGAAGTGCATCGGTGGCTTTGGCTCGGGTAGCCTCATCTTGAGCCAATTTGAGTACATTCGTCTGATCAAACTCAAGTTGAGCCCTTATTGCTTCCTCTCTTTCAGCTTCAGTAAGAATGACCCAAGGGGATCGGTGTGAGCCTGGAGTTAGATTGTAGTCGGAGAGAATCAGCTTCTGGACCTCTGATTCTTTTCTTCTTCTTTTGTTCTTCACTCTGCTCTTCATAAGAAAGAGGCTTCTTTCCTTTATCTTTTCCTTTTCTTTTATTTTCTTTCTCCTCTTCAGTTTCTTCACGAGATCGAGCACTGACACCCTTCCCCTCAATTGTTGCTCCAGTTTCCTCGGTGACCAGGGAGTTGGTGACAACCTGTTCATCGGTGACCACGTCGGCGACTGGTGGTGGTGTTGCTGCTGCCTTCTTATTTTTCTCCCCCTCAGTGGTTGATCCCTTGAAACCAACTGAAGTGAGAAACCTCTTTATCTGATCGACATCGGAGCCCAATCCACCCAACTTCTTTTCAATCCGTTGAACCACGAATCTGTCTTCATTAGTGAAAATTGCATTACCAATATCGAGTTCTATGGTTGGAGGGAAGAAAGTGACTCCAAAATTGCTTCCTGATTTTTAAGGATAGAAGCAATGTCGGAGGCTTGCTTCTTAGAATCATCTTGAAGTTCCTTGATTGAAGAAGTCACCGATTCTTGACTTGCAAGTAACCCTTGCTGAAGACCAAGGATATCCAGATGCATGAGATCCAAACATGTCATAAGAGTTGGGTGAGTCACCAACAACTCTTCAATGCTGGACCTTAGAGTAGTAGAAAGATTGGTGGTTGTATTTACAAGGGAAGCCATCCTTTCCATCTCTTTATTAGCATGATCTTCCAAAATTTCCACCCGATGAATAGTGTTACTAGAGAAATTATTGAAAGTTGTGAGAAGAGCATCCCCCTGTTGAGAAGACATAGGGGCGGTTGGTTGAGGCTTTGGTGGCTGATCATCATCATCACTTGAAGAGGAGTAATCCACCAAACCTGTAGGTTTATTTGGGGGGGGGGGGGATCTTGGAGAGTGAGGAGATGTGGGGGAGACACGTTTAGAAGAGTGTCGATGAGGGGAGTCCTCAATAATGGGTTCCTCAACAACCTTGTCATGTACGGGAGACGTACGTGGCCAAGGTGTAGTGTCGGAGAATAGAAAGTCGGTAAAGTGGGATGCTCCATCAAGTGCACCTGGTTGTAATGCACTCTCATTTGGAGTGTGGAAAAGGAGCTGTGAGAGCTCAGGGGGCGGTGAAGATGCGCCCTAGATGGGAGAGTCCAAGTCATCTTCATCAACTAATGAAAAAGTTGATCAAGGCTGTAATTGGGTAACCCTTTTTACAACCATGTCCTTTTGGGAGGGCATGGAGGAGCTAGGATGGGTTGAGTGTTCCTCGGGTCTAGTAAGGATATTTTCAACATTCACCGACTTTTGGGAGTCGGTGGGTGGTTTTTGTGTTAGGACCCTTTTGGTTCCCTTGGACTTCTTTGAGGAAGTCCTCGGGGGGCTTTTCGAGTGTCTCCGCTTTTGGGATTTCGGTGCCTGGGTAGAAGCCAAAGGCTCGTTTAGCTTCGTGGATGTGCCCGACGCCTTGGATCTCTTTCGAGATTTGGGCACATCGGTGACTCGTGGATCAGAGGGAGGGGAATCGGTGACTGAAGGTCCCCGAAGTATGGGTTCAATTTCACCCCAGGCAAGAGTTGCAATTCTTGAAAACTCAATCATATTAGGTCTAAGAGGGTTATCGGTGGCCAAGACTCCCTTTTGCATGAGTTGTCTGCCAACTTGATGGAGAGGGAGATCATATTTGATATCATCCCTCTTTTCAAGCTTCTTTTCAAGCTTGGCATTAATAATAAGGGAGAAGAGTCGTTGGAAAGGTACCCGAGGTCGCCGATACGTAGAGAAAGATGAAATCATTTCATTAAAGAAATAGTCTGCAAAGTGTATTCTTCTTTGAAACATCAATCCATGAGCCAGCTCAGTGTCCTGAGATGGTGCTTGATCCGGACCTCCAGTTTTCTTGCTCAGACACAAGATAAGATGAGCAAAGAAGAAATTCCAGATCAAGCACCATCTCTTGATAAGGAAAAATATGGACATTGTCTGGAATAGGTCCAGATCAAGCACCACCTGGACCCTTGGATTTTGGACCTATTTTCTCTTCAATGTAGTTCAGAGTTGACACCACCTGTTGGTGCTCATTTCCAAGGGGAAAGATTTCATATGTATCATATGAGGGAAGGTGGAGAATGGTACGTACATCTTCAACATCGAAGATTACATCAGGTTCATCTTCACTGAGGACAGAAGCTAGTATTTGATTCGAAGAAGCATCAAATGTGCAGGTAAGCCAGAAGTTACCCAGAAGAAACTTACTCATTTTAGGTTTAGCAGTAAGAGCGTATTGTAGAGGGCACCTTTGAAGAAACCAACAAATGTCATTGTATTCTGGGTGAGCTTCCTCAATGCCAATGCGATCGAAGTAGTTGCATGCAGGGAAGGTGAGTGAATCAAGAGTTAGGGTTTGTTCCTCAGAGACCTTGGACGATTTCGATGGACTGTTGGTGGAAGATGCCATGGATGATCATTGAGAGTTGCAGGTTTGTTTTCTTAATCGAGATTTAGAGAGAGTGGAGAAGATGGATGCCATAAAAAAGGAGAAGGAGGTGGGGAACGGTTATTTATATGAGTGGAGGGAAAGTTTCAATTTTCAAAATCAATGATGACTTGATGTGATTGAAATGTTTTAGACTCAAATCGGCGCATGCTTCTGACATTAATGACGTTGATGATGTTATCATGGATATGTTCAACGAATCTTAGTCACCAAGATTGGTAACCTAAGGGTTATCTTTTAAGGGATAAGGAATGCAAAAGGTTTTAGAGACGATATCGGTGGGTGTAGGTGGAAACGTCGGTGAGTGGGACGACGTCGGTGAGTGTGTATGGAGAGAGAGAGAGAGAGAGAGACGTCGGTGAGTGAGGTGAGAGAGAGACGCCGGTGAGTGTGAGACGAACATCGGTATGTCTAGTTTTTAGGGTTGACGTCGGTGAGTGAGTATCGTCGGTGACTCGGGTTTTGAGCAACGTCGGTGAGTGGTGGTTTTTTTTTGGAGTTGATCGTCGGTGAGTTTGATGGTTTAGGGTTATATCGGTGAGTGGGGAGGAGAGAGAAAGAAGAGTCGGTGAGTGGGTCACCGAATTTATATATATATATATATATATATATATTTCTTCTATATTAATCATACCTAATTCGCCGATGAGGAACTTGAACCTTGCTTCATTAAGGGGCTTTGTGAACAGATCAACTAACTGATAATCAGTGGGAATAAAGTGTAGTTCCACATCACCTTTAGAGACATGATATCTTATAAAGTGATACCTGATATCAATGTGCTTAGATCTTGAATGAAGCACCAGATTGTTGGCAAAGGCTATTGCACTTGAGTTGTCACACAGTATTGGGATCTTTGAGAAAATCTGATTGTAATCACACAACTGATTTTTCATCCATAATACTTGTGCACAACAACTTCCAGCAGCCACATATTCTACTTCAGCCGTAGAAGTAGACACCGAATGTTGTTTCTTACTTGACCAGCTCACAAGCTTTCCACCAAGCAATTGACAACTTCCACTTGTACTTTTTCTGTCTATTTTTGAACCTGCAAAATCAGAATCAGAGTACCCGATGATATCGAAACCTGAGTCTTTGGGATACCAAAGACCCAGATTTATGGTACCTTTCAGATACCTAAAAATCCTTTTCACAACAGCTAGATGTGATTCCTTAGGATTTGCTTTTTATCGAGCACACAGACAAGTAGCAAATATTATATCAGGTCTACTTGCAGTAAGATAAAGAAGAGATCCTATCATGCCTCTATAATTTGTAATATTAATAGACACACCATCAGGATCGGAATAAAGTCTAAGAGGAGGAGCCATAGGAGTTTTCGTGGTAGAGCAAGTATCAAGTTGAAACTTTTTCAGGTCTTTAATGTATTTACTTTGATTAATGAAAATACCTTCTGAAAATTATTTTACTTGCAAACCAAGAAAGAAGGTTAACTCCCCCATCATGCTCATTTCATACTCTTTTTGCATGAAGGAGCTAAATTCATCACACAGGGATTCATCGGTGGCTCCAAAAATAATATCATCAACATAGATTTGAACAAGAATGATATTACCTTTTGATTTCTTGAAGAAAAGAGTGTTGTCAACTTTTCCTCGTATATACTCATTTTTAAGAAGATAGTCAGAGAGAGTATCATACCAGGCACGAGGAGCTTGCTTCAGTCCATACCAGAGATGGCCAAAAACCGGGCTCAGGTTGGGCCGAGCCGAGCCTCAATCAGTCCCGGGCCTCAAGAGTGATTTTCGGACCGGGATTTTTGGGACCGGTCCTGGTCTCGGTCCCGGTCCTAACGATTTTAAGCCGGCCCGTTTAGTGTGTTTTCGTAACCGGTCCTGAAAACCGGTCCCGGGCCCGGGCCCAAACCGGGCCTTCAATAAAAAATTGTTTTTTATAAAAACATTAATTCTATTTATTAATTTAATATATTATATATGTAATCATTATATATATGCAATTGGGTCACTCAAATACACCTTAAAACATGTTTTATTGTAGTTTTATAATTGGTTTTCAAACAAATACACTTAAAAAATACGTTTATTATAGTTTATATTTGATTTTTAGTCAAATACATTTAAAAATACGTTTTCTTATAAATTGTACTTAGTTTTCAATCAAATACACTTAGAAAGTTATAAATATATATAAAATATATATAAAAATACACGTTTTTTGTAAAATTCGGGCCGGTCCCAATCGGTCCAATAATCGGTCCCATGACCGGTCCCGGGCCGAGCCGGGTCGGTCCTACAAATCGCTCCAAAAGTGTAACCGGTCCCGGTTTTCGGTCCTATAACCGGTCCTTACCGGTCCCGAGCCGGGCCGGACTTTTATTGGCCCCGGTCCCGGTCCTCCGTCGGTCATGGGCCGGGCCCATTTGGCCAGCTCTACTCCATACAGAGCTTTATCTACCCGATACACATGATATGGATGGACTTGATCTTCAAACCCAGGTGGTTGCTTCACATACACTTCTTCAGCTAGCTCACCATTTAGGAAGGCACTTTTGACATCCATTTGGAATACCCGAAAATTCTTGTAAGCTGCATAGGCAAGAAATATTCGGATAGCTTCCAATCTGGCAACATGAGCAAAAGTTTCATCATAGTCAATTCCTTCCTCTTGCCGATAACCTTGAGCAACCAACCTTACTTTATTTCTTATGACAGTTCCTTCTTCATCCATCTTGTTTCGGAACACCCACTTTGTTCCAATAATAGTTTTGTTAGATGGACGAGGAACTAACTTCCAGACTTTGTTTCTCTCAAATTGTGAGAGTTCTTCTTGCATGGCAATTACCCAGCTAGGATTAGCTAGGGCTTCATTAATGAGCTTAGGCTCAACAATAGAAACAAAGTTGACATAAGGTTGCTGATGCCTCTTCTTGTTTTTACACCAACTTGAGGATCACCTATGATTTGATCTATTGGGTGATCCATGGTCCATTTTAATGCAGGAGGCAAGGGAGGAGGTATAGAAGAAGATGAGGTAGGAATTTGAGATGGTGAAGGTAGGTTAGTGGAAGATATGGTGTTTAGATGAGTATGTTCGCCTGAAGAGTCAGTTTCAGGAGGTGGAGAAGAAAGAGTGGGTTCTGGAGATAAGGTGGTGTTGATGGGAGGTTGAGAAGAGTTGTTATCTTGTTGACTTGAAGGATTAGGTTGAGAGTGAGATGGAATTTCACCAACACATGAGTTTATCCATAGATTTAGTTCTTCTTCATTACAAGATAATGAAGATGTTTCAAACTCATCAAACTTCACATGCATATATTCATCTATGCATTGTCTTCTGAGTTGTAGATTCTAAAGACTCTTGAGGAGAGAGAGTATCCCATGAAAATTCCATCATCAGACTTTGGATCAAATTTTCCAAGTTGTTCCCTATCATTTAGCATGTGACAAGCACAAACAAATACATGGAAGAAGTCAACTGCAGGTTTCCGTCCATGAAATACTTCATAGGCGGTTTTGTTATGCCTTTTGACTATGATAGACCTATTTTGAGTAAAGCATGGAGTGTTAACTACTTCAACCCAAAAATAGGTTGGCAACTTGGATTCACTCAGCATTGACCTAGCAGCTTCAAACAGAGTCCGATTCTTTCTTTCAACACACCATTTTGCTGAGGAGTGCGTACGACAGAATAGTTCTGAGAGATTCCTTTTAAGTCAAAGAAATCTTCTAGAGCAACGTTTTTTAATTCTGTGCCATTATCACTTCTGATAGATTTCACCAGTTGACCATTCATATTTTCAATCTTTCTAATAAACCTGGTGATTTCTTCAGCAGCATCACTTTTGTGTTTTAGAAAGAACACCCAGGTATATCTAGAGAATTCATCAACAATTACTAACATATACTTTTTGCCACCTAGACTAGATGTGCTTACTGGTCCACACAGATCCATGTGAAGCATTTGAAGAGGTTGAGAGATAGATGAGCATTGTTTTGTTTTAAAGGAAGTTCTGGTAAGTTTTCCTATTTCACATGCTCCACACAACTTTTCTTTTTCGAAAGCTATTTTTGGCATTCCAACACCCATAAACAAATTTAGACTTTTGGTACCCATTTTGAGGTGGGTCCTTTGGGATTAGAAGGCATTTTGTTTCTACGGAGGTCAATATCTTTTCGGCAATCTTTAGCAAGATGGAGAGTGTTGTCACAATTATAGCATTTCTTTATGGTAAAGGCCCTTTTGAAATCCATACTATCAAAACTTTGAGCAGAAGTTGGTGACTGAGAAGAGGAGGGGTGACCAACACCTGGTCTTGGTCCAAGAATACCTTTACCAGGATTTTTTGATTTCTTTAAGTTCACTGATCGAGGAATGAAATCAGTAACTATTTGAGATTTCCTTTTGGATGAAAATTTTGATTTAGAAATACTTTTCTTTTGAAAAGGAGAAAATCTTTTTGTAGCAGGGTACTCAGGAACATTCGATGACTTATGAGAGTACCTTGACTCATGAAGACTTAGAGAATTTAGAAGTCTTTGGATGGGTTTGGGAGAGGAAGTAGAAGAGCTTGGAAGAGTTGAAACTTTTGAAGGCTCAGGAAAGGATTCTTTAGCTTTTACAAAAACTCCAAACTTCTTGGCATTAGACTCTACTTTTAGCATATCTAACAAGTCTATTGAATAGACAGAAGTAGAATCCTCAGATGAGTAATCTAAAAGATCATCATCGTCATCGGAGAAGAAACCAGCAGGAAAGCCTTGACATTCAGATGATGGAAGTGAAGGGTCAGAAGGTTGAGGATCATCTTTTCCATATCCATGTCCAGACTTATCATTGCAAGAGATTTGATCTAGAAGAATATTTTCAAGATTTTTAGAAGATTTAGTCCATTTAGATAGAACCTCTTGTTCCTTTTCAAGAGTATTTGAGATCTTTGTTTTCTCTTCAGAAAGACTGTCATTTTAATACCTTAGGTTTTCTAGATCAGCTTTCATTTTATCAAAGTCTTTGAGTTTAGAAAAGCAAGAAAGAAGTTGATCATTTAAACATTTTATATGTATGTCAGCCTTTTTCTTTTGATCCTTTAAGTTACAAAAGTCAATAGTTAAAGAATCAAAGGCATCAACTTTTTGATCATCAGAGAGAAAGGTAAAGGGATTTACCTGGGGATTGGTTCCCGAAGTTGATCCCTCAGTAGAGACAAGAGAAGTGTAGAGTGACTTTTCCGTTTCTTCCAACTCATCAATTTTAGCCATAAGGCACTTTGTGACATATTCACTCTCACTTTCAGAAGTTTGCTCATCTTCCCAACAATAGGTCTCATCAACCAAAGTTTTTCCTTTACTTTGGTTCTTTTCCTTTTCCCTTTTATACTTAGCTTTGTATTTCTTATATCCAGATATTTCTTTTGAGTTAGAGGATTCAGGACTTTCCTTAGAAAAACGGGTATTTATCTCTTCAGACTTCCTAGAAGCTGATTTGGAGAAGTCATGGCCAGAAGAAGATAAAGACTTGAGTTTAGAGAAAACTTTGGATCTGCACTCAGAGGCAAAGTGACCCTTCTTTCCACAACTGAAACATTCTTCATTTGCTTTATCAGAAGAGGGTTTTTGAGAAAAAGGTTTACTCTGAAATTTAGGACGGTTAAAAGAAAATCTTTTATTTTTAAGGTTTCCTGCAATCATTGCCATACTATCAGACAGTATGTCAATGGCAGATTCTTCACCTTCAACATCAGCTGCATTGAAGTAAGCATCTGATAGATGAGATGATTCTTCCTTATTTTCATTTTCAGATTCAGAAGAGGGATAAGTGATTCTAGGAACACATGAGGAGGAATTAGAATCACCTATTAAAGCAACAGAAGAAGACTTGATGTCTTTTATGAGAGATTTTCTTTGGTTCTTGGTTTGTTCATAATGAAGAAGAGTCCCATAAAGAGCAGTTAAAGGCATGATTTCAAGATCCTTGGTTTGCTTAATGCAAGTACATATGGTTTCCCAGAAGTCTGGGAGGTAGTCCATAAACTTGCACAGAACCTCTTCATTATCATAAACTTTTCCTAGAACCTTGAGGTCATTTAGAAGACAATTAAAGCGATTAAAATAGACAGAGAGGGATTCTCCTTTTTCATGAGAAAATTGTTCATACTTTCTAACAAGACAAAATCTTGTTAGATTTCTTAACTTCTTTAGTGCCTTAATAGAAGACACTCAGAGTGTCCCACATCTCTTTTGCAGTAGAAAGATTAAGAAGAGAATGATATACTTCATCAGGAAGAGATATAACTAAAGCTGATTTTACTTTGGTGTCTAATGCAACCAGACGTTTATCATCTTGATTAAATTTGTTTGGTTGTTTGATGATATATCTGTCGGTTGCATCACTCCTGCCGTCATCAGACTCTATATCTTTTCCTTCCGTATCCTTTTGTGGGCCAAAGCGAGCCCATACCTTTGGAATGACAGGTCCCTCACACAGAATTTTAGGAAACCTACAATTAATCCCTTCTAAGAACAGTAACATACGATTTTTCCATAACCCAAAGTTATTTGGATTAAACCTTCGGGGTTTGGCTAAAGAGACTAAGTCGTATGTACCAGCGAAAGGATTTTGTAGAGTACCTTCAATAGTTGGAGGAGGAATAGCCATCACAACAGATCTAGTTTATTAAATTAAACTAACTGCTCTGAAACTCTTGTTAGTCCCTGATTAGAGATGGCGATGTAAGTGTGTGTTTGTCCAAAGAGTTTCAGAATGAGGTAGAGAACCAACTGGGCAAGAAGATAAAAGCCCTTCGGTCGGACCGAGGTGGTGAATATCTGAGCCATGAATTCACTGAGCATCTTAGCAAGTGTGGGATAGTATCTCAACTTACTCCACCAAGAACACCACATCATAATGGTGTGTCTGAAAGGAGGAACCGTACCTTGTTAGATATGGTTAGATCTATGATGAGTCATACAAGTTGCCTAAAAGTTTTTGGGATATGCTTTGCAAGCAGCCGCCAAAATACTAAACAATGTACCAACCAAGAAGGTCGACAAGACTCAATGTGAGATATGGATTGGGAAGATGCCAAATCTATCTTACATGAGAGTTTGGGGTTGCGATGCTTATGTTAAGCGAGACGCATCTAGGAAGCTAGAACCCATATCTGATAAGTGCATCTTTGTAGGATATCCTAAGGGAGACGGTTGGGTATTATTTCTACTGCCCCGATGAGAACAAGGTGTTCATTTCACGTAAGGCCGAGTTCCTAGAAAATGATTCTTTAACTAAGCCAAGCAATGGGGATAGAGTAGAACTTGAGGAAGTTCGGGAAACACCTGATGCGCAGGTTGACACTAGCGCTCAACAACATGTTGAAACTCAACAAGATGTTGAACCGTAGTAAGATGTTGAGGGTTCCAACAAGAGACAAACGATCCGAAGGTCGGGGAGGATTCGTCAAGAGCCAGATAGATACCTCGGGTTTCTGACTGGCTATGACGATACGGTTGATGATGAACCGTTAAACTACCTACAGCCTATGTCAGGTGCAAAATCTGACAAATAGCATGATGCTATGAAAGCCGAGCTTCAATCCATGGCTGATAACCAGGTCTGGGATCTGGTTGACGCACCCAATGGCTGCAAAGTCGTAGGGAGCAAATGGGTTTTCAAGTTAAAGACTGACATGGATGGGATCGTGCACACATATAAGGCTAGGTTGGTAGCATAAGGTTTCACGCAAACTCATGGTGTTGACTATGATGAAACCTTTTCTCCAGTAGCCATGATAAAATCCACTAGGATTTTGCTTGCTATAGCTGCATATCACGATTATGAGATATGGCTGATGGATGTCAAAACCGTGTTTCTTAACGGAACGCTAAGCGAGGTCGTGTACATGGTACAACCAGAAGGTTTTGAAGATCCCAAGCATCCTAATAGAGTGTGCAAGTTGCTTAGTTCCATTTATGGACTGAAGCAAGCGTCTAGGAGTTGGAATCTTCGTTTTGACGAGAAAATCAAAGAATTTGGTTTTGTAAAAAACGAAGATAAACCTTGTGTATACAAGAAAGCTAGTGGGAGCATCGTTGTCTTCCTAGTCCTGTATGTGGATGACATACTGATAATTGGAAACGACATTCCGACGCTAAAAGTGTAGGATCTTATATGCCCACATCATATGAAAACAATACTGACGTCAGATGAACCTAGAGGGCAACACGCATAAGAGTGTGTAGATCACGAATTAACCAAGTTGGTTATTACCCAACAAAGTTACAAGTTGTAAAGTGTAGAATTATTATTCTAGTAGAATAATAATTAAAGTGTGTGAAATATAATTATGTTAATTATTAAGTTAATAATTAAATTGGGCTAATTATTATGTTAATAATTTATAATTAAATATCAATTGGGCTTAAAATAATGTTTTATTTAAAAGTCCAAAGGGTTAAGTAAGGTTTACTTAAGCCCAAGCCCAATTGGTTAGTTAAATATTAAGTTAATAATTAATTAATTAAAATATGGAATGTTTTAATTACATCAACTAAGCCTTGCGAGCTTAATTGAATCCGGCCCGAGATTAGAGGGAAAGCTATATAAAGGCATGTTGCCTTATTGAATTCATTATTACATCACAAATTGGAGAAACTTGAAGTTTGCTCTCTCCTCCCTCTCCTCTCCTTGTGATCGACGAACACACACACAACCAAGAAAAAGTCGATTTCTTTTTGGTGTTCTTCGTGTATTCGGGCTAGCAACCATTCGTGATCGGATTCACATTCGCGTGGATACCGCTAGAGGGAATCTACTTTGATTCCTAACGCCTGATCTTGATCATCCAATCCAAACCATTGAGGTATTGTTCTTAACCCCCTATGGTTATGTTTAATCCTTAAAGTTGTTCGTAATGGATCCGGGCTATCTATGGTTTTTACCAGTTATTGTTTTTGTTTCCGCTACACATGTTTATTGTGATCCCGGTATCAAAACCCTACAGTGGTATCAGAGCCCCGTTACAGTAACATTAGGGTTAGAATCAATAGAAAATTGGTTAAACACGTGAACCCGGAAAAACCACCCCATCGCCGCCGCCGCCACCGCCACCGCCGTCGTGCGCCGCGGGTCGTGTCGCCGTGCGCCGTCGCGCCGCCGTGTTGCCGGAGCGGTGCTTCTCCACCGTCAACAACCACCTTCGGGTGGAGCGTTTCCGGTTTGTTTGATGGTTTCCCTTTTTGTTAATTGGGATTTTAGGGTTTCACGGTTTAGGCCCGTTTTAGCCTAATAGGGTTTTAACCTATTTTGATTGATTCATTGGGCTTGTTAATTATGTTTAATTGGACCCAAGCCCATTTGGTTGATCTGGTTGTTTGCCATGATGGATTCGATTTAGGCCTTGACCCGTGGTTTGTTTTAATTTTTCCTGTTGGTTAAATTAAAATGTATTTAATTTCATGGGTTGTATTTGTGTGCGATCTGCGTATCGTTTCCGATTTCAATGTAATGTAATAGTTAGGTTATGTTAACCTAGATTAGTTTTTGTAAATCGGAAAACTGAAGGAATCAAAGACGGCGTCACGGAGTCCACCATGATTGGCGGAGCTAGTGGGAGTCAACTTGCGGTGTCCTTAGGGTTTGGACCGGTGTTTTCGTGTGGGCTCACGAAAACCTCATAGTTGGGCCTAATCGAATCCATATTGTTATAATTATTGCAATGGATTTTAAAATTTTAAAAATTATTTTACAACCACTAACATCGGTATATTATAAATGTTTTCACAAAATTAATTTGATAAACTATCAAACTAATACTGATTGGGTAAATTGTAAATATTTTTTACAAATAAATTTGATAAGTTATCAAATAATATATTTAAATAAATTGGTACCGACTCAAAATAATTTTAAAATTAATTAATTTGTAAAATTAGAATGAGATCAGTAAAACTGTTTACAATTAAAATGCGAGTTTTTCACCACCCATTTAAAACTGTTATCGAGCACATAACTAGTCGATTTTGAGTAAGCATTGGCGAATTCGGGTCGGAAAAGTATGTGGTGAGATAAAGTGCCGACTCACGAGATCATTGCACATTGTCTATTGCCCCCTGTAATGATAGTCGCGACCCGGACGACCAATTTCTGAGTTGCTACTCAAAAGAGAAATTGTGACGTTTTAATATGGTTAAACTCACTTGGGATATTTGTACATTGTGTGTTGCCCGTCTAGAAATGATCTCATGGTGAAGAAGTGAGATTAAACATGTCTTTATTTTTCCAAAGAATCTCACGAAGGATCTAAGAGTTGTGATGATCACAATTGGGAGTTGCCTACCTAAATAATTAGTTTTCACCATTACGTATTGCCCAATCGTGAAAATTAATTAAATAAGATCTTAGTTAAAATGTTTGAATTTAAGGGTTATTCAAAATTTTAAATTAATACCAAAATCGGACTTTAAATTCTATAGATGTCTGCTAATCAAGAAAACACAAACTCGAACCTGTCTCAGTACATTATTCAACCCGTTTTTAATGTGGGAATTCTGAATGGACAAAACTTCTTGGAATCGTTCCAACTGTTAAGGCTTGTCCTATGTTACGAAAAGAAATATTACATACTCGAGCTTTCCCCTCCAAATCTTCCAGCAAGGGACGTATCTAAAAGTGCTCAGGTTGCTTATGATAAGTACCAAAGAGACTCTATCATCGTGCCCATCTGATGTTATCCTCAATTATTCCTGAACTTTGTCGGGAGCATGAGGAGTTAACAGCTTCGGAGATTATGAGCAGTCTGAAGACCATGTTTGGTCAACAGCTGAGACAAGAAAAGTTTGAAACTTTGCGATCACTACATGCTTGTATGATGCAGGAGTGAACACCGGTCGAGGTCCATTTCAAAAGAATAAAGGGACACTTTGACCGATTGGCTTAGTTAGGATACCCTCTTGGACAAGAGCTAGGGGTCGATTTGGTCCTAAACTCTCTGTCTAAATCTTATCGTAGTTTTGTGCTCAACTACTATAAGAAAGGGCTAAATGTATCTCTCTTTAAATTGCTTGAGATGCTAAAATCTTTTGAAAAAGAGAATTACTCCAAGTTGGAGAAAGCCAAAGCCGCTTTGATGATCAAAACGCAAAGAGGGATAAGAAAGAAACGGGGTGTGAATGTTATGACTGAAAAACGGAAAGGCAAAGATTGGTGGTTCTAATCGGACCAAGAAGAATGAGGGAAAGTTTCCCCTGGACTCAGTTTCATCTAAAAGAAATGATCCAGTTCTTAAGGCAAAGAAGGAGAAGGCTATGATAGCCGGACCTTCAGGTATGTTTACTATCGATGTATTCACTTCTGATTATGATTCCTGGGTATTGGATACCGGATGTGGAGCTCACATATGTGCTTCTCCACAGGGACTAAGAAGTGAAAGGCAATTGCGACCAGGCCAATTGGAGCTCAAGATGGGCAATGGGGCAAGAGTTGATGCTGTGTCCCAAGGGATATATGATATGACCCTTCCAAATGGTCTAGTCTTGAAACTAAATGACTGTCTTTACGTTCCTAGTATCGTTAAAAACATTGTTTCAGTTGCACGTTTGAGAAAAGATGGATTTATGTTTAAATTCAATGATGATGAATCTATTTCTGCATGATTGCATGGTATATTATATTTTATTGCCAGGCCAATTAATGGCATTTATGAAATAGATATTCATGGTAGTCTCAACTCTAAATCGATACATAATGTGAATGCTAAAAGACTTAAGCAATACTTAAGTCAAACATACTTGTGGCATTGTCGTCTTGGCCATATAAACAAGAAGCGCATTGCCAAGCTCCAAGTGGACGGGATCTTGGAATCAAATGATGATTCTTTTGATAAATGCGAAGCTTATTTATTAGGGAAGATGACTAAGGCATTTTTAAAGGAAAGCCTGAAAGAGCGAATGAGTTGTTGGGAGTGATACATACTGATGTGTGTGGACCCTTCAACCCAGCCACAAGAAATGGTTGCTACTACTTCATTACATTTACTGATGATTTCAGTAGATATGGATATGTTTATCTGATGAAGCATAAGTCTGAAAGCTTTGAAATTTTCAAAGCGTCTCAGAATGAGGTAGATAACCAACTAGGCAAGAAGATAAAAGCCCTTCGGTCGGACCGAGGTGGTGAATATCTGAGCCATGAATTCACTTAGCATCTTAGCAAGTGTGGGATAGTATCTCAACTTACTCCACCAAGAACACCACATCATAATGGTGTATCTGAAAGGAGGAACCGTACCTTGTAAGATATGGTTAGGTCTATGATGAGTCATACCAAGTTGCCTATGAGTGTTTAGGGATATGCTTTGCAAGCAGCCGCCAAAATACTGAAAAATGTACTAACCATGAAGGTCGACAAGACTCCATATGAGATATGGAATTGGAAGATCCCAAATCTATCTTACATGAAAGTCTGGCGCTACGATGCTTATGTTAAGCGAGAACCTTCTAGGAGGCTAGAGCCCAGATCTGAAAAGTGCATCTTTGTAGGATATCCCAAGGAGACTATTGGGTATTATTTCTACAACCCCAGTGAGAACAAGGTGTTCATTTCACGCAAGGCCGAGTTCCTAGAAAATGATTTTCTAACTAAGCCAAGCAATGGGGATAGGGTAGAACTTGAGGAAGTTCGGGAAACACCTGATGCATAGGTTGACACTAGTGCTCAACAAGATGTTGAACCTTAGCAAGATGCTGAGGATACCAACGAGAGACAAACGATCCGAAGGTCGGGGAGAATTCGTCAAGAGCCGGATAGATACCTAGGGTTTCTAATTGGCTATGACGATATGGTTGATGATGATTCGTTAAACTACCGACAAGCTATGTCAGGTGCAGAATCTGACAAATGGCATGATGCTATGAAAGCCGAGCTTCAATCCATGGCTGATAACCAGGTCTGCGATCTGGTGGACGCACCCAATGGCTGCAAAGTCGTAGGGAGCAAATGGGTTTTCAAGTTAAAAACTGACATGGATGGGATCGTGCACACATATAAGGCTAGGTTGGTAGCAAAGGGTTTCACTCAAACTCATGGTGTTGACTATGATGAAACCTTTTCTCCGGTAGCCATGATAAAATCCATTAGGATTTTGCTTGCTATAGCTGCATATCACGATTATGAGATATGGCAGATGGATGACAAAACCGCGTTTCTTAACGAAACGCTAAGTGAGGACGTGTACATGGTACAACCAGAAGATTTTGAAGATCCCCAAGCATCCTAATACAGTGTGCAAGTTGCTTAGATCCATTTATAGACTTAAGCAAGCGTCTAGAAGTTGGAATCTTCGTTTTGACGAGAAAATCAAAGAATTTGGTTTTGTCAAAAACAAAGATGAACCTTGTGTATACAAGAAAGCTAGCGGGAGCATTGTTGTCTTCCTAGTACTGTATGTGGATGACATACTGATAACTGGAAACGACATCCCGACGCTAAAAGGTGTGAAAGCCTGGCTAGGGAAGTGTTTCTCAATGAAGGACTTAGGAGAAGATGCCTTTATCCTTGGAATTAAGATCTATCGGATAGATCGAGGCGCTTAATTGAATTAAGCCAAAGTACATATATTGACAAGGTTTTAAAACGCTTCAAGATGGAGTGTTCTAAGAGGGGGAACTTGCCAATGGTACATGGAGTACAACTGAGCAAGTCTCAATGTCCTTCGGGGAAGGAAGATATAGATCGCATGAAGGGTGTTCCCTATGCTTCAACAATTATATCTATAATGTATGCCATGATATGTACTCGACCTGACGTATCTTATGCTTTGAGAATGACTAGTAGATACCAGTCGAACCCTGGTGATGCTCACTGTGTTGCGGTAAAGAATATTCTTAAGTACTTGAGAAGAACTAAGGATATGTTCCTGCTATACGGTAGTGAAGAAGGAGATTTGTGTGTCCGAGGATACTAAGATGCTAGCTTCCAAACCGACCGTGACGACTTCAGGTCACAATCAAGTTTTGTGTTTACACTCAATGGTGGTACTATGAGTTGGAAGAGCTTCAAGCAAAGCACTGTAGCAGACTCAACTACTGAGTCAGAATACCTAGCAGCTTCAGATGTCGGGAAGGAAGCCGTGTGGATGAAGGAATTCATAACGGACCTAGGAGTAGTTCCTAGCGTGGATGGACCCATCGAAATCTATTGCGATAACGAGGGTGCCATAACACAAGCAAAGGAACCTAGGTCGCACCGACGGTCCAAGCATATTCTGAGGAAATTTCACATTATCTGAAAGATGATCAATCGAGAAGATGTGAAAATTAGCAAAGTTTGTTCGGAAGATAATCCGGCAGATCCATTCACTAAACCTATGAGTCAAAGTAGGCATGATTGCCACACTAGTTCAATAGGTTTGAGGTTTTTAAGTTTTTGAAATGATCTGTAAATTTAGTATGACCTTTGGAACATTAAGCAATGAAATTCTATCTGTTTTGGCATACTGGGAATGAGAGATTACACTAATTTCATTGTGTTCTATATTAACATGTTTAGATCCTAAAATATATGATATGGTTTCAACTATCCATGATCATTTATCACTGGGGGACTAGTGATAAAATAAGATCATCATGAAGTTTGGTTAAGGTCAAGTTGGGCCAACATGTTACGACCAAAGTCACTTGCACTTGTAGGTTCAAGTGTTGGAAGACCCGTTTTCAAGATCACTTCATAGATTGGCTTCATAAAGTGAATCTTGAAGATGATAGTTATTCATTTTATCTTTTGACCTGAGATGTGTATTGGGACCTCGAGCATAAGGAGTATTGTACTTTGATATATGTATATGTCTAACGTCGCCTTTGATCGGGTGATTATAAGGGCTATGTTAGTTGTAATACGATCTATGTAAGAGTCGTATGCATGCAATATGGAATTTGCTCCTCTCAAGTTGAGAGAGAAATCATTGGGCCCCTCGATGATATTAAAATGAGAAATGTATGGCCGTACACAAGTGGATTGATTGAATCAATAGTACTTGTTATCTCATTAAATATCGGGATCGAGAAACATAATAACTGAACAATTAAGGATGACCCAGATCTATGCCTTGAGTTCAATTAAGATATCATAAAGCAAAGGGATAAGGAATACACTGATCATCACATTGACTGTTGTCAATAGAACCTAAAGCTAAAGAGTGTTCATTCATTTGACTTTGGGGGCAGTGGCGCGTTGCTAGACACATAACCACTGTCTGTGTTTTATGTGGCGTGTGCAAGTGGGAGACTGTAGGATCTTATATGCCCACGTCATATGAAAACACTGCTGACGTCAGATGAACCTAGAGGGTCACACGCATAAGAGTGTGTAGATCACGAATTATTCAAGTTGGTTATTACCCGGCAAAGTTACAAGTTGTAAAGTGTAGAATTATTATTCTAGTAGAATAATAATTAAAGTGTGTGAAATATAATTATGTTAATTATATAATTTAATTATTAAGTTAATAATTAAATTGAGCTAATTATTATGTTAATAATTATAATTAAATATCCATCGGGCCTAAAATAATGTTTTATTTAAAAGTCCAAAGGGTTAAGTAAGGTTTACTTAAGCCTAAGCCCAATTAGTTAATTAATTATTAAGTTAATAATTAATTAATTAATTAAAATATGGAATGTTTTAATTATATCAACTAAGCCTTGCGGGTTTAATTGAGTCCGGCTCGAGATTAGAGAGAAAGCTATATAAAGGCATGTTGCCTTATTGAATTCATTATTACATCACAAATTAGAGAAACTTGAAGTTTGCTCTCTCCTCCCTCTCCTCTCCTTGTGATCGACGAACACACACACAACCAAGAAAAAATCGATTTCTTCTTGGTGTTCTTCGGGTATTCAGGCTAGCAACCATTCGTGATCGGATTCACATTCGCGTGGATACCGCTAGAGGGAATCTACTTTGATTCCTAACGCTTGATCTTGATCAACCAATCCAAACCATTGAGCTATTGTTCTAAACCCCCTATAGTTATGTTTAATCCTTAAAGTTGTTCGTAATGAATCCGGGCTATCTAGGGTTTTTACCGGTTATTGTTTTTGTTTCTGCTGCGCATGTTTATTGTGATCCCGGTATCAAAACCCTACAAAAAGGTGTGAAATGCTGGCTAGGGAAGTGTTTCTCAATGAAGGACTTAGGAGAAGCTGCCTTTATGGTTGGAATTAAGATCTACCGGGATAGATCGAGGCACTTAATTGGATTAAGCTAGATTACATATATTGACAAGGTCTTAAAACGCTTCAAGATGGAGAGTTCTAAGAAGAGGAACTTGTCAATGGTACATGGAGTACAACTGAGCAAGTCTCAATGTCCTTCGGGGAAGGAAGATATAGATCGCACGAAGGGTGTTCCCTATGCTTCAGCTATTGGATCTATAATGTACGCCATGATATGTACTCGACCTAACGTATCTTATGTTTTGAGCATGACTAGTAGATACTAGTCGAACCCTGGTGATGCTCACTGGGTAGCAGTAAAGAATATCCTCAAGTACTTGAGAAGAACTAAGGATATGTTCCTGCTATACGGTGGTGAAGAAGGAGATTTGTGTGTCCGAGAATACTCAGATGCTAGCTTTCAAACCGACCATGATGACTTCAGGTCACAATCGGGTTTTGTGTTTACATTCAATGGTGGTGTTGTAAGTTGGAAGAGCTTCAAGCAAAGCACTATAGCAGAGTCGACTACATAGTCAGAATACCTAGCAGCTTCGGGTGTCGTGAAGGAAGCCGTGTGGATGAAGAAATTCATAACGGACCTAGGAGGAGTTCCTAGCGTGGATGGACCCATCGAGATCTATTGCGATAACGAGGGTGCCATAGCACAAGCAAAGGAACCTTATTCACACCAACGGTCTAAGCATATTCTGAGGAAATTTCACATTATCCGAGAGATGATCAATCTGGTAAATATGAAGATTTGCAAAGTTCGTTCGGAAGATAATTCGGCAGATCCATTCACTAAACCTATGAGTCAAAGTAGGCATGATTTCCACACTAGCTCGATAGGTTGGAGGTTTTTAAGTGTTTGAAATGATCTGTAAATTTAGTATGACCTTTGGAACATTAAGCAATGAAATTCTATCTGTTTTGGCATACTGGGTATGAACGATTACATTAATTTCGTTGTGTTCTGTATTAACATGTTTAAATCCAAAGCTATATGATATATTTTGAATTTTTCCATGGTCGGTTGTCACTAGGGATTGGTGATGAACTAAGATCACAGTGAAGTTTGGTCATGGTCAAGTTGGGCTAGCAAGTTGCGATCAATGTCACTTGCACTTGTAGGTTCAAGTGTTGGAAGACCTGCTTTCAAGATCACTTTATAGATCGGCGTCATAAAGTGAGTCCGGAAGTTGATAAGTTATTTATTTATCCTATGACCTGAGATGTATATTGGGACCTCGAGCATATGAAGTGTTGTACTTTGATATATGTCTAACATCACCTTTGACCGGGTGATTATAAGGGCTATGTTGGGTGCAATACGATCTATGTAAGAGTCGTATACATGCAATATAGAATTTGCTCCTCTCAAGTTGAGAGAGAAGTCTCTAAGCTCTCGATGATATTAAAGTGAGAAATGTATGGTCGTACACAAGTGGATTGATTGAATCAATAGTACTTGTTCTCTCACTCAATGTCGCGATCGAGAAACATAATAATTGAACAAACAAGGTGTTAGGTCTATTATTATTTAATTGTGACAAAATAAGGAAAAGATATGCTTGATTGTAAAATGAAGTTTATAATTCCTTAAACTCTTTGTTTCCTTAATTAGCTTAGACCTAGCAATATAAATAGGACATTAGGGTTTACCTTTATGCTTGTCGATTCATATTACATAGAGAAAGAGAGAGCTGAATCTGATTTACATTGTAATCGATTGTCATACATTCAAGAGATATACGACTACGTAAGTTCCTTAACATCTTTATTGTCGTATTACATTAATATTAACGTTTACTTGTCATTGTGCTTGTTCATATGGGATCAACAAGTGGTATCAGAGCCTAAGATCAAGAGTTTTTACGATTTTCTAGGCAAACCTCGAAACAAAAGGTATTTTTTTCAATTTCTGCAGTTTCTACTGTTCATAGAATTTTTTTCGAGTCCCACTGTCTCATGCTTTACCCGATAAAACACCATATTTTTTTTGTCGACTACCTCATATTTGCTCAATGAATTTTTCTCGATCATTATATAATTTTCTGTGTGTTATTCTCGATTAAGTATATCTGTGTTTTTATCGATACTCGACTTATTGAATTTTTCTCGAATCTCTCTTCTATTGATTGAATTTTTATCGATTCAACAGCTTAAATCTTGATTTTTTATCGACTCCTACATAAAATATTTAAATCTGTTTAGTTAAAATTACGTTAGTTTATTTTTTTTTACTTTTGAATAACTTTACATAAGAAAACTCAGGAACTTGTGACTCCTGCAGCTTTTCTTACTAAAGATTTCCTTAGTTAAATCATAAACTCTCGTAATCTTGATATTTTCTGTAATTGAACAAATAAGAAACTCGAAAACCCAGACAGTCTTGTCCATAAAAAGACTAGTTCTTTTTAGTCAAGAACACTGTATTTTTGTTTTCTGGTTTTTCTATAAAAGAAAACTCAGAATTAAAGTATTTGATTTTTTGTCGAGTCCTATTGAATCGAGAAGAAGTTTGATCGAGTGGTCAGTATTCGATAAAATTTTGTAAATCGAAATCAAATTATATAAAGTTGTTTTCAAGCCAAATTCATTCGACAATAACTTTTTATCGAGCTTCGTTAACTCGATAACAATTTATATCGAGTCTATTTAATTTTACAACTGTTTTTTTCTAGCCTCGTTCACTCGATAACAATTTATATCAAGCCTATTTCATTCGACAACCTTTATTTTCGAGCCTCTGTCACTCGATAACAATTTTCATCGAGCACCTCACACCCGACAAAAGTCCTTAATCGATAATTCTATTATCGATCTCCTTTGTCTCTCGAGAAAAACCGACTGTTTCACGAGTCAACTCAGAAATTTTAAAAACTCATCGATCGAGGTCCACTCAAAAGTACAATGACTACCCGTGAGGCTATGGCTATTGGATCAGACACCAAACCTCCAATTCTCTTCCCGGGCGAATATTCTCAATGGAAGGATAGATTCCTTGACTTCATTGAACGCAATGACTATGCCGATGAGATCATGCGTTCAATCAAGGAAGGTCCTCCCCCGGCCTTTTATCAGGAGTTTCCGGCTATGCCAAACAATACTCCTCCTTCGCTCGCACAAAGGGAAGTTAAACTCAAAAGTACATGGGATGCAAACGAGAAGAAGATAATGAGAGGTGACCAGCTTGCCCGTTCTTATCTACTTATGAGCCTCCCAAATTAAATCTATATGAGCATTGATAGCCACAAGAAGACGGCTAGAGAAATGTGGGAGGTCATAGAAAAGTTCATGCTTGGAACGAAGATTGGCACACAACTCAAAATCACCAACTGCATCTCTCAATATGAAGAATTCAAGGCAAAAGATGGAGAAAGTCTTACGAACACGTATACTCGTTTTGTACAACTGGTAAACGAACTAAGCAAGAACGAAATTCGTAAGACCAAGATCGAAAACAACGTTAAATTTGTTAGCAATCTTCAACCGGAATGGCGCCGGTTTGCTAATCAAATCAAACACAACAAATATCTTGCTGACCTTGATCTTCATGAAGTCTATGAAACCCTTCAACAAGACGAAGAGGAGGTTCTCGAACTAATGGGGTTAAATTCAAAGAAGAACCCGGATCCAATCGCGTTGATGGCAAAAGATGCCTCTTCCACTCCTCAAGAAATGTTTCCCGAACTAGAAGACGAAGATTTTGACTATGATCCCGAAATTGCCAAACTTCAACAACAACTGGCCTTCCTAACAAGATCTTTTCAACAAAAGTTCTCACGTCGCTCGAATCCCAACCAACAAAGGTATGCCTCGGGATCTAATAATCATGAGCGAAAGGCCCTATTTGAACCAAAACCAAGAAGAGAAGACCCACGCCCGACACCCAAGCCAGAAGACAAGTTCAAGGGTGAGAGAAGCCTGTGCTACAACTGTGGCAAATCTGGTCACTATGCAAGGGAATGCAAGAAGCCAATAGTGAAGGACTCCAACTACTTCACTTACAACTGATGTTGTCTAAACAAAAGGAAGCCGGTAAAGTTCTTCTGGCTGAAGATGAACAATGGCTTAATCAAGATGATGAAGATGACATAGAAGGGGATACTCAAGAACCATTCAGTTTGATGGCTTACTCTGATGACACTCCTTCTCACGCTTCCGACTACACACCCGAGGTAAGCCCTTCTGACTATGACTCTTTCGTATCTCAAATGCATGATTTAATGTGTCAATTAAAAGAATTACACTCCAAATTGAAAACCGAGAAACTCTTGGTTTCCAATTTAGAAGCAAGCCTAGAAAATAATCATAATCAATTGCTTCTTATGCAAACCGACCTTGTCAATTCTCAAAGTATAGCACACAATCTCGAAAAGGAGAAAATGGTTTTAAAAGAAGAAAATGATCTTTTTAAACAACAAATATCTGATCTCACACTTCAACTTCACTCATCTAGGAATGAGACTGCCAAATTTTCATCAAAGTGTGACTTTGTTAGTTTTCAAAGATAAGATCTATTAGAAAAACTCGAAAATTTAGAATTAAAACTTTACAAGCTTGGTCAAACTGAACACACTATTCACTTAAATGCACCGAAAGATTTAAGCTCTAAAGCCGGATTAGGTTTTGAAAACCCAAAACACTTAGCAAAGGCTATCTATAATACTCCGACGATTTATAAATTCGAATATTTGAACCTGGGTCCAGATTACCAAATTCAATTTATGAAGCCGGACCCTAGTGTTGAGGAAAGAGAAGATTGGAAGAGACAAAACAAAAACTATTTTCAAATACCTTTCTGCTATCCTCAACTAGTAGAAGAGGAATCTTCAAGTGAATCTCTTCCAAACAACTACTTTCCATCATATTCTGCCGAAGAACTTCAAAACAAGATTCCTGAATGTAAACCGTACATTCCCACTCTATTTTTAGAAAAGAAAATTATTCAACTCGAACGAGTGTTGGAAACTGAACGTTCTTTGGCGGAAAAGGAAAAGGAATCATTTTTATTTAAAATACAACAACTTGAGAACGAGACTTTACAATTGAACAAAACTCATGAAAATGATACTATTTCAAACATTTCAACTTGTAAAGCCTTCGTTAGCAATTATTTAGATAATTGAGATAAATTGTTTAAAATGGACCCAAATTCCAATCTTCCAAAACAAAAATGTTCCTATTCCGACGAACAAATCAATGTTGAATTAGATGCCCTTTCTAACCAATCTTTACTTGAATCGGACGAGTATTTAAATGACATGTGTGATGAGTTTGACTTCAATCCTGTACTTCCAAAGCACACGGTGTTTTTAGACAAAGGCAAACAACCTATGGAATCAGTTTCATTGCCTACGGAACCAACGGAGTGTTCCACGAGTCAAAATCAAACCACTCCTAAACAAACGAAAACCAATCATGTCTTCCAAAACCATACTAACCGTGTTCCTTTCAATGTTTCAGCGGTTCATACTTTAGAAAACAAACAAGTTTGGGTCAAATAGGGCACGCGTTGTACAAAGTCAACACCCCGCGAAGAAGACAATTTTTTCAGTTCAAATGTTAAAAGAAACAATTCTCGTTTTAGATTTCCTTATCAAATTCATTAATTTCGACACTTAATTAAATTTTCTAGTAATAAAATTTGTTGTTCTAATTGCGGTGTGGATGATTTTGTACGTAAACCTCCAATTGATTATGGTTATGATTATTTTCCTGACATGCATAATTCTTTTAACCACAAAGCTTTTTCTTCATCACCTATTTCTAAATGGGGTCCGAGAAATCAAATGACTAACACCTGTAAGTCTCACTACAAGTGGGTACCCAAGGGTGCTAAGTTGACTAACAATGATGGACCCATTTACAAATGGGTACCTAAATCTGCCTAATTTTGTGCAGATCGGTCATGTGTGGTACTTAGATTCCGGATGCTCCAAACACATGACCGGACAAAAGGAGCTGCTTGCCAATTACACTGAAAAGAAGGGCGGATTCGTCAAATTTGGCAACAATCACTTGGCACCGATTAAAGGATATGGTGATATCATTCAAAACAACATCACCATTTCCAACGTTTCTTATGTTCAAGGCCTGAGTCACAACCTGTTGAGCATTGGCAAATTCTGTGACAAGCAACTCGAAGTAAATTTTAGACCCGAACGATGCTGTGTTCGCACATTCGATGGAAAGGAACTACTAACCGGCACGCGCAAGTCAAATCTCTACACAATCGATCTTTCTCAAGTGAACGCACCCTCAAGTGTTTGTCTACTTTCAAGTGTTTCCAGTCCAAAGATATGGTTATGGCATCGACGTTTATCTCACTTAAACTTCAAAAACATCAATCGTCTTTCCATTCAAGGACTAGTCGCTGGTCTTCCAGCTGTTAAATTCGACAAACCGCATCTCTGTATACGAGATGGGAAAGATGAAGAAGGTCTCTCACAAACCCAAGTTAGTTCACAGCACAACTCGACCTCTTCAACTCATTCATATGGACTTGTGCGGCCCGATGCAGACTCAAAGCATACATGGTAAAATTATGTTCTAGTAATGGTGGACGATTTCTCTCGATTCACATGGGTAAAGTTCCTTCGATCAAATGATGAAACCCCCGACACCATCATCACGTTTCTCAAAGCCATCCAAGTTAAGCTATAACTTACTGCCCAAACCATCTGCACCGATAATGGAACTGAATTCAAAAACCGTACCCTTGACTGTTACCTCGAATCGGTTGGCATAACCCACACGTTCTCTGCAGCTCGCACTCCGCAACAAAACGGTGTTGTCGAACGCCGAAATCAAACTCTAGTAGAAGCCGCTCGCACTATGCTTACTTTCTCAAAGCTTCCTCTCCACCTTTGGGCCGAAGCTATCAATACTGCATGCTACACTCAAAACCGCTCTATCATCAACAAATGCTTCAACAAGACACCTTATCACTTGGTCTACGATCGCGTTCCTTCCGTCGAGCATCTTCGAACGTTTGGCACTCGTTGCTTCGTACTAAATGAAAAAGAAGATCGTGGGAAACTCAAGCCGAAAGCCGATGAAGCTTACTTTCACGGATACTCACCAAACGCATCATCTTATCGGGTCTACATAAAACACGCACGTTGCGTCACTGAAAGCGTTAATGTTCAATTCGATCCAGACGCTGAAATGGCTCTTGAACACGACAGTTCTGGACCCGCACTAACCGGCATATTAGCTTCCGATCACATTCGTTCAGAACCTGCTCCCAACCCCCCTGAACCTTCAACGTCCAAAACCGCCATGTCAAATCTGGATGACTTATTCGAGTACTTCTACTCGGATTACCTTGGACCATCCACTGATACTTCTTTCCAGATTCCCCCACCTATCTTGGAGATTGCCGAGACCACGAATCTTTCCGGACAGCTAATTACAACGGAAACCGTCTCAACTGCTGCATCTCCAAGCACATCGTCAACTACTCCTCCAAATCAAACCGTTTCAATAGATGATCCTCTCGTTCCACCTGAACCTTAACCAGCTGTTCAACCAAATCCTGCGGAATCGACATCCTCTCCCCCACCATCAACTTCGGCACCTAAGGATATCACAAGTGCTACAAGATCCTCTGCCTTGGCTCCAACCTTTGAATCACTTCAAGATCTTCCGCTAGGCTCATATGAAGATGACACCCCGGATCCAAATGCATTCCAACCGCTCCCTCATACAACCAAATGGACCCGTTCTCATCCAGTTGATCAGATAATTGGCGATCCGACCAGACCAGTCACTACATGAGCCGCCTCGGCCAACGATTGTATGTTCTCTTCATTCATAAGCAAGATTGAACCCACATCCATTCACGAGGCAATGAATGATCCTAATTGGATTGTGGCAATGCAAGAGGAACTCAATCAATTTGAAAGCTTGAAAGTTTGGCGCCTTGTTCCCCGTCCACGAAACAAAACCATTATCGGCACGAAATGGATATTCAAGAACAAGCAAGATGAAGATGGAGTCGTTATACGCAACAAAGCTAGACTTGTCGCCAAAGGATACCGTCAACAAGAAGGCATTGACTACGACGAAACATTTGCACCCGTCGCCCGCATTGAAGTAATCCGGATGTTCTTGGCTTACGCGGCACATAAGAACTTTGTGGTTTTCCAAATGGACGTCAAGGCAGCCTTCTTAAACGGTGTTCTGCGTGAAGAAGTCTATGTTTCTCAGCCCGACGGGTTTGTCGACTCCTCCAAACCGACTCATGTCTACATTCTGGACAAGGCTCTGTATGGCTTGAAACAAGCCCCCCGCGCATGGTACGATAGTTTGTCTACCTATTTAGTGAAGAACGGATACTCCAAAGGTAAGATCGATCCAACTCTTTTCATTAAAAAGGACAAATGTGATATTATGCTCATTCAAGTCTACATGGACGACATCATCTTCGGGTCGACTAACCCACAGCAATGCAAAGAGTTCTCCGAACTCATGATTGCAAAATTTAACATGAGCATGATGGGAATGATGAATTTTTTCCTTGGTCTTCAAATTAAACAATTTTCTACGGGAATATTCATCAACCAATCGAAATACATCTCGGATATGTTGTGTAAATACAACATGACGTCATGTTCTCTGATTGGTACACCCATGTCCCCGGGTTCAAAACTACACGCTGATCCTTCGGGAAAAGATGTGGATTCTAAAATGGTTGGTTCTCTCATGTATCTTACGGCTAGTCGTCCGGACATAATGTTTGCCACCTGTCTATGCGCGAGATATCAAGCATCTCCCAAGGAATCTCATCTTAGTGCTATCAAACGGATTTTCCGGTATTTAAAAGGTACACCTAATCTTGGCCTATGGTATCCTAAGGATACGGGTTTCGAGCTAACTGCCTTTTTAGATTCGGATCACACCGGATGCATGCTCGATCGCAAAAGCACTTCGGGCCACATTCAATTCCTCGGAGACAAATTGGTCAGCTGGTCCTCCAAGAAGCAAGCTTGCGTCTCCACATCTACCGCGGAAGCCGAATATATCGCTGCTGCAAGCTGCTGCTCGCAAGTACTGTGGATGCGCACTCAACTCAAAGACTATGGCTTCTGGTTCAACAAGATTCCTATCTACCGTGATTCCAAAAGCGCCATAGCCATTTCAAGCAACCCGGTTCAACACACGAAGACAAAGCACATCGACGTTCGATATCACTTCATCAAGGATCACGTCGAAAGAGGTACAATTGAACTATATTTTGTCAATACGGAACTTCAGCTTGCTGACCTGTTTACCAAGGCACTGGATGAGAAACGATTCCAGTTCCTAGTCTCCAAGTTGGGAATGCTCAATCTTAAAACCTGATTATCACAAATCAGTCTGTCTCAAAATCCTCAAAAACGTCTATCTAAGGGTTTATGCACATTCACTCTACGAGTCAATCTGCATTACACTTGGGTTCTCATTTTTTTCTGGATTTTGACCTTTATCTTACAGTTCCGTATTTTCAATCTTTCTTTCATTTTCTATCTACCTTGCTGTGTGTATCACCATGGTTCATCTTTCGAGGGGGAGCAACAAGGTACGTTTTCTGTCTATTTATTCACATTCCTAGGGGGAGCACAACATTTTTTGCACACATTAAGGGGGAGCCTTATATTTTTTTACTGCTTAAAAAAAAGAAAAAAAGAAAAACCAAGTGAGGTTCTCGGCCCCTAAGGACTCGACAACACGAGGTTGTCGCCCTCACTTGGATCGATAACCTCCCCAATCGACATCTCGATAAAGGGAATTTTTATCTCGGTCCTATCACCATGTGCCACGTGTCATCACTCGATGACCACTATTTAAAGACATCGGGCCCCACACTCTCAGAATCTTTTCTCACAAGCTTTGTCTGAATTTCCCTCTCTCTGAAAAACCCTTTGAGTTCTTGGTTGTTCATAATCACAACCTCAAATCTTCGAGTTTTTCAGATCCAAAAGCATCACCAGCTTCGTAATTCTCCCCTTATCATCTTTAATTCTTGCACTTAGTACTTTTACCCAATGAATGATTCCATAAAGCCACTTGAACAGATCGGTTTTTCATGAAAAACCCTTGGGTTTCCGATTTGGACTGTTCAACAGTCGATTTTGTGGTTGTTTTATAAGTAATCGACCTAAGTACTGAATTAAATTTGTTCCCTATCACTAATCACACCTAGACATAGGATTTTGCCTTATTTTTAGGCCTTTTCTTTGAACCTGAGCACTTAGGAAAATCACTGTCTTCTTATGCTTTTTTATCGAGTCACTCTATGTGCCCTTGGTTTTTTATCGACTCTAGTTAATCATGCCAAGAACATCATCATCTTCACTAAGGGTTTTTATCGATATCTTCTGACTCGACAACAATTTTTGTCAATACCCTCTTGATCGATGAAAATCACTAAGTGTTTTCATCGAATGCCTTAGTACTCGATAACATTTGTTATCGACTCAAATAGGATCGATGAAAATCACTAAGTATTTTTATCGAACCGTTTGAACTCGATAACTTTTTTATCGATTATCAGTAGATCGATGAAAACTACTAAGTTTTTTCATCGAGCCCTATCAGACTCGATAACATGCTCTTACATCTTCCAAGTTTTTTTTTCGAGTACTTAAGGCTCAATAACATGATCAAGTGCTTTCAACAAGTCAATTTGAATCGATAACATGTTTTAAGTTTTTTTCATCGAGTCTCAAAGGTTCGATAACCTGTGTTTCTCGATTCCCTCCTTCCGATACGCAGGTTTGTTCTTTCTAATTGTTTACCAAGTCTTGTTGTCGACCCAGCTCACTCGATAAGCTTTTGATTATCGATCCTATTGCACTCGATAACAATTGTTATCGGCCCAATGGGACTCGACAAAAAGACTTAGCATTTTTCTTCATGTTGTCACTATCACTTCACAACTAACTGTTCATCTAGTTGACTAACTGTCTTATTTCAGTACACATGGCAGCTATGAATGATCCAAACCTTTCCGACGATGAACACCCGATGCCTTCCGAACGCTCCACATAACCCAGCATCAACGCAGCTAACCGGGATGACATCTTGATGCCTAGAGCACATCTTCGGAAGATCAAACCAAACAACTACCGTCTGGATTTTGGCATCACAATAGAACACCAAGTCATCCTCGACATCCTTCAACGACATCCGCTTCGTTATGCCTTTGCACTGGACCAGCGGGTACCCCTCTTCTATCTCCAACAATTCTGGTACACGTTGACGTACCATCCGGACGAAGGTGACCATCATTTTACTGCTCAAATTGATGACTTTGTCACCCGCTCGACACCATCTAGGATTCGACGCATCCTCCGCCTGCCGCTCGCCACAGCCGAACACCCATACGACGCCTTTGCAACCGACCAACAACTGGTTGCCGACATCCTAGCCCTTAGGTACGAGCCCCCTGAACCGTTCACAAGCCCCGGCCAGTTCAAAAGAATGTACCTGCCTCAGATTTGGTTCACGCTATTCACCATCGTCAATCGATGTCTGACTAGCAAACACACTGGCATGGACAAGGCCAGCACTGCGGTCCTTCGAATTTTTCACGACATCGCTTTTAACCGTCATTATGACTACGCGATGCTCATCTGGACGGATTTTGTGGAGCTAGTGGAAGACAAGTCCAACTATCGTGATCGTGCCTTCGTACCTTTCCAACAGTTTCTTCAATTATTCATTCACGCCATGATGTCTTCCCGACCTGCCATCCCTAGACGAGCCGGATCACCCTTAGGACCAACCAACTCACTGAAGTTTCTCCGACTCAATGACAATCAGTTTAACTTCATCATGCCAATCCCTGAAGCTCTTCTAGCCTATGCTGATCAGAATGCACCGAGTGTGATAGCTTAAGGGAAAGACATGGCTTAATGGCTCAACCACCTCCGGTTATGCCTACCCAACAGCCAATCCATGAGGAACATATTGAGCAGGAAGAGGGTCCTAGACTAGATGAGCAGGTTCACGATCATGGGGATCCTGAACAGGGTGATGAGCGTATAGTGAGGGGAAACGAAGAGGGCGGTGCACCTGATCAGCCAATACCAACATTTGCCGCCCCATCAATCACAATACCACCACCCACCAACCCACGAGCTGCTTCTACTTCCAGATCTACCCCGCGCATTAAAATGCTCGTTAGCCGTAGCCGTGTTCGTCCACGACCCTCATCATCAGATGAAGATTAATCCGATACTTGACCCCTTTCCCGCCGACCGAGAACTGCTGCCATTGAAGAACAAGCTCTACGTCGCATCGGCACACAACCACCCCTCTCCGATTCTGCATCGAACACCGATTACCACCAAGCTGCAACAACTGAAGAACCTGATGAGCCAAATGACCTCTTTGACTTTGAAACCGATCATGTAACTACCTCAATGTCCGACATATTTACCGAGCCATTTACTGGAGAAATAAGGAGAGAGAGGAGGGAGTATTAGTTGAAAAAGAAAGAGAGAGCGTGAGTGATGGGAAGAGAAAAACGATAGTGAGCGAGAGACCAGATTCCCCCATCCAGGTAACCGAGTCAACTAGCCCTACTCATTTGTTGGGTATGACTAGTGGACAAGTCGCTGTGGACCTAGCAGCGCAATTGCACGCCCCCCCCCCCCCCAGCCACTCTGAAGGCTCCCAACAGCCAACAGTTTCAAACATACTTGTGAGTCTAGCACCTTATCTAGCTCCCCTCCACTCGGGAGGCATAGCTATTGAAACAAGAGGCAGTAGCTCACCTGCTTCGACTTCATTTGTTTACACATCGAGTCTAGAGCCCGCTAGGGAACATGAGTCTACACACACTGCGAGCCTCTGTGGCCCAGTCGGAACTCCCATAGTGATGTCCATTCCGGACATTCCATGAGGATTGGGAGGAAATCCTACCAGCGCTACATCTATGCCAACGCTGAACGTAGGTCATACAGTTGAATCAACTGTTATGTCAACAGGCAATCTATGTGATCCCGGTGTTACCCATACAGTAACCCCATCTCCGTCGTACACTATACTCCCGGAAGGCGAAGCGATCATTGCCGCCCACTTACAGAAGGCAAGAGACACCCTTGCTGAACATGTTGCCTTAATGACAGCCGAAAGGGAAGCCTTCGTGCGCCAAATCCGTGAAGCCGCGCGCCTTAAAGAACCGACTCCTCTTCAAGCCGACCCTTCACAGCCAAGCTCAAGCCGTCCAAGCACCAGCGGCTCTCCTCCACCACCATCACCCCCCGAAGACCGACCCCATTCCCCACATCGATATGAGTACAACAACGATGAACTCATGTCGATGTTGTATGCTAACCTGCTAGCCGAATCCAATGCAACCGGCCAACCGGAGGATTCGCTTGAGGGTCTTCTTCGCCGAAATCTTCAGATCCCCACCGTCACTCGTCATGAGTTTGATGTCTTCCGCGCCCACATCAACCAAGAGCTCACCGACTTGAAGACCGCCCAACAGCGCCAAACAGATGACATCTTGGGTGCTATTACTGCTCTACGCACCGAAATACAAGAGTCTTGACGTCCGGTCGTTCGTGCATCTGCATCCAGACCTTACCAGGACGACCCGGGCTCCGCTCCAACTCGTCCTGAGGGGGAGACACGCCAAACTGCAAGATCACGACCAAGAGCAGCTGCTGCATCAGCTTCAAGACCACCCGCTTAAACTACCCAACAAAGGCAAAATGCATTACAACGACTCAAGAGGACGATACACCAACGGTTGAAAAGCCTGCGGATATCAAACTCGAGAGTACAGCCAAACCAGCCGAATCTGCCAAACCCGAACCCGAACAAAATGAAGAACGAGTCGATGTTCAAGGTCTGCGAAACTCACATGAAACTGGTTTCGAGATCCATACGAACCAGTACTCCAAGAGCAAGACTATGTGAACTTGAGGCATACAGCAAGGAACTATGCTTTAAGGGAACAGAACGAACCAAGACTGCTACCCCATCAGATTCGGTGGCAAAGAATGTTGACGGAAAGCAAATCAAAATAGGTAAATCAGCAGATTCGTGTGTCATATCTTGAGGAGACTATGGAGAAGATCTTCCGCAAGGAAGCAAAACCTGACGATTTGGCACACATTCATCTCGTGATGGAAATGGACCCTGCTCAGGTTAGAGAGTATCTCCATATCCTGAAGATGAGAGCTTTACCTCTAGCTGAAGTGGTCTCAAGACACAGGGTTATCGGGATTCTGAAAATTGACACTGCAAGGATCTATCAAGTCGAGTACCCGGTTTTCACTGTCCAAAGAGAAGATGCTAAAACATATTCCTTCTCTGAAGCTGATTTTGCAAACCTTGATATAATAGATTTTGAAATCATCTACAACGACTTAAGAGACAAGCGCAACCAAAACGAACACGAGCAAAGGGCATTAAGGGCAGTGGTAAGGCATGTTCAGAAAGAGCTACGGTACAGCTATCTGCATGATCTTCAACGTGGGATAGAAAGCGAGCAAAAGAAGATACATATTACTAAGCCTGATCAATCATTACCTGTACCAAACAGTACTCTAGTTACCACCGTCGTCACTCGTCCTGTTCATGGAGTCGTTTGGATGCATGCCTCTAGAGAAAAACGGTTTCTCAGGTTTCGCGAAGTGGCTGCATATTCTGACGGTACTTTGTGGGGAATCCAAAACAGACTTGCTTCAGAACTTGGAACGGATAGAAAGAGCGCAACAAGGATGAGCAACGACAAAAGAAACTCTCTCATAGAAGCTATCAAGATAATCGATGAAAGAATTATCTATCGACAAACCTTCCGAAGATTTGAAGGCATGTTCGAGCTAAAGAGATGAAGACTCATTTTGCCACAAAGGGGGAGATTGTTAGGTCTATTATTATTTAATTGTGACAAAATAAGGAAAAGATATGCTTGATTGTAAAAGGAAGTTTATAATTCCTTAAACTCTTTGTTTCCTTAATTAGCTTAGACCTAGCAATATAAATAGGACATTAGGGTTTACCTTTATGCTTGTCGATTAATATTACATAGAGAGAGAGCTGAATCTGATTTACATTGTAATCGATTATCATACATTCAAGAGATATACGACTACGTAAATTCATTAACATCTTTATTGTCGTATTACATTAATATTAACGTTTACTTGTCATTGTGCTTGTTCATCTGGGATCAACTCAAGGATGAGCCTGATCTATGCCTTGAGTTCAATAGAGATATCGTGAAGCAAAGGGATAAAGGATGCTCTGATCATCACATTGACTGTTGTCAATAGAACCTGAAGCTTAAGAGCGTTCTTTCATTTGACTTTGGGGGCAGTGGCGCGTTGCTAGACACATAACCATTGTCTGTGTTTTATGTGGCCTGTGCACGTGGGAGACTGAAAGATCTTATGTGCCCACGTCATATGAAAACACTGTTGACGTCAGATGAACCTAAATGGTCACACGCATAAGAGTGTGTAGATCACGAATTAACCAAGTTGGTTATAACCTAGTACGGTTACAAGTTGTAAAGTGTGGAATTATTATTCTAGTAGAATAATAATTGAAGTGTGTGAAATATAATTAAGTTAATTATATAATTTAATTATTAAGTTAATAATTAAATTGGAATAATTATTATGTTAATAATTATAATTAAAAGTCCATCGGGTTTAAAATAATGTTTTATTTAAAAGCTTAAAGGGTTAAGTAACTTTACTTAAGCCCAAAGGCCCAATTGGTTAGTTAATTATTAAGTTAATAATTAATTAATTAATTAAGATATAGAAAGGTTTAATTAAGTCAACAAAGTCTTGCGGGCTTTATTGAGCCCGGTCCGAGATTAGAGGGAAACTATATAAAAGTATGTTGCATTATTGAAATATAATACAATTGAGAAACCTGAAAATTTCTCTCTTCCTCTCTTGTCTCTCGAAACCGGCGATCACACACAACCATAAGGAGACATCGATTTCTCCTTGTGTTTTTCGAGTTTGGGCTAGCAATCGTTCGTGATTGGTATCACATTCGCGTGGATACCGCTAGAGGGGATCTGCTTTGATCTCTATAACGCTTGTTCGTGATCAACCAATTCAAACCATTGAGGTATAACTCTAAACCCCCTATGGTTGTGTTTAATCCTATTAGGGTATGTTTTACCGATTTTGTTTTTCCGCTGCATATTTACTTTAATCCGGCCTGTGAAACCCTACACTATCTCTATCTACATCTGGAATCACCATGGACCCAAAAATAGATATGGAGGTTCAAACCCAAAATCGAACCTAGAAATGATTCAACCTAAAATCGAAATCGGTGGTGTTGGCCGCAAAAGAAAGAGGGGCAAGGGGGTTGTTTGGGGGGGGGGACTTCTACAGAGAAAATGGATGGAGAGGAATAAGACAAATAGGGGAGAAGAGAGAAAGAATATACGGGAAAGGGAGGCTTGTCGGATAAATGGGTTTATGTGTAGAGAGAAGACGATGTACCTGCGATATGGAGGTTGTGGTCGGCCCCTGAAGACGATCCTGTCCTCGACTCTTCTATTGTGGTTGTCGGATAAGGGATTCAAAGACGACTCCCTTGCCTGGAAAAGTACATCGGGAGATTGCCTATTTGTTTCCGGTGAAGGGCGAGGTACATTAAATGTATGACGAAGTGTGAGAGCGTACCTATATACAGAGGAGAGGAAGTGGAGTGGAGTGAGATCGCCAAAGCTTGGCCAGAGTGATGTCGGAGGTTTATGGTTACTTTCACGAAGATGATGGTCCTGGGTTGTGTACATATATATGATTACATGTTTCGTCCCTGTTATATACATAATGTTTTTTATGTAATTAATTAAAAATGTAAAACAATTAAAAAGACTAAAACACCCTTGGACTTAACTAGGTTAACGAAATATTTTTGATTTCATTAGAGGGAGTGACTCAAAGAGTACGGAAATGCATACCAAGGGTATAAAATTTGTATTTATTTCGATTTTAGGACTAGTGTAGGTGAAAAATGTGAACCACATGGACCAAAAATGTAACTCATAAATATATTAATGGCCCTTATTTTATGTTTTTGATATAAAAAACGTTTTCAAGTTAACATCTATAGTTTAAGATCCGTTAACTTTCTCATGATTCATAAGGGGTAATTTAGACTTTCTACTGCTATTTCTTATTTTTCTTTAAAATAATAGATTTATAAATAAAGTAGAAGTGTACTCGCTCAATACAATATGATACATCTTAATTTTAATGTTTCTTTCTATTTTTTTTTCTTTGTAAATTTTATAATACGATTTTGAGTGTGTTTGAATAAAATATAAAAGTTGTGGACCCCATAAAAATTTAAAACAAATATATGATATTAGTATAATAACAATTTAAAAGTTCTTATTTTTCATATAATTTGTTTAATTCGATTTTCTAAAACAATTTAACTTAGGTTTAAAAAAAGTTCTAATTTATAGGTTTATTAATGTAATGTTTTTTATAATGATAATAATTAAGTATTTTGTTAAAACTCAATAATTATTTTGATTATATTCTAGATTATCTATATTTAAATGATATGTTTATGATGTATTTGATTATGTTTATCAGTTAGTTATATAAATTCAATTCAGCTTTAAAAAGTTGTATTTATGCCTTGTGTTAATGCCAAAAATTGAGCACCTCCGAGTTATCCCCGACGCAACTGATGCCCCAATTTTGGCGGATCGTTTTTACGATCGAGCATTTGACGGCTAACTAGCCGTTGAGATTTAACGTTCAAGACCTTCTTACGGCCGATACCGTGAAGAGTGACGATAGTCAGAGGTATAGTCTTTTTAGTCGATATAGGGGAGTTAGGACGCTGGTTCAAGGGACCTCTGTGAACGATTGCAAGTGGAAGACGTGTTTCGTCTTTGGTCGTCTGTCGCAACTGACGGACGACAACCAATGGATCGTGTCGGGGTGGAATACCCTTAGTGAGTTCTTTTTCTTTTGACAAGCTCTGGCTTCTTTTTGTTTTCTTATAGAATTTTATTCTTATTTCGATTACCTCTGTCTGCAGGATTAGACTTTACTTACTTCGTCGTTGGCGACATGACAGAGAAGATCGAGAAATTCTTGGAGGATTTCTCACCTAGATTTAGGTCTTTTTACTCCCGTCCAAGTATCGAGGACGACGATATTCTAGTCTTGGAAAATCCCCAGGCGTCAGGATCGACAGGGGAAGCCGCAAGCAAGGAAGAAGAAGACAAGAGACGAGTAGAAGAAGAGAGAGAGTTGAAAGAAGAAGAGGAAGAGATGACAGGTATAGATCTTTGCTTCATCGTATCTTTTGCTTTTATCGTCTCTTATGTTTTTGTCGTGTGTTTCTTCTGTTTCGTTAGGTGAAGTCCCGCTTCAGAGGACATCGAAATGAGAGAAGGCGACGCTTCTGGTGCGCAGGGGAAGGGAGTTGGCCGTTGGGACCTCGAGTCCCAACCCCATGGCTAAAAAATCTAGGGCGAGACAGACTGGTGTCTCTACCCCAGAGGCTGGCAGTGGCCAAACTGGCGTCACTACTTCCGCAGGGGTATCTAAGGGCGTCATTGATGCTGAGCCCTAAGTTTTGCTCCTCCCGTATCGAAGGAGAACGTTGAGTCGCCAGTTCGGACTGCTGCGAAGGCAACGTCATCGCTGACGCCTTCGGAGAAGGATCTGGGGAAAAACCCGTCTCTACTGGGGGGTGAATGGGATGATTCATCGGAGTTTCCTACGATGAACATCAAGATCCCGAAGGATTTTATGATGGATGACATCTTGTCGCGGGAGTAGTTATTCCCTCATCTCCAGGAGTTCATGCTCCCCAATCTCCAGAGTCGCTATGATAAGGCGACTATAGAAGATCTGGATACCCATACTACGGGTTTGGCGTTCCTGGTAAGGATATGATTTTCTTTGGTTGCTTTCCATGCTTTTTTATTAACCCCTCTTTTTTTGTTTTCCAGACGTTCCAGTCGTCCTTATACTTGCATTCCCATATGAATAGAGTGAAGTCCCTTGTTCCAAAAATGAAGGCAAGGGAACAGGCGGCTTTGGCGAGGGAGGCGACTGCCTTGAAGCAAGCTGAGGATTACTCCCGTCGTCTGGACGAGGCCTAGTATCGTTGGGAGCATGAAATCCATGCCAAGGAAAGGCTCGAAGAGCTTTTGAAAAAGTCCCAGATCAAGGCTATGTCTCTAGAGGCGGAGGTGGTTTCGACCAAGGCGACCTTGGCCGAGAATGAAAAAGAGGCCCGGGTCGTGAGATCCAAAGCTGAGGAGGCGACGGCTGGAGCTGAAACTGCTGAGACGAAGTTGGCTTCTTCTGAAAGGAAGTCGCGAGAGCTTCAGGCCGAAGTTTCTCGTCTTCAAGAGAATATGGAGGCCATCGAGGCTTTTACTCGTTGGAAGACCAAGGCGGCTCTTTTTCGTCGCCACTTGGCTGGGAAGGATGTCCTGGCGTCGGCTGAGGGAGATGTCTCATACTTCCTCCGGGAGATCGGGACTTCTGGAAGACCCATCGTAAGACACTTAGTTAGTAATGGTATAGAAAAAATAAGATAAACAAACATGAGATAAGGACTTGCGAATTTAAAAGAAATATTTCCTGAGATGAGTGGCGTTCCAACTTCGTGGGATATATCGACCACTCGTTTCTTGTAAGCGATAGGCCCCTTTTCCGATGATCTGGGTAATTTTATAAGGTCCTTCCCATTTGGTCGCTAGTTTTCCTGCATTTAGCTCTTGGGTATTCTGGAAGACCCGTCGTAAGACATAGTCTCCTTCTTGGAAGGTTCTGACCCTTACATTTTTGTAGAAATGCCTAGTGACGGTTTGTTGTTGAGACACCATTCGAATGAGTGCAACTTCCCTTAGCTCTTCCAATCCATCTACCTCATAACTAAGGTCGACTAGATTTTGTTCGACCGTCGTATGTCTAGCAACAGGTAGTCTGACTTTGATGGGTACTACTGTCTCGCACCTATAGACCAAAGAAAAAGGTGTCTGTCCAGTGGCTGTCTTGGGTGTCGTTCGATTGGCCCATAAAACTGTCGGGAGTTGCTCCACCCATTTTCCTTTTGCCGAGCTGAGACGTCGCTTAATATTGTTGATGATGGTCTTATTACTCGACTCGGCTAGTCCATTCGACTGTGGATATCTAGGCGTCGAGGTTATGAGTTTGATGTGACGATCTTCAAAAAAATTCTTGTTCTCTCGCTTATGAATTGCGACCCATTGTCGTAAACAATTTCTGATGGGATTTCGAACCTGCAGATTATGTTAGTATGGATAAAAGAAATAACTTCCTTATCTCGTACCTGGGAGAAAGCAGCGGCTTCTATCCATTTGGAAAAATAATCTGTGAGCATTAATAGAAATACTTTCTGTCCCCAAGCTGGTGGTAACTTTCCTAGTATATCCATTCCCCATCGCATGAACGGCCATGGGACGAGTGTCGGATGTAAGCTTTCTGAGGGTTTGTGAGTCGTACCTGCGTGTCTTTGACATGAATCGCAATTTTGTACATACCTTGAGGCGTCTTGGTGTAACGTGGGCCAATAATATCCTTGTCGTGAGATTCGATTTGCCAAGCTTCGCCCTTCGGAATGGTTTCCGCATTCGCCTTCGTGCATATTTCGGAGTATTTCCTCCACTTGATTTTTGCTTACGCATCGCATGTTTAGCCCTGTAGAGATATATAAGAGATTAGACATTAGAACGTCCCTGGAGGACTTAAATTGTACTTGTCTGGCTTTCAACTTATCTTCTGGCAATCGGTCGTCCCTAAGGTAATCTTTGATGTCTTTGAACCACTCTTCTTCATCGTCGCTGGTTACGACCATTAGGTCGTGTCTTCCGATAGATGGAATCTCCAAATGGACCATGGGTATGTTGGTGAAATTGGACTTGCTGAGAGCGGATCCCAGGATAGCTAATGCGTCTGCTTGCGCATTCTGGTCCCTCAATATTTGTTGTATTGCAAAGGACTCAAAGTTTTTAATTTTTTCTTTTACGACTTCGAGGTAACTTATCATTCTTGCGTCCTTAGTCACGAACTCTTGATTCAGTTGATTGACAACTAATAGAGAATCACTTTTTATTTGCAGATGCTTTACCCTCATGTCGTGGGCCATTTCTAATCCTGCGATTAATGCTTCGTACTCTGCTTCATTGTTCGTTGCTCTGAAATTGCAAGACACCGAATATACCAATATGCCCCCCTGTGGTGACTTTATGACGAGTCCTAGGCCAGTTCCTCATACGTTAGACGACCCGTCTACATATAGCGTCCACCGGTCCTCGTCCAAAGTCGCCACAGCTGAGATTTCTGCGATGGCTTCCTTTTCCAAATCGGGAGTGAAATCTTAGATAAAATCGGTGATTGCTTGCGACTTTATCGCCGTTCGACGAGCGAACGAAATGTCGTAGCCACTCAGGTAAATGCTCCATTTTGCCAACCGTCCTATTAATTCTGGTTTTCTCAAGACAGACTTAAGCGGAAAGTTAGTAACGACAATGACCGGGTGAGTTTCAAAATAATGACGTAGTTTTTTTATAGTTGTAGCTAGCGATAAAAGTAATTTTTCCATAGAGGAGTACCTTTTTTCCGCGTCAAGGAGGAATTTACTTGCATAGTATATCGGTTTCTGTTGATTTTCGTCTTCTTGAACCAATACCGAACTTACGGAGGTATTACTTACACGACAAGTATAGGTAAAGGAACCCGTGATCTTTTGGCTTTGCAGGAGAGGTGGAGTCATCATGTATTCTTTTAATTCTCCCAAGGCTTTTTCATGACCATCGGTCCAATCGAAACCTTTATTCTTTCTTAGGACGTTGTAGAATAGGTGGCATCGGTCGGACGATTTGGATATGAAACGATTCAATGCGGAAACTCGACTAGTTAGACATTGTACCTCTTTCAAGTTTCTTGGCGATCGTAGGTCAAGGATTGCTTTGATCTGGTCAGGACATGCTTCTATACCTCGACGGGTCACCATGTGTCCCAAAAATCTTCCTGCGCGGACTCCAAAAGAACATTTGGTGGGATTAAGCTTCATATCGTACCTCCTAAAGATGTCGAAGGACTCTTTGAGGTGTCCAATATGGTCTGTCACTTGCTTTGACTTTACAAGCATGTCATCTATATACACCTCCATCGTCTTTCTGAGAAGGTCTTTGAACATCAGATTAACAAGTCGTTGGTACATGGATCCGCATTCTTTAGGCCGAACAACATTACCTTGTAGCAATAGATGCCTTTATCTGTCATGAAAGCTGTTTTTTCTTGGTCGTCTGGATGCATGAAGATCTGATTATATCCGGAGTAGGCGTCCATGAATGTAAGGAGTTTGTATCCTGCAGTGGCGTCCACCATGGCATCGATATGTGGTAAAGGGAATGGATCCTTGGGACAAGCTTTATTGAGGTCTGTGAAGTCGATGCAGACACGCCACTTTCCATTTTTCTTCTTGACGACAACACGTTGGCGAGCCATTCTGGATACTGGACTTCTCTGATTTTTCCAGATTTCAGCAGGTTATCGACTTCTTCATTGATAATTTTTTCCTTTCGGGAGCGAACTTCCGTTGCTTCTGTTTTACGGGCGAAAAACTGGCGTCTACATTTAGTTTATGCGACGCGACGTTTGGATCTATGTCGACCATGTCCTCATGCGACCAAGCGAAGCAATCGGAGTTGTCCTTGAGGAATTTTACGAGGTTGCTTTTTATTCCTTCATCCAAAGATGCCCCCAAGAATATCGTGCGCTCTAGTTTGGCGGGGTCTAAGGCGATTTCTTGAAGTCCATAGTCGTCAGGGAATTTGTCGTCCGCCTGGCTCTGTAATTGCTAGATGGTCTGCTTTCGGGGCTTCATCGCGGTTTTGTAGCATTCCTTTGCGTCTTTTTGCTCACCCTTTATCTCCTGAACTCCCCAAGGAGTAGGAAATTTTACGGTCTGGTAGTATGTTGAGGGGACTGCTCTCATGTCGTGAATCCACGGTCTCCCGAGGATGACATTGTAGGCAGAAGAGCATTCGACCACATTGAAGCGAGTGGGTTTATTGATTCCTTTTGCGAAGAAGGGCAGTGTCATTTCTCCCAGGGTCGTGGATGCATCACCGTTGAAGCCGACTAGGACCGTCGAACGTCGTGTGATCTCCTTTTCGCTCATTCCCATGGCTTTGAGGGTACCAAGGAATATGATATTGGCAGAACTTCCCCCATCAACAAGAATCCTTTTCGTCAAGCAATTTCCGATAACAAGTTGAATGATAATCTCGTCGTGGTGCTTGCGTTTGGTATCGCCAAGGTCTTCGTCGCCAAAGCTTATCATCATTGAGTCAAGAGTCTTGTCTTCATCTTTTCGACAATCGATGGCAACGCTGGATTCATCAAATCTTTGACCCGCATGCCTTTTGGCGGCGGAATAGGTGAGTCCGCATACGTCAGATCCTCCTGTCACACAATTCACTACTTTAGTATGTTCAGGAGACGTGGGTCAAAGAATCTTACCTGCGGCTTGCGTCGAGATTAGGTTATCGATGTATCCCTTCTGAGATAACCATGCGACTTCTTTTTTCAAAGCCTTGCAATCGCCGATGTCGTGTCCATGGTCGTCGTGGAAGTCGCACCATTTGGTCATGTCTTTTTTGTCATTTGGGCGATCGTTCTTCTTAGGCCATCGTACTATTTCCTGAATACCTTTTAGTGCTTCCACGAGTTCTTTCGAAGTTCCTGCAAAACCGAAGTTGATAATTTTGGATATTAATTGAATTTGGGTTTTACCTTGTCATCTTTGTTTTTCTCATAACGGACGTTGGATATGTATCTGGGATTGTCACTCTTGCTTTTGAACTCGCGTTTCTTGACTCCCAATGTTCTTTTGTTGGATGACTTTCTTTGTCGAAAGGCGGTGTCGTCTTCTACTCGCATATGAGCCAGGGTTCGTGCCCGGACATCTTCAGACGTGTCAGCGGGACATTTGGTGAGATCAAGGTATAAGCTTGAGCTGCTGTCGAGACCTCTTTTATAAGCTTCTATCGCCGTCTTGACGTCGCAATTGCGTATGCCAATCATCTCCATGTTGAATCGGTTGAAATAATTCCTGACGGTTTCTCCTTCCTTCTGTATTATATAATAGAGATCGCTAGTCTGTTTCTCCATCTTGCGACTGCTGGCGAACTGCTAGAAAAACTGGTTGGCGAGATCGGCGAAGGAATGTATCGACTTAGGTTTGAGGTTGTCAGCCACTGCAATGTTGCACCTGTAAGGGACGCTCCGAAACTTTTGCACATACATACTTCTTGATAATTTTGCGGTATCAACGCCATCCACATGAGCTGCTTATATTTTGCGACGTGTTCGTTGGGATTTGTGATACCTGAATATTTCGGTGTGAACATCAGTTGATACCGCGGCTCCAGGTAATTTTGAGAGTAGCGACAACATCTTCTCATTCTGTTCCTCAAGCTGTTTGAAGCCTCGAGCGACAGGATCGTCGTAGGGGGCTTCAAGAGTATTGAATAGTTGGGTCGTGCTTGTCATAGGGATCGACGTATGGTTGGTCGCATATGGTATGCTTCGATAAATCGATTCATGGCTGTCGCTCCCATTGGTCATGTACGGTGCGGAGACATACGTATATAATGGAACGGTTGGGATGGGTATGGACACGTATGTTTGTCCCATAACGGAGCTGTTCGGTGGAGGAGGTGGTGGTGCACCATTAGAGAATGGCGGTGGATGTGGTGGTGTACCCTGAGGATTTGGTGTGGACACATGGGTTTGTCCCAAAACATAACTATTTGGTGGAGGGAGTGGTGGAGCACCCGGAGGTCTTATTCCAAGGGCTGGAATAAAAGGTGGGATCAATGCAGAAGACGAGTTGACATTTGAATTTCTTAGAGCATAGATCTCCTGATTGGCCTTGCGATTTTACTCTTCTAAGAAATTTATTGGTTGGCCCATACTTTCCAGCTCGGCTCGCGTCTGGTTTAGTGCGTTTTCACTTTGGTTAGCCCCGTTCCTGCCATTCCTGCTTACAAAAGTAGTTCCAAACGGGTTAGTAACAAAGGAGGTTTTTCGAAGAGATTTTTTTCTCTAGTTGGGTCCGACAGATGGCGCCAAACTGTTAATGCCAAAAATTGACTTAACGGTAGATTAACGATTCGGACCTTTATCAACTAAAGAAAGGAAATCAATTCGAAAAACAAGTAAATAGAACGTAAAGGACATAGAAGATTGTTGACGCGGAAAACTCCCTTACGAGAAAAAAAACCGCGGACGACCTATAGAGATCGTCGATGCACTAAATTAAAAGGATGTCAAACAGGGACGTCGACCTTAGGAACAATAAATAAGGTTACAACTAGCAACAATATGTAATATAGGTAATCGGTCGGGAGTCTATGACTGTTGTCGTGACTCGCGATGCAGTTGTCGTGAGTTCTGATGTTGTTGTCGCAAGTTTGTCGAAGTATTCTCAGAGCTCTATCAGTATTTTCTCTGTTTTTCCCGTATGTCCTTTAGTTGATTTGAATTGAACTTTTATATTTGGATTCGTATGGAGCAATGGTCGAAACGGTCGGCCGGTTACCCCATGATTCTCGCCTTAGCTTCAATGTCTTCATAATGTACCCTGTTTGTAACTGAAAATACCATAAAATATATTGATAACGGTTATAACCGTCAAGTGTTAACGCGGTTAGTTCATAGGGTTAAACTTCGTTAGTTAAGTTATAATGAATCCTAACGAAGTTAACGACAGAATCCTGACGGAGTTAATGACCGTTAACTTTTGGTATAACACCTTGTTTATTTGTAATCTTGAACTTTAAGTAATATGCATCAATAAACAATATTTGATGCATAAAAAATTGTTTTTCTAATATTTTGTCTCAAATGTTTTATAATATAATATAGATTATTATCAATTTATAGTAAATATTTCTACAATGATAACAATTAGTATGTTATATAATCTTATTTCCTTTGTATCTCCTACAAAATTCGTGGAAGCCCCACTCCAAATCCCTATCAAGTCCCCAACACAGTCCTATCCCATCTCCTTTCTTAGCTGAAACAACCTCCCCTTCCTTTCCTCGATGTCCCATACACTCCAAAAAGGTTTTCAATTTCTCTAGACGAGATTTTGATTAAAGTTTGAGGGAGGGGGGGGGGGCGTTTGGTTCTGGCAAGGGAATGACAATAGGAATGAGAATGAAAATGACCAGGAATGAAAATGGGAATGGATTTTCATTCCCCCCAGTTTAGTCAGGAATGAAAATTTGGGCTTCTGGGGAAATGAGTCCATTATATTATATAAAACCAAACAATTTCTTTTATTATCATTCCCATTAGTTACTGCCTAATACCTCCAACCAAACACCCCCTGAATGTTCTTGTGATAATAAAATCAATACATCAGTTAGGTTTTATTTTAGGGATTTTAATTTACGGATATGATCATGGGGTATTTCATTAGGGATTTTGTAACACCCGAGATTTTGGATCGTCATAAATAATTATAATTAAATTGGGTTTAGTTAAGATTGATAATACTAATAAGCATTTAGAGTTAAAACCATTAGATCAATTGGAGAGTTGGAAATCTGCACTTTATGTCATTAATCGTACCTTTCTGCGCCCAAAATAGTACCCCCGCGACCTGCCACACGACTTGGAGTCATGGCAGGGGTCGTGCAAGTCCCTGTTGATTGGCCCTCCCTCTCTCACATGCGCCACTAGGCACGCGACTTGGGGTCGCGGCCTAGGTCGCGGAACCTCCTGTTTTAGTGTAGTAACTTCATAAAAATTGGATTTTCACTCGTTTCCTCACATCTTCTTTATCCTAAATCGGTTTTGGGCGATTTTCCTTCCTATGTTCTTGTTTTTGGATGCTCTTCAAGCCTAGATATATTGAAGTAAAGTACCTCGGAAGATCCAAGAGTATTTTGGTAAGGCATCCTCTTCATCTTCTTCCTCTATAAACTAGGGTTTGTGTTCTTCATCTCTTTACAGCATTTTGAAGACTATTTAATAGTTTTGGGTTCAATAGGTGGTTTGAATGTGGTGGGAGCTTTTGTATTTAGGATTTGGCGTTCTTACTTGTGAATCTCAAGTATCTTCGTGGAGGAAGCTAAAGGTTTGGCTTAGAGCCTAGATTTAGCATAAATCTAGCAAGGTGAGTTCTAGTTGTTTTGTAAAACGATATACATGTCAAAATGTCTATTTTAGGGGATTGAACATATTATCATAAGCTTATTTCTTGTGTTGGTGAATTCTATGAAAATGATGTTTTAAGTAAACTTGAGTTATAAAATCTCTAGTAAATGATAAAGAGGATTTATTGGAAGTTTTGAGTGATATTTGTTTCCTAAAAAGAGGTATTTTGGGATATTTGGATAATTTAAGCCCACTTAATATTCTAAACCTTGAGAAATGTATTTTGAAGTTAGAAGTGATCCTCTTGTTATCATTGAATAAATCAAAGTGTTTATCAACTTGGTTGGAGTCAAACATGTTTTGGAGACTTTACCCAACTTATAGACTTTGGATAAATGTTTGTTAGCCTTTAGTCATGAATGTAAAGATTGATATACAACTTCCTTGACCTTGGAGAAATTGGAAATTGGGATCTACGGCCTTGGGCCTTTTGTTTAAAAAATTCCATGTAATTTTGAGTACGTGCCTATTCGTGTATAGATGCCATCCGATTTCAATATTAGGGAAATATGTTGTTCCGGCTTTTGCGTTTTACACCAGAATTCATTTAAAATAGTCAAGGGTTTTACAAGTCTTCTAACTAAAGTTTAATCCAAATGACTTCGGGACATGGTCCGGTTATAATGACTCAATGTGTAATTTTTGATGTATTGCTTATACATGCTTTAATTATTGGAAACTGCATATCTTGGGTGCATCATCTTTCATTTCAAGTCGTGTAATATAGGCGGTATTGCATTGGATCCATAGGCATATGAGTCAGTAACTTGGTTGTTGAAAGACCTTCGAGTTCCTCATTTTGAGGCCACTCACTGTTAGACCTTTCGGTAGTCGGTATTATAGAGATGAACCCATGCGGGTGATGCCTCTGGGACTGCGGGTATTGTAGAGATGAACCCATGCGGGTGATGCCTCTGGGACTGCGGGTATTGCAGAGATGAACCCATGCGGGTGATGCCTCTGGGACTGCGGGTATTGCAGAGATGAACCCATGTGGGTGATGCTTCTTAGACCCTGGGTATTGCGATAATGAACTCATTGGAGTAAGACATCGGGACCCATATTAGAGGTTGGTACCTCTTATAGTTCACACTGGTATTATAGGGATGAACTCATTAAGGGATGAACTCATTAAGGGATGGACCCTAGTGCCCTGGTTTATAGTGTGAGTATATGGTATCTAAGTAGGCATGGGGTCGGGGTGTTACGGAGATGAACCCGTATGGGTCGGGCTCCGGGACCTTAGGTGTTTCGGTGGATACTCAATGAGGGGTTAGACACTGGGGCCGTGATCTTAGGGCGCTACTTATTAACATCGAATCCTGGCTTACTTTGTATTATGCCACAATTGACGGAATCGGGGCTTCCCCGTCACCAAAAGGTGTTGCTTGAATATTGAGTCTATCCTTACTTTCGGTGATTTTGGGTACATGATATATCGCATTTCCTATGTTCTTGGGTCAAACCATATTTATTATCGTTCAAGAATAAAGTTGCACGGTGGTCGGTTTTTAAAGAGGTATTTTGTGACCGACTCTTATATTTGAAAACGATGATTTTGGGAATACACTAACACCCTCAAATTTGGAAAGAGAGGTTAATTTAAAATTTTCAATAAAACATCAAATGAAGGGTAAATCTTTTGTCTATAAATCATCACTTGAATTACCTCGAATAACAAACTTAACTTCAACAACAACAAAGGATAGACAAAGCCTTACATGATAGCTAAGTCAAGTTCGGGTGTTATTAAAACCCAATAACCGTCGTTATTTCCAATTACGGAAGACGTCTACGAATAAATAAAACCTTCTTAAGCCTCTAACTAGCACTAATCTCATCATAGTGTCACTAGTACCAACCCCAACGAGGACCTGATGCACATGCCGACAAATAAAAAGAGTTAGACTTAACGTGTAGCTTAAGCAGTTTTCATCATTTATATAAAACGGTAAATTTGAAAATGCTATTTAAATCACTATTTCGAAAATAAGATGTGTTAAATATGAAAACAACATTTTTCTCAAATCCCATCAATTTCATGAGGAAATATCTTTAACCAAATACCCATTTAACATGAAATCAAAACTAAACACTCATGCAACTGAAAATAAAGCTATACACATTAATTTAGAAGTAATTATTTAATAATTTTGCATATGAGAAAACTCAGAAAACAATTTTATATAAACTAGAAGAGTACTCGCACATGCAGCGAGATACATATTTTATTTTTTGTCTCTATGGATGTTATAATGGTTTTATGTGGTTTTGAAAAAAACGATTTTTAACTTTTCATTTAAAAGCTCTATTTTTTATGTAATTTATTTAATTCGGTTTTTTATTATATTTTAATTTATGTTTAATAACGAAGTAATTTTTTTGGGTTTAATAATATAATTTTTTATAAAAATAATAATTAAGTATTCTGTTAGAATTCAATAATTATCCTAATTAAATTTTAGATTTTTTATATTTTAAAATTATATGTTTATCTTGTATTTGGTTATGTTTATCTGTAGTTAGTTACACGAATTTAAAAATAAAGCTTTAATAAGTTGTGTTTACGCATAATTTACTTGTAATCTTGAACTTTAAATAATATGCATAAATATACAATACTACATGCATAAAAAATGGTTTTTAAGAGTTTTTGCCAAATACTTTGTAATATAGTATAAAACTATAGCTTAGTAATTTTTTTGAATTCAATGTTATTTCTGATGATAAAAACAATATATCGAAATAAATTGTACTTAACAATGACCCATTTTTACGTCTCGTCCAGGGCCTGTAATATGTTATGAACGAGCCTGCAGTGATGGTGATAGAATGGCAGTGGTTGTGGAGGTAGTGAAGATTGTAGAAATTGGTAGAGATGGTGGTCGTGGAGGACATAAGACTGTAGATAGTGGTGGAGATGGTAGGCGGTGACCGTCGGTGGTTGCAATTGACCGTTGGAGATGATACTTGCGACTACTTTTATGTCAATATAAATATATACTCAAAAAAACAAGGTAGCTTATAAGAGCATCTCCAAGAGCTTCCTCAAAATGGAGAAAAAGGGAATATAGAGATTTTGGACAAAAGTTTTGCTCCATGAGCTTCCCCAAAACTTTCTCCAAAATGGAGAAATTAGGAGAGAGAGTGAGTTTTTCTTCAAATAAGGATTTAACTCAAAAAATGATTAACAAATGAATTGACCAATAGAAAATTTAGAAAAATAAATATTTAATGAAAGAAATAATATTTTAATAGATGATGCAATATATTAATATTGGAAAAATTATAGGAAATTTGTTGAAGATGAATGCAATTCTTTTTAAAGATTTTGTTATTTGCTTCTGTATTTTAAAGAAGAGTTAAATTCAAATTTGGTCCCTGTGGTTTACAAATTATAACGGATAAGGTCCCTGAATGATTTTTATAACGAATAACGTCTGTGTGCTTTCCATTTTATAACACGCAAGGTCCCTCCATCTAATTTTTCCGTTAAATATAACATTTTTAACATAATTTCTTTATTTTTCCATTTTTCAAACCATATGGACCAAATCTGTAATTTACTCTAAACTATGTACATATATTTATATTTTATGTATTGTACAATTATATTTGCATTTCATTAATTATATAAATTACATATTTTGTTAATTGTATAATTTTCTTATTTTATAAATTATACTACATATTTATAGGCACCTTATAATTCTATTTAAAAAATATTTATACTTTATATATTTATGATATATTATATTTATTTTTATAAAATTTATTTTGTATTTATATTTATATATAAAATATAAATAATTTTATAAAATGTATTGAATGTTCAGTTTATGTTAAAAACACTAAATCAGTTCATTATACAAGTTATATACATATATGGAAGATTCAAATAAATAAAATAAATACAAATATAAAATATAAATACAAGTACAAAGCAAATTCTATAAAATATAAATATAATATAAGATGTTGGTTCATTTACAAACTGGATGAAGAGTACAAACTCGTACAAGGCAATGTAAATTTTTTTTTTCATCATATGCTATGATTTAAGATGTTATTACACATGTTTGTTTCATGATGTAAAGTTTCACATGTATTTGTTTTCATAAGTTAAAAGTTTATCAAATATTTGTTTCATAATGTAAAAGTTTTACATGCATTTTTCACATGTAACTTTTTCATAAGGTGAAACAAACATATGTATAATAACACCTTAAATCATAGCATTTGATGGAAAAAAATAATGAAAAAAATTATTTTTATATTGGTTTGTGAGTTTGTATCATTTATCTAGTTTGTAAATGAACTGAGATCTATAATATAATATAATCTTAAATATACAAAAAATTATTAATCTATAGATATAAATATATACAGTAAATATAATATAAAAATTAAATTCAAACACGTACAACATCGACGTCATCAAGATGATTCTCCTGAAAATCTATCGTCTAACCTTTGTTACCACCTCTATTCACTTCATATATGTATATCTATGAATTATTAATTATTTGTATATTTAAAATTATATTACATCTATACTTTATAAAAAAATTATATTTATATTTTATATTTTTATATATTTTATGTATTTAAATATTCCATACATGCAATTTGTATATTGACATAATTTAATGTTTATAGCATAAATTGGACCTTTCATGTATTTTATTAAATTATTAACATTTTATAAAATATAAATGTAATATATTATATGAATATGTAAAATAAAAATAATTTCTAAAATTTAAATGTAATATAATTTATAAAATATGAAAATTATATAATTAATAAAATAGGTAATTTATATAATTAATGAAATAAAAATATAATTATATAATACATAAAATATAAATATATATATATATATATATAGTTTAGAGTAAATTACAGATTTGGTCCATGTGGTTTGAAAAATAAAAAATAAAAAAAATATGTTAAAAATGTTATATTTAACAGAAAAGTTAGATGGGTGGACCTTATGTGTTATAAAATGAAAACTACAGGGACGTTATTCGTTAAATAAATCATTGAAGGACCTTATCCGTTATAATTTGTAAACCACAGGGACCAAATTTAAATTTAACTCTTTAAAGAAATTACAAGAAAATTGTTTGAGATGCTTTAATTTTTTTTTTTTTAAAAGAGGTTATTGTTTAAAAATCCAATCTGTATTTTGATATAAATATAAGGACGAAATTTGTAATTTACATATGTCGGAGCAACAAAATAAGTAATAATAAAATAATACTAAGAAGTAGATGTAATCATGGTGGTAGTTAGGATAAGCAGCACACGTGGCAAAATGGGGTTGAGCATCAGTTTTCAACTTTATTTTTGTCTCTTCGTATTTCATAAATAAGTTTCAAATAAAATAAACGTTTTTAAAATGCCTTATTTTGAGTGGCTGAAATTAATATCATCTTTTTGAAATGTTGTTTTGGCAAATAATCTATTTATACAGTACTAATCGTCATTACAGCATATTCTTTTTCCCTTAATTATGATTTATAAATTTTATTCATATTATATTATGATTTATAATTATCTAAATATCAATATTGAATATATACATCAAACTTTTTTGAAATGATTTTTGGGCAAATAATCTATTTATCCGGTACCAATCGCCATTACAGCATATTTTTTTGGGAAATTAATGATTTTGACCAACCATGAAAATCCATTTACCAATATAACCAAAAACTTGTTGAGTTTACCAGAATGACCAAGATTTCTTCGAAATACATATCGAGAACGAGTGGAAGTGAAATACCTCCGCCACAGCACTGTTTTCCTCCGCCATACCTCTGCCACAAGACTGTTTTTCCTCCGCCATGTGGCGGAGGTATTTATACGTGTGGCGAAGGTATTTGTATGTGTGACAAATACGGTGGGAAAACCCCCAAAACGGATTAGTTTTAGGGCCCTCCGCCATGTGACCGAGGAAAACAGTGCTGTGGCGGAGGTATATATTTTCACTTCCACTCGTTTTCGATATGTATTTCGAAGGAATCTTGGTCATTTTGGTAAACTCAACAAGTTTTTGGTCATTTTGATAAATGAATTTTCCATTTTGATCAAAATCATTAATTTCCCTATTCTTTTTCCCTTTATTATGGTTTATAAATTTTATTCATATTATATTATGATTTATCATTATCATTATCTAAATATCAATATAGAATATATACATCAAATTTATCTTTAAATGTATATGGCAGTAAATTAAAAAATTATAGATTGCCATCGAAGACAAAAAACCGTGTAAATTAAAGGAGTTAAGGTGAAAATTTTGGTATACGAGTCAAAACCTTTAAGAAAAATGTCATAATATAATTTTTAAAATAAAAATCGTCTACACACAATATCTATAAAAATGATGAAAGTTTATTTATTATCATTTCAATATTTATGAAAAATAATTATAATTTATTAATTATGTTCAACGATTTATATTAAAAAGCAATTAATATCTTTATAAAACTTAATATTCGTTAGACTAGATACACGATTAGATTAGTTTGTATGAGATTAAACATTTTTATTGTTTGCATTTGATTGAGACTCTTGTATACAAATAGATAAAAAATGGTTTTGATAAAAATCAATGCAATTACTGTTTCATTAAAGTAAAAGGTAATTTCATATCAAACTTTTTGAGAAGAAAAAGAAGATTTTTCTTATTTATTTATTTATTTATTTCTTTATAGGAAAAAGGGTATTTAATAAACTTATCTGGGTTGGGGACTATATATACCAATTTATTTCTTTACCCTATCATAATATATAATATCCATGGTGAGTGGTTAGGGATCATCTTCATCATAATTTCCATAAAAGATAAAAACTTCCAAGAAAATTAGCATGGAGAATGAGAAGAAATCATCAAGATTCAAAAGGGTTTGTGTGTTTTGTGGAAGTAGTTCTGGGAAAAGGGATGTCTATGGAGATGCTGCCATTGAGTTGGCTCAAGAACTGGTATCACTTCTTCCATGCAACACACACACACACACACATATACATATATATACGTACACATGAACATGGTTTTTGTTTATAATATCTAATCTTCAATCTTTTTAAACCAAAACCCTAACGGGCACTTGCATTTTTATTGGCATTTGTTGTTTAGATGTAGTTTGGTAATCGAATAGTGATTGGAAAAGAAAATCTTGAGTACATGTACACAGAAACACATAAATGTGTGTGTGTGTATATATATCTGTGTGTGTGTGAAATATATAGAGAAGTCTAATTTCAAAATGAGGTATCTTTTTAACTTAAAAAAAATCAGAATAGTTTTTGAAAGTATCCATGTATATTTGATTATAGTGTATATGTATTAAGAGTAAAGATGAGTGATATATAAAAATCTTGAGTATATATGAGACACACATAATATACATACATGTATAAATACATATACACACTACTAAAAAATTGAGTATTTTCAACAGAAAATGTCGTTGAAAAATTTCTATGAATTTTAAAGGGATTATTGACAAAACATAAATTTTCTACGAATTTTCTACGAATTTTCAACGAATTTCCGTTGAAAATCTCTCACAAAATGCATTTTCAACCAAAAACTTTTTGACGAGACGTTCCATTCAAATTTTTTTTGTTGAAAATGCATATATGTTTGTGAGAAATTTTCAACGGAAATTCGTTGAAAATTCGTAGAAAATTTATGTTCTGTCAATAATCCTCTAAAATTCGTAGAAAATTTTCAACGACATTTTCCGTTGAAAATACTCATTTTTCTAGTAGTGACATTAATGTATGTTAGTGTTTCGAAGTAAAGATTAGTAACTCGGCTTCTTGATTTTGCTATATTTGATTTATGTCTTAGCACAAGCAATCTCTTTTTATAAAGTTTAAATAATAGTATATCTTTCAAAAATAAATTAATATATATATATATATAAGTAATGCTTTTGGTATAAAAATCAAGTGTAGACACAAACTAAAATTACACATAAATGTGATTGTATATTATAGTTTGTGTCTCGATAATTCTTATTTCACATGAAAAGATGAATACTTAGCTTTAAATAAGTTCATATTGACTATGCATGTCACATTTTTTTTAAACTTATAATTAAAGATCGATAATTCTTATTTTTCACATAAAAAAGATCCATAATTGGACTTGACTAGAAAAGCATTACACTAGAGACATTTAATATAAAATAAAAAATATATTATTATTTATTATTATTAACTTATCTGTTCTTAAATCATAAATACTTAAAGGTAGCAAAGAGGCTTGATCTTGTCTATGGAGGAGGAAGCATTGGCTTGATGGGTTTAGTTTCTCAAGCTGTTCACTGTGGTGGTGGTCATGTTCTTGGGTATATATATATACACATATATATATATATAAATATATTATTTCTTTACCTTTTTTCATATATGTTTTCTGAAAAGAAATTAATTAAATGAAAAAAATTCTAAAAAAAATGCTTTCTTTTGGCAGGATCATACCAAGAGCTTTGATGGGGAAGGAGGTAATAATTAATGCAATAACATAATATAACTATTTTTTTAAAATAATAATAATATTGTTTAATAAATGAAATGTGGTTGATTTACAACAATAATAATGATGATAATGATAATAATAATGCACAGAAAACTGGTGAAAGCATAGGTGAAGTTAAAGCTGTTGCTGACATGCACGAAAGGAAAGCTGAGATGGCCCGCAACTCCGATTGTTTCATTGCACTACCAGGTCTTTTCATTTCATTATGAATCATCATCAATGTACAACTCTTTAAAGCACAATATAGCTTACAATGTACAACCATTTAAAGCTGCAGGTGGATATGGTACTCTTGAAGAGTTACTTGAAGTCATTACTTGGGCACAACTTGGAATCCATGACAAACCTGTAATATATATATATATATATCTATACTATATTATAATACTATATTATATATTATAATACTATATTATAAAGCATGAGGAAAGTTTAAATGCGAACTCAAATTTGGTTGTGAACGCTAGGACAAATGAGGGTGCTAGATGTGTCTGAATAATTTATTTAGACTGAATAATCAAAAAAATACTCAGACCGAATAAAATTGTAATAACAGTTTTATTCGGTCTAGACTGAATAATATAATGCCTCAGACCAAATAAACACTATATATTCAGTTTTATTCGGTCTGAATATTTCTTTGATTATTCGACACGTGTCGGGCTCTCATCATGCTAACGTTCAAAACAAAATTTGAGTTCTCGTTTGAACCCGCCCCTATAAAGCATATTGTGTATATATATATAGGTATATATATCTTGCTGTTTAACTATACTTGTTAACTTTTTAACAACAAGTTTCTGCAATGATTGGTTGTACTTTATGCAAAAGAAACTTGTTCTTTGATGTGGATTTGGAGATTTAGAAGGTTGTAAAGGGGTAAAAAACTTGTTGAAAAATGGTTGTTATTATTTTACAGGTGGGTTTACTGAATGTTGATGGGTACTACAACTATCTGCTCACTTTCATCGATAAAGCAGTGGATGATGGATTTATCAAACCTTCTCAACGTCACATCTTTGTCTCTGCACCAAATGCCAAAGAACTTGTTCAGAAACTCGAGGTTAATTTGTGTTGTGTGTTATCATCATTATCATTCATCATGGATCATGCATGCATGTTATAATTAGTACAACTCTCTTATGCACCAGATAGCTTTTAATTAATGCATGTGTAAGTGTAAGTGTCTTTCTTTTTTTTATGCATGAGTACATATTATATAGGACTGTATATGTAAAAATGCATGTTACAAGTTATCGCTATGTATTTGTGCATAACTTCTAGATAAAAGTATCCTAGTTGTTCTTCAGTTGTGTTTTTTTTAAGGATTTTCCCTAAACCTCTCTTTTTATAATCTCAAAAAAAGGAAAACTGAGGAATACCTTGATAGCCTTTCATCTAAACGGTATGCATGTATGCACGTGTGTATACAAGTAATTTGTAACGCACATGTGCATAATGCACGCATGGAGAAAAACCAAAAAACAACTTAATTACTTCACTATTGAGCTATCAGCTGAGAGATGGCTTCTCGGTTGTTAGTAACGACTCTGACCTTTGTCCCCTCCTTCCGGTTTTAACTCACTTAAAGTCCATTCCCCTTCGCATGGTCGTTCTATCACGAAGTTGGCAGCGGGAGTGGGGCGAGAGCTCGGCTGCGAGTATCTCCCTTTAAAATTTTACTATTAAAATGGAAGACTTTCACCAACAACCATTTCCTTGGGAAATCCATCGTTGAAAGGTGATTCGTCACAAAATCGTCACAAAAGTTGGTGGTTAATTTGTTGGTGGTAAATCAAATCAGTGACTAATTACCTAGGAAATTTCTGGGTAATCCGTTGGTATTTTCTTGAAAACATCGGATTTTACCGGAACCATTAGTATTTCCTGAGTGATACGTGGTAATCACCCAAAGAAATTTCCCTGGGTGAATTATTGTGTGAATTTTTGTGGGTGAAAGTCATTTATTTTGTAGTGCTTGTAAGATAGATTACCGGGATGTCCCTCAATTTTATTTTTCTATGTATATGTATGTATGTATATCATCTGAACTTCAACTCCTCATATCATATATATGCTTAATGCTTCTATTGATTGCTTTTTTCAATCAAAAGAGATTGGTTTTGGTAATGAAAGTGATCTGCTTTTTGTATTACAATTTTCAAGGCAAATGGTGATTTTACAAATCTTTAAGGTTTGTTCTACTTTTTGCAGTAATCCTTTTCAAGTTCAATCATCATCTTTTCATTGTAGTTTATCAAGGGATCAAAATGCAAAAGTGGTAATAGTTTAGGGGCTATTGAGAAAAAAAATACGTATGGTCAGGGATTAGGAAGCCAATAATTGATTGAAATGTTTGATAGAAATAGGAAACACTACAAAATGGGTATGTAGTGCTAAAGAATCTTACAATCTCCTTTAGTTGTTTTTATTCTTGTCTGTATCTAATTGTCATAATAAACTTTTTTTTGTGGTTTTTTTGTAAATTTGAAAACTTTGGGGGGACCAGGAGTACATCCCTGTAAAAGATGGAGTGATTCCTCAGGCCAAGTGGGAGGTGGAGCAGCAGGTGGTTCAGGTTCAGGCTGAGTTCAATGCTTTACATGCTGCTGAAATTGCTTTGTAGTCAGGAACAAGGTTTACTTTCTGAAGGGGTTTTTGAAGATTATATAACTAGGTATATATATATATATAATTATATATATATATATGATTTTGGTTTTGGATGCATTAAGTTGTTGTATGGTACAACTAAGTAAAGTAATTAAGAGTTGTACTGTATGAATACTTTATGTACATTTAGCTTTTTGTAATCATGCTATAATGATTTGTATTTTATGTTTTGAAAGTTGTACGTGTAATCTTGCATGAAAAAGTATGTGAGATGTTTCTCATTATTGACTTAGGCCTTGTTTGTTTTTTCATTTTAATTACCACTTATGTTTGATTCATTTAGATGTTTCATAACCATTTCAGAACTGTAATAAGGCTTTAGACTTCAGCATCTTTTAAAAAACAAACGCCATCTTATTGTTATTTTGATTTTAGAAAATATGTTCAAAAGATAGGATTGTGGTGGGAGTACTAGAAATGGATAAACCGGTTAACTGACAAGTCTGGTTCTTACCGGTTATTTAAATGTATTGGTCCTGGTCTTTATTCAATTCTCTTGGTGTAACCGGTTATGACCATTCGTGTAATCAATAACTGTTATGACCACTTAATAAAAAGTTGTACTATCGGCTAATTAAAATTGCAAGTGATCTTTGATAGCTGATTTAGCTTCAAAAGATTGTAACGGGTGGTAACCGGTCATGGATCTTCTGTGACCGGTCTACTTCTCGGCTCTAGGTCGTTTCTGATCATTATAGTATTAGTTATTGAACTATTTGTAGACTTGGTTAGGACTTAATTAGAGTATCTATGGTCATAAACTTCTTTTATTGGTACTTGATTGTTACATCAGTTGTTGTCTTTCTCTGTCGCATCAGTTTCTTTTCCTGCACATTTCGTAATCCTTTAGTCCGAATCATGGATTGATCCATGGGTTATATCATAAAAAAACTATAAAAATAAAAATAAAATGGTTAAAAATTACTTATTGTAATAAAAACAATAATAAAAATGATTATAATTCAAATTAGGAAAACAAATATTACATTAATAAGAGTTAAAAAAAATAAACTAAACAATGCTAATATATGAATTTCAGTTCAATCGAGTAACGATGTAAATCAACAAGACGATGTAAATCAACAAGAACATGATCAATAATCTTAAATCATTTATGTATCAATATAAAACTCTTTCTACAAAATTCTCTCTAAAATAATTTGATAAACGACCAATCCCTAGAGTTCTAGGAAACCTTAGCTATTATAAGGTATTTATATCTGAACTTATTATAATAAGGTAACAATGAAACCTTCGTTTTTTGACCTTTGTTGACTTAATTTTTGACTTTTCATGTTTTCAATAGTTGTGATCTCGTATATAATCAATAAAAGTTATTTGTTTTAGCATTTTCATTTTTATTAAAAAGTTATTAATTATTTCTTTTGTAAAAAATCAAAAAATAAACAAAAAATTAATATTAAATGGGTTCCACAAAATGAGAGGTGGGACCGTATTTGTAGAGGAGCCTCGTTCCTTTCCATCTAGAGGTACCATGTACCTCACAACGATGCTCAATTTGATGGAATGCTTCATGAACATCTCAAATTTTCTATCGGTCAATCTACGTCGATTGAATCAGTCCCTTAAGGAACCCTCCAAAGGGTTGTCGTCCGCTGAACAAATATACAAAGTGGATCGTTGTTTGGCTTATCCCTTTCTAAAATAATTGTAGTCTCTAGATGCTCTTAGGATTGCTGTTGATTTAGCAATTAGGCCGAAGGTTTGTTAAAGTAGCGAGCATTGGATTAATTTGGTCTGGGCCAAGTAGTGCTATGATTTTGATAAAAAAAGTAATTATTTTTTAGATTGAACTACCCTTTTCGTTGGGGTATAGTCGAGATAAATATGGTATGGTACAAATTTTTCCCGATACCATGTACCGACAAATTATCATTGATGGTAGGGGTGAACATAATTGTGTATCCTGCCAAGTTTCACGGAACCAAAACTGAAACCGCTAACATCGGTTCTTTATATTTTGGAACCGAAACCAGAATCGAACTCGCTGTGAACCTGGCAATTTGTGGAGGGACCTTGTATTTTTGTATATGTTAAAAATAGGCTTTAGCCACCATATAAATACAAATGAAAAACCCTTAACAAGGAAAGGATCAACACCAATAAAAGAGGATAACTATCTAAAACAAGATCACAATCTTCTATCAGAAGGAATGAAATATTCTAAAATATGTCTAAAGGATATTCCATAACAGAACCGGAATTGTTGGGAACCGGTTTCAATTTTTTCAATTTTTTTTACATTGCAAACAATAGAAATGTAATTTTAAGTCTATTATAAACTACAAAGTATCCACTTAAAGTATTAAATACAACAAATAATCAAAATTAATCCGAAAAAAATGTAATTTTAAGTTATTATAAACATACATAACTCGTTTAACTCTAACCTAAAAGGTAATATAACTTTGTTAATAAAAATACAAAATAATTTTTATTTAAAAGTAGCGGGGTACCCGTTAGTTACGGTTTTGGATACCCAGTGGGTAACAGTTCCAAGAAAATGAGAACCGGAACCAGTATCTGTAACACCCGGAAAATTTGGTGTTCCTAAATTCAAGTGTTATTGTGATATTTATCAATGTAATGGTTTGGCTAAGTAATAGGGGTTTTGGTCCCCGTTCACATGTCGAAAATAAGCAAGAAAAACCCAAAATAGCGAAAAAGGGTGAACCACGACCTTGGAATTGCGACCTTTGCACCCGGGGCCAAGGTCGCACTTCAGGTACCGTAAGGGGGTGTTTTTGGGCAATACACAACTGCAGGGCGGTGTGCAATACACGTCTGCAGGTGATCGACAACGGTGGATAAAAGGTTGAGGGTTGTCTCGGCTGCGGCACAGAAAAAGTGTTCGGGTTCATGTCGTGCAGCGGAACAAGGGGGCGAGTAGTTTATGGCTTCTGAAGATCATGAGCTGAGTTGCGATACATGCAACGAGAGGTTTCTGCAGAGCTTCGCCAGGTGCTTAACAGATGATGCATGTGCTTGACGGCTGCTGTAGGTGCTTGCGGCTGCTGCAGGTGCTTGATGGAAGCAACATATGCTTATTGGCAGATGCAGGTGCTTAATGCGTTCGAGGGTTTAGAGCATAATATAACAGAATTCGGGGTCGTAAATCGGATGGCGGTCGTGCGTTTACCTCTTGTAAACATGCAGATCTGCACAGTATTAGAAAAGAGGCTAGAAGATGGTGCAGGGGCTAGATATTTCCTGTGTTTGTAAGTAAATTGGGTGGTGTTTTTGTACTGAAAGGGTCTACTTGTTTGGCCTTTTTTGTGAAAGCTGGTAGTATAGATTCATGGGGCTGTTTCATGTTGTATGGTTTGGTGTTTATTAATAAAAGGTTTTTGGTTGATGTGCAAAAAAATGGGGGGTGTTTCTGGGCAAGTGTGACCCTTGAATTGCGACCTTGGGTGGCAGGGTCGCATGTCAAGGTCGCACTTCGCATGCAGAGGATAAAAAGTCGGATTTCAGGGTAAACTTCATTTGGCCATATCTCTCTCGTTACTTATTCGATTTGGGCGATTCAAAGTGTTGTGGTTTCTTCTTTGGAAGCTCTTAAATATGGAAACAAAAATTTCTAAAGGTTATTTGATGATTTTGGAGCTCATAGGAGTGGAAGGTAAGATCCTCTCTCCGAATCCTTGAATCTAGGGTTTGGGTTTTGACCAAAAACTCTCATCCTCCCTTGGGTTCTCTTTTGTGTATGTTTTGGAATCTATGTAAGTGTTCTTGAAGGACTTACATCATAGATCTAGAGGTTTAGCTTGAGGATCTCAAGTCTTCACCAAATGGAGCTCAATATTGGGGTAAAACCTAGATTTAGCCTAAATCTAGCAAGGTGAATTTAAGATACTTTGTAAAAATTATGTATATGTCAAAAACGTCTATTTTGAAGTATTAACATGTTTTACTTGTTATTTATCAAATGTGTTAGTATTTGGTTAAGTTTGCATATTTGGTATAAAAGAGTTTATAAATCATGTAAGAAGCTTATACTTGAGTTTTAGACATTTTGACAAATAAAGTATAAGTGTGAGTTATTTGGGTGCATTATATTTTAAATGAAAATCATTTGGTTGTATTTGCATCTTTAGAGTATTTGATTTATAAATCGTTAGAAAATACATGTTATAGCATTATGAGACATTTTGGAAATATATGAATATGATTTCATTTGGAAAATGGTTCATCTCAACCAATGTTTTGAGTAATTACATTAGCGTTGAGTTATAGAGCTTTTGCTCGGTTTTGACTAAAATGAGTCTCATGGACATTTGTCCGATTTAAATGACTATGTGTCTTGGGTGCGTTAGTCATTCGTGTAGCGTCGTGTAACTTTATGATTTCCTAACTTTGAGAAATAATTGATTATCGGGAAATAATATTTTGAGTAAAGAATTGGTATTGGGAAATTATCAATATGTCTTGGTTGATGTATTTGATTTATAGACTAGAATGTAATTGATCCATAGGCATATAAGTCGGTCTTAAAATCGGGATTGTCGTTCCTTTCTGGTCAACGTAAGAGATCAACTCAGGCCGTACTTGCTTGTATGATTGGTCGCTGCCATTAAGCCAGTGATCCTTACGTCACTAACTGGAATCAACTCAGGCCGTACTTGCTTGTATGATTGGTCGTTGCCATTAAACCATTGATCCTTAGCGCGATGGGTTGTTGCCTACATCCCTTGGTTCTAGAAAGAACTCTTAACATTTAAAAGTGGTTCACCTAGGTGTTCCGTCACTATGAATGGTTAATCGCCCCCCCCCCCCCACCAAGGGTGAGCATCGGAACTGGGTAGCCGTCTTTGGAACCGGAACCGCCTCGAAACTGCCGGTTCCGAACCAGAACCGATGTGATTGGTTCCGTTCCGGTTCCTAAAATACGGAACCGATTAGGACCGGTTCCGTTTCTCATTTCTTTGAAACCGTTACCCGCTGGGTACCCACTACCCGCCACTTTTAAATAAAAAATATTTTATATATTTATAAATAGAAATTAAAAACTCAAACTCAAACTTTCAAATTTGTTTATATAATAATTAATTTTTATCGGATTAGTTTTGACCATTTGTCGTATTTATTAGTTTAAATCGGTATTTTGTAGTTTATAATTACATTTTTATCGTATGCAATGTAAAAAAAATTATAAAAAGTTGAAGTCGGGTACCTGGTACCGGAACCGGTTCCCATCGGTTCCGGTTCCAAAGTATAAGAAATCGGTGTTAGCGGTTCCGGTTTCGGATTTCCAAGAACCGCCGGGTCTGGTTCCGGTTCCATGGAAAATGACATGGTACCCGATTATGCTCAACCCCCCCCCCCCCCCCCCGGTTATCTACAGATATTTTCACCCTTCAAGGATAAGCGTGAGTTAACGGTTTATGAAACTTGGTTAAAACTACGTTTTCTATCTCCACGTTTATAACTTTATTTATGGTCGTGTGAACATTGGGTTTGGTATCACATTAAATGAGTTTTTCTATTTAAAACTTTCATTTCTAATGTCATTTTGGTCTAAAGGTTTTATTATCGAAATAATGAATTTGGGAAAGATGTTAATTTTATAATGAAGTTATTTCATTTGAGAATTATCTTTTATCAAACAAATCTTTTGATTTCAATCAATTATAAATATATTATATACTCTTGAGCTCACTAGGCGTTAAGCCTAACTCTTTTTCTTTGTCGGCATGTGCATCAGGTTATCGTTGGGGTTGGTACTAGCGACACGTGTAGACTTGAGTGCTAGGAAGTAACACATTAAGAATTTAGCTCTTGGTGACGTTTTCCGCATTTGGAGATGGCGACTCTTTTGGGTTTAGTAACACCCGACCGTAATCATGCCTTAGTAGAAGACTTGACGTATCTTTTGTAGAGGTTTATACTGAATTCTTATTTGAAGAAATTCAAGTATTGATTTATAGGAAGTGATTTATCCTTCAATTGATGTAATATTGAAAATTTTAAATTAGTCGTTTTTTCCAGATTTGAGGGTGTTACAGTATTGATCGGTTCTGTATTTTAGAAACCGAAACCAATCACATCCGTTCCGGTTACCAGTCCGGTAGTTTCTGAGCGATTCCGATTCCAAAGGCGGGTACCCGATTCCAATGCTTACCCCTAATTGGTAGACATGAGAATGGGGCGAGGACTCCAATCCTCTTCCTCATTCCCAATCACCAATCTCCGTCTCCATACCCGTCCCAGTCCCTGTTTTTCCACGGAATCCCCATCCCTATCGGGAAGGGTACACCGGGTTCCTCAATGGGTCGGATCTCATTCCATGCTTAATCATTGGTGTGAAACTTCTTATATTGTATCCAACTAACGATACCTTGTACCAATTTAACCGATATTAAGCTTTTTCAGTTGGTACATGTTGGTATTGGTGGTTTTATACCAACATTATAAAAACTTGAAGTCAAATTACATTCAAAAGTAGAATTTACAATATTTAATAGTCATTATTTCAAACCCTAATACCAACATTTAAAAAAGGGTGTGCTTTGTGGGATATTCGCAAACCGGAAAATGTTCAATACTTGATTAGATCAAGTATTAATTAAATAGTTAATAACTAAGAAACAATAAATAAAATAAGTTTATAGGGTATGATACTAGTGTGTTATAGGATTTCTCCATCTACATACCAACAATGTTTACATACTAATACCAACCATGTTTTACATACTTGGTTCGATTAAGTCGGTACCAATTAAATCTCGTATCATATCTGCCCTCTTATTCTTGTAGTTCTTTTTAACGAAAAAGCACCTAAAAACGGAACACTAATCTAATCTCAAAAGAAAAGTAAAACTTTTCTCAACCCCTATTCTTGACTTGAACGGAAGCTTCGTGCAATTAGTATGTATATTGGTTAGTTTATTCGGCATGATTTGATATCCCTATGGTGTAGTGTTTTTGATGTATTTGGTTTCAAAATTAAAACAATAATTATTTCACTGGTGGTTTGTATTTTTACACTTCTTAATTTCCTCCTTGACAAAATCTGTCAACCCAATTACAACAAGGGTATTTTGGTTATATTATTCTTTTTTCTATCTTTTCATATCGAAATACAAAGCCCATATTGGGGTTCTAATTTCCTTAAGGGTTTTTTTAGATTTAGGTCTTTGATTTATATGATATTTTATATCATAACCTTCTAATAGATCTGTTGTATGGCTTCTTGATATTTATGCAATATAATGGGGGTTATTTTTCATCTACATCTATCTCGATGAGTCGTCTATCAAATCGTAAGAAAGAAGAGATTTATATGGGTTAGCGCATCCTATTAATAAAATGATCAAAAGACCCCCTCTCCTCCCCATGAGAGTTAATTGAGTAGAAATATAAATCATAGGTCCTACTCGATACTTATTTTGATTTTGAGACCAAACCCATCAAAATTATTATACCACACGGATTAAATATGTAATTTACTCTATTTTTTTTAAATTACTTTATACTACATTTTTCTAAGAATAGTATTTTTTTATTTATATATATATATAGAAACACCAGATTTATAAGTTAATCAATTATAAATGTTAAAACCATTGGCTCAAAGTTATTATAACATCAACTAAATATCAACACAAATTAAAAGAAAATCTAGGAAACATTTTGTTAAAAATTTAAAGTTGACCGACCCTCGCATGGTCGTTAAAGTGGCCAAAAAACCTGTTTTTAAACGAGCAAAGACGAACAATCCCCTGGAATAAATAGATTTATAATAGTCTTTTATTAACAACAGTGGGAAATAACAGGCATAAGCTAGTGTCACTAGTGAACCTGGGCTTCTAAGCCCGATTGAGAAAACCTAAGCCCGATTGAAAGAGCATGATACGGCCTGGTCCTTGAAGCCCGAACATGCCATGATTTTAGATTTTTAGATGGAAAAGCCAAAGCCCGATCAAGAGGCCGTGACTTTAGATGGAAAAGCCAAAGCCCGATGAAGCCCAAAAAAACTTAAAATCCTCGGCCTAAGAAAAGGTCCGTTGAGACTAGCGGTGGCAATTCTCGACACGACACAAAAATAAACGGGTTAGGGTTGAATTTTTTGACGCGTCAACCCCCCAAATAAACGGGTCGTGTTCGGGTTGACACGAACTGGTCGTGGGTTGACCCGCCAACCTGCCAAAATTTATTTAAAAAAATTAATAACATATATTTTATGTTTGCATTTGGATTTTTTTCAGTTTTTTGTTTGCATCTGTTTGCATTTGGATTTTTTTCAGTTTTTTGTTTGCATCTGTTTGCATTTGGACTTTAAGTTGATGTTTTTGTTGATGTGTTTTGGACCTTTTTGTTGAAATTTGGATTTTGGATGTTTAAATCTGGCTGAATTTTTAGGTGACCCGCCAACACGACCGTGTGCGGGTTAGTGTTGCGTATCTCGACACGATTAGCTAAACAGGTCGTGTCCAGGTTGACCCTCCCTGACACACTAACCCGAACACAACACGATTGCCACCCCTAGTTGAGACCTTTTTTTCAACCCGAAAACCCGAGTCTTTCTTTTTCTTCCTAAAAATGGGTCTAAAAGGCCCGAAAAGCCTAGGCCACATGCATCTCTAATTTAAACATATAATGGTTGAAGAGACTTAAAAAAAACTATAAACAACAAGCTTTGCATTTATCAAATATAACAACTTCTGTGAGTAACTTCATTCAAAAATTTGAGTCAACCATATTTGATAACATATTATTTACTCGTTTTTGAGAAAAGATCACGAATGATGATCTTATGAACCCCTTCGATCGCCTTTTTGTCGTTTTTCTTCTAGCCCGGCGGCCTCATTCAACATATCGAGGGCATCTTGATGCATATCTAGCTTGGCAAGAGCCACCGATTGCATATAGAAAGCGGTGGGCCAATCAGCATAAACGATCTGTGCTTGCATGGCATCTCGAAGAGCGGCATCTGGTTGATCACATAGCAAATAGCATAGGCTTCGCCTTGCTAATACAGTTGGCGAGATCATTGTTCCCACATCTATGAACTGCGTATAAAAAAATGGCCGAAAATTAAGAATAATAATAATAAGTAAAACGCAAATATGTTGAAATAAGACATGTTTATTGAATAAGCCACTTTCTATATCATTAAGCCACTACCAAAAGCGTCATGTATAATAGACCAAACAACCAAATAAGCTGCGAGTCCTTCAAGCTTGTTTGACTTTTTGCATAAAGCTCCCCCCCCCAACTAGAAGCTTACTGAATAAGCCACTTTCTACATCATTAAGCCACTACCAAAAGAGTCACATATAGTTGACCAAATAAGCTACGAGTCCCTTAAGCTCGTTTGACTTTCTACATAAAGCTCCCCCCTATAAGCTTACTAAATAAGCCACTTTCTATATCATTAAGCCACTACCAAAAGAGTCGTGTATAGTTGACCAAATAAGCTTTCGAGTCCTTTAAACTCATTAAGCTTCTAACAAACATGTCCTTAGTCATATTTAGCAAAACTAGCCGAAAAACTAGATAACAATGTAAAATGATCTAAAACGCCATATCAAAAAACTAATTGGAAAAATATAAAGGGTATAATTTGAAAAAAAAAACGCTTAAAGTTTATTGTGACGCTACTTGAAGTAGTTTCACAAATAGCAAAAATGCATCAAAATGTAATGAAGTTTCTTTTAATTCCTATTTTAGTGTTACAATGGGGTTTTTACTTCCAATTTGAGTAACAAGCATACTATTATTTACGATTTTAAACAAATTTTACCATAATAGAGATATAAAGTTACGATAAACTTTTTCTTTTTTATTACAAAAAGTACGGAAAAAAAACCCGACCTGTGAATAGAAGTCGATTGCAGCTTTAAAGTCCTTATCACGAAACGATTGATCTCCACGTTTCCTTGCCTCCAACATATCTCTCATTTGTTGAGTCCATTCTTGAAACGATAACTATAAAAAAAATCGAACATTTCCAAAACCATCGGAATTTCGTTAGAAATGATTTCCTATTTAATAGAATACTTTACAGGACTTGTGTTTATAGAAATTATAAAACATCCTATATATTTAAAAGTGTTCCAATACGTTTATAGGACGCTTTTAGGTGTTTTAACAAGTTTTTTTTTCTTTTCTATTACCTAACTTTATAATAATTGTCCTGTGGACCCATCTTTTTATAGGACACTTTTCAAAAGTGTCCTATAAACCCAATTTTTTATAGGATGCTTTTCAAAAGTGTCCTATAAAATAGCTAATAGGACACTTTAATTTAAAAGCGTCGTAAAAAGATTGTTGAAACACCTAAAAGTAACGCTTTTAGATAAGACCCTTTATGGTTTGGTCCTATAAATTTGTGTCCTATAAAGTATTCTTTTAGGACGCTTTTTCATTTTAGGTGTCTTATAAAATCATTTTTGTTGTAGTGATATAGCACAAGGTCACCGGTTCGAGTCTCATTTAGGCCATTGGATTTTTACTGGCAGCTGAATGGGATCAGCCGAGTTGACTCAGACACCCACGGTTACCAAAAAAAAAACACAAGGTACGAGATAAATTACCTCATTGGTTCCGGTTCCTTCATCATCACGATAATGAGTCATAACCAATATTTGATGAATTGCCGTAAGATCTTTTCGGGAACACGCTTCTCCCAATGACGAAAGTGGCCGTTGTGGAGTTGCCGGAGCTTCTTCTTGTTTCGAAATCCCGAGCATTACGTAAGACGAAACCTAAAAAAAACCCATAATAATTAACGATAATATTTTTTCCAAAATAAAAACGAGCGTAAATTTATATGTTTTTCTAGAGAAATTAAGAAATTCTTACGTCACATTTTGTTTGAAGTGGAGCAAGTGTTGCAACGAGGTCTTTAATACTAGGTCTATCTTTCGGTTCGTATTGCAAGCATTTGGAGGCAAGTTCGACAACTATAGTTGCTTCATCGGTCGAAAAGTTTCCTTCTAAATGCGAATCCATTAAAAGAATGATATTTTTGCCACGAATCATATCGAGCGCCTACAATAATATATATACTAATCAGAATCTATTTTGAATAAGAAACGGGCCGGATACAAAACAAATAAATGGGAGACGAGGATATATATATATATATAGAGAGAGAGAGAGAGGGAGGTTCGGGGGAAAATATCAAAAAGAAAAAGAAAAACTAAAGAACACCCCGAGAGCCTCCATCCTGACGGTATGCACAAATGCATGCAAGCGAGTGAAGCTGCTCTTTTTCTATTGCATTAGTACATGTTTGCACTAGTGCATATGTAGTACTATATGTAGTCCTGCATGTTAAAATTACCGGTATGCATTTGTGCATACTGTCCACAAAGAGGGGTCTCAGGGTGTTCTTCAATTTTTTTTTGACGTTTTCCCATGAACCTGACCCTATATATATATATATATAGGGTCAAGTTTATGGGAAAATGTCAAAATTGGGTTGGGTTCCGGTGAGAAGGAGAGTTATGGTGAGAGGCGTAAGAAGGGATCTCCCTTGGATGTGCATTAGGATGGGATGCACCGAGATGCACCGAATCAATGCCTGTATGAAACACAATTCATGGGTGGGTTTGAGATTAAAAGTGATCACGGGTCCACATCCCTTCTTACGCTTCGCACATGATCCTACGCCTCTCTCTCTCTCTCTCTCTATATATATATATAGGGAAGGGATCATGCAAGAACACCCCCAATTTAAAGGAACAAAGGAACACATTTAGGACCAAATATGATGTGGGTCCCACACAATATAAATCATATCTGATTCAATGGGGCCCACCATTGAATCAGATATGATTTTATATTGTGTGGGACCCACATCATATGTGGTCCTAAGAGTGTTCCTTTGTTCCTTTAAATATGCAAAGTTCTCATTTGAATCTCCCTATCTATATATATATATATATATATATTATGGAAAGATACAACTAATCCCGATACGCATCAAATGAGATGAAACGAAGTTATATCGAATATTAAACGGCCTATACGAATAGAAACGACTTACATGACTCGGAGGGATGTGTTTACCACTTAGAAGATCCAAAAGGACCGTACCAAAGCTGTACACAACACTTTCCGGTGTGACTCTTCCTGCAATTAATATTACAAATCATATATCGATGCTTTTGGGGAACGTGTAATTATTACACTTTTTTAATAAGCTAAATGACAATTTTACCCTTACTAACAGACAGAGTAACGAAGTTCTTCATCTCATGATTTAGGGTAAATTTGGAAAGTAAATGATTATTACCATGTTTGAGATATTCGGGAGGTGTATATGCAAGATTCGTGCTGTAACTTTTTCCGTCCCTACTGTTTCTCATAAACCCGAAACACGAAAGCCGAGGATCTCCATCCTACAAAATCCACCAAAACCGTTATCTTATTGATTAGCTTTGCGTACCATATATATATATATATATATAGCATTTAAACTAAATGTAATGATAACGATACGACAACAAATTAAAGAATTTTTAATGACGCACCTCATCGAAGAGAATTCTATATGCATTGAGATCATGGTACAATTGGCGACCTTCGACACTACAATAGTTTAAGGCGTCGGATATGTATTGAGCAACCCTTATTCGCATAGCCCACTCGATTGTTTGATTTTCCCCTACAACATATTCAAGGCATATGGCATATATATAACACATATATAAATGTATATATATATATAGAGAATATGCATGCACAAAGCAAGATCAATAAGAGCCCGAATTTGGAACCAAACCAAACAAACCCCGCAGGGGGGGGGGTCGGGTCTTGGGGGTACACTACAAAAAAATTGGTTTTATAAAACGACTAAAAGTCTAAGCGTCCTAATAAAATACTTTATAGGACGTTTATAGAACCAAATTTTATAAAGCGTTCTATCTAAAAGTGTTACAATAGGTTTATAGAATGCTTCTAGGCGTTTTAACAAGTTTTATGATGCTTCTAAGACAAAGTGTCGTATTAGCTATTTTATAGGACACTATTTGAAAAAGTTTCCTATTAAAAAAATGGGTTTATATGACACTTGTCAAAAGTGTCCTATAAAAAGATGGTTTACAGGACATTTACTATAAAAATAGCTAATATGACACTTTATTTTATTAAGCGTCCTAAAAAACTTGTTAAAACACCTAAAAGCATCCTATAAACCTATTGTAACACTTTTTGATAGGATGCTTTATAATTTGGTTCTATAAACACAAGTCCTATAAAGTATTCTCACCCGGAGGTAGGCTCTAGGGGGGTAGGAGCCCGATTTGGAAGGTTCTACTAAAATTCTAAGATATATATATATATATATAGTTAGAATCGTAGTAACAAATGTGAACGTATTTAATATTAGAATCATACGTACAATGAAATAGATGTTTAGCAAGAGTGTCGTTGGGCATGTACTCGGCAACTAGCAACCTCTCTTCACCGTCACAACAATATCCAATCAAATTAGCGAGACTTTTATGCCGCAATTTCCCAACACCCCATGCTTCCTCCTGCAAATTGTTACTTCTTTACGTTAAAAAAACATATATATATATATATATATATAAAGAAACAAACTTAATCATTTCTATGTTGCGTGATACGTGGATACCAGGATTCAACGATTCTAAAAAGTTGAGGACATGGGTGCGTTTATATACATACATATGTATGCATGTGTATATGTATAATGTACCTATATAAATCTAAAACTAAACTAAAAAAAAGTTATTTCATGATTCTCACATGAAATATATAAACATAAATACATGCTAAAACCTAGTATTACATGATTTTGCTTATACTAAATGTCTCTATATAAATCTAATCTATAAAAAAGATAACTTGTGGGTTTGCACAACTGGCAATAAGGATTATTGTCTTGGGAATCTTCTTCAGAGGTCATCGGTTCAAGTCCGGCAAGATCACGTGGGTTACTAGGGGTTTTCTAGGGGTTTTCCTAACTTTTCTCCTCGAGGTGGGCGTCAACAAAAAAAAAAAAAACTCAAGTTTGTTTTATGATGTTAATCTTTTATTTTTGGGTTTTTTCTTTTTCCACCCTATAGTCTATGGTACACCCTAATCTATAATACATATCTATAATATGTATGGTAACACTCAAAAAAAGTCAAAATAGGCCTCAAAATAGGCCTGAACATCCTAATTTTATTGGTGGATATGATATAGACCAGGCTGCACCAAAAGATAACACCCTTTATTTTTTATTTTGCAAACATCCTAATTGGAAAAGTTGTGCTCTATCTAATTCCAAGGGGTAAAGGAGTTGATTCGGTGAATAACCTTGACAAGTGAAAAGTGTCTTGGGGGTAAAATGACCAAAATGCCCCTTACATATATATATATATATATATACTCCAAAAACTCACAAATAAACTAGAGACCACCAACACAATGGACCTAAAAAAGCAAATGAAAAAATCAAATGCAAAAATGATATTGATTCTTGCTTAACACCATTATTTTTTTTTCTTTTTGTAATACGTGTAAAAGTTGAAGTTAATTAATGATTGATAATTGAAACTTTTTTCGTTATTTCATTGCAATTTTCTGGAGCTAAAGTTATTCCATTTGACTTTTGAAAAAATGATTACTAGAAACAAATAAACAATCACAATGATCATTTCTAGAACTTACTTAAAACAATTATTAAATAATTTCAAGAATTTGTAAAAACAAATACATATTAAAATTAATTAACTTTGATATTATCAAGACACATCCAGGTGTTTTAATTTTCGTGGGAATTTGAAACACAAATAAACAAATTGTTTCTAAATAAATAAAGAAAGACTATAAATTAATTTATTAATTCAATATATAGTGAAAAATTAATCAAAGAAAATACCGCAAATTGTTTCGGGTCGGGCCACGATAATTTGGAGAATTTCTTGACGGCAATCCACCGGCGGTTCTTGAGTCTTCCTTTATACACAACATTTGGTGCTTTTTCACCACTTTCAGATACAATTAAATCTGAACTGAAATTATTAGTAGCAGTTTTCAAGTCGGCAAAAGAGAACTCGGAGAACGGAGGAGGACCACCGCCACCACCACCACCACCACCACCACCAGCAGCTCCGGCGGTGGTTTGTTGACCGGAAAACTTTTGTGGGTTATTTGTGGAGGGTGGGTTTTGGTGATTATTATTATAACCAAAAAGATTGGTTTTTTGATGGTTTTGAAACTGATTCCTTTCTGGGTTTGTTTTTGATTTTGGAGCTGATACACAAAGACCCATGATTTTGATTCAATTTTCTTTCAAGAAAATGGAAAAAAGAAAGAAAGAAAGAAAGAAAGAAAGAACCAAATTTTTAGAGAGAGAAAGTAGAGAAAGAATGTATGTGTTCTTTTGGGTTCTAATTTCTATCGCTTTTCTTATTTTTGTTTGTTGTTTTTTTTTTAATGTACAGAATGAGATAAAAAGGGGTACAGTTGTTTGATGCTTTACAAAATAAATTCATTAAATTCAACTTTCTTTGTCTTTTATACCATCATGTTTGGTGGGTATTTATGTATGTATTTTTTAGTACTTTTAGTTTTATATTCTATGAATTTAGATTGTTGCCGGGATATTTCCGTTATTTAATTAAAAATATAAAATATATGTGTAGGGACTAGGGTGTGTAGCTTAGTTAGCGAAGAAATGGGATAATTTTAAGGCCGTTTGTTTACTTCTTAACAGTTTTATTAAAAGATAGCTTCTGAATCATCAAGAGATAAATCGTGTTTGGTAAAAAATAAGTCTGTCTAGTCTTAGTGGTTCCAAAACTCTTGGAATCATTTTGTATCCTGGACCTCATTTAACGATTCAGATCCTTGATTTCATTTTGAATAATTAACAAATAATTATATTTCATTTTATACTGTATCATAAAAGTCTTTTAATCATACTACATCAAACCATTCAACAACCGCCAAACAACTATTTTGTCTATATACATGATAGGTCTTAAGCATAATTCCAAACCCGCTATTAGCTTCAACGGTTGAATGAGCAAAAAATGTCCCTCACAATTTTTTTCCAGACTTAAGTATGTTTGACAAATATAAGTTAACTTATTTTTAGAATGCATGTTTGAATATACATAAGTTAACTTATTGAAAAGTTAGTTGGGGTAACGTTTTAATAACTTATTGACACCTTTTTTTTAAATATACTCTTATTAATATTAATATTAGTTGTTATTTATTGTTAATTAATATTAATATTAGTTGTTATTTATTGTTAATTAATATTAATTCTATTTTAATTAATAATTTAAATTTATTAATTTATATTAAAATTTTATTTAAATTTTATTTTTAATTTATTAATTAATTTTGATTACTAATTAAATATTAATTTCAAATTATTAATATATTTAATCATAGGTTATTTATTAGTACTAATTATTGATTATTTAATATTAATTCTATCAATTTTCATATTATTATTATTCAATATATTTAGTTATCAAAAAATAAATATAACAATTATAAAATAAGTTTGTAAATTACATAAAAGTTAAAGATATATATATATATATATATTGTGGGGAGATTTCAAATACAAACCACGTTAATTCGTACAAACCGTATAAACCGCGTGTTTCATTGTTTTTTTGAATATTTTTTTTAATGAAAGTGTTTAATATGATGAATTTGTTTCATATAATTCTTTTCTTCATGAAATTATTTTTCTTTCTGCATGAAAATGAATTGATTCATGAAACCCTCAATTTGATGAATCTTGTTTCACGTATTCTTGATTCACCAACCTTCATGTAATCTTGATGAAATTTTTTCATATATTATTTACTAATCAACCCTAATAATTAAGAAAAAGTGAAAAAATTAATAAAAAAATATTGGTTGCATGCGGTTTGTACGGTTTGTACGAATTGACATGGTTTGTACGGAAATCAACCCTATATTTTGTTTCATAAATAAAAGACCTTTGGTAAGTATTTTATTAACTATTTAATTTTTTTTTGAGAAATTATTTATCAACTAAGATATGCAAAATTAACTAACTTTGTTTTATTTATATTACATGTAATGTAATTTAAAATAATCATTTACTGTAGATATTTTCTAGAATCTTTATTTGTATTAATTAACATATTACATTATTATTATAATGTTTTAAATATACTGTCAAAATTTTAATTTATTAAATTTTAAACATGTCATTGTTTGTCATTTTACATTTTTTAACTAACTTATCAGCTAGATTTTGCCAAACGTAGCTGATAAGGTAGTTGATGATTGATAACTTAGCTGAACAAAGAACATATTGAAATATTAATCACTTATAATATAATTAAAATAATATATTAATTTAAACAAGATATAAAAAAACATAGTATGTTATATTTAAAAAAATTAAATATCATATATACTATAAATTTTCAATTTGTTAAAATAAAGTTTAGAAAGAAATTTACATTAATTTATGATTTTAACTTTTAAGTAACTATTACATATAATGTATGAACAACTAGTCAACTATATTTTAATTAATTAGTATTTTTTTCAAAATATATAAATATAATTTTAAATAATAATTAATTAATATTAGTAAAATTTAAAATTAAAATAAATTAATAACCAATATTAATAAATAAAAATAATAGTAACTCATAACTAAAAATTAAAAATAATTAATAAAATTAAAAATAATATTAAAATCGGAAAAAAAATGAAAAAAAAAACTCCATAAGTTACTCGCAACTAACTTTTCAATAAGTTATCTTATAAATTAACTTATCAGTCGTAAGCTAATTTGTCAAACATGTATTTAGAATATAAATTAGCTAATAACTCAATTTATAAGCTACCTTATGTTTGCCAAACAATGCTTTAATTTATCAACTAACTTATGAACTAACAGCTAGCTTATTTGTTGGTTTGCCAAACATAATCGTAGTATAATTTTGTTTATTGCCCTTAAATATGCTACAATTTTATTTGGTTATGTGCTATGGTGCAAGAACAAAAGATATCCTCCTAGATCCACCCCTTCTCACACCATGTCTTTGAAGATAGGCTCAGACTCAGTGTGGCACCGATTGTGGTTGCATGTAATCAAACTTTGATTACACTTTTACAATTTTAAATCGTTCATTCTGTATCAAGATATGTGTTCATTTTAAAAATAAATGTTAGTTTATGGTTCTACCCTTAATTTTGAGATAGAAAATTCGTTACTCCTTTAATTATTAAGGTGCGTTTGGTACGCAGTCAGGACAGAACAGCACAAAACAGTACAGAACAGGACAGAACAGCTGTTACACATTTGGTAAAACATGATATGATGGGACTATCAGAACAGAACATAATGACCAATTTACCCCCAGTGAGTCTTTAGTGTTTTTTTTACCAAATAACCCCCTCACACACACACACATATATATATATAGAGAGAGAGAGAGAGGAGAGAGAGAGGAGAGAGAGAAAGAGAGAGGAGAGAGAGAGAGAGGGAGAGAGATAGAGGAGGGGAGAAAGGGGAGAGAGAGAAAGAGAGAGGATAGAGAGAGAGAACGGGGGAGAGAGAGGAGAGAGAGAGAGAGAGGAGAGAGAGGGGAGAGAGAGATAGGAGAGAGGAATGAGAGAGAGAGAGAGGAGAGAGAGAGAGAGTGTGTGTGTGTGTGTGTGTGTTAGGTTAGAGGGTAAAATGGCCATGAAACCCTTGTTCTACTTAGTTATAGGGGGTAGGATAGAACACCCTTGTTCCACACGTGTTCCCCTTAGTCCAATATTTTATCACACCAAACATGGGACAAACTTGTTCTGTTCTGTTCTGTTCCATTCTGTTCACTGTACCAAACGCACCCTAAGAGTATAAATTGCATTTAGTTGATTAAAAAAATATGATACTTCGACTTTTTAAAAAAATTTATGTACTTTATTCATTGTTGATATGTCAGGACGGATAGACATCAACTTCCATCTAAATTCTGACTAAAAATACCAATCATTACTGATTGTATTGATTTTGGTAAGATGATTTATAACCAGCAACCCTCGAGCTAGCACAACCCGTCCTGTCCTAAATGTATTATATCAAAGTCAAATTAAATCCTCAACGCCTATAAAAAGGCAATTCCCTTTAAGAAATTTTACACACTCTTACATTGTTGTTGTCACGCATAAACCATCACCTACTTGTATTTTCTATCGTCCATCTCCCACTAACTCTTTTGATTATTTCATCCGCATGTATTCTGTTTTTTTATTAGAATATAGTAGAATTCTTATTATTATTTAAGAAAACTCTTTAACTTTTGAAAATAATTATCAACCATACTACACGATTCAACTTATATCTATATTTAGGTATTTGAAAACTACTATTTCTATACATTATTGACTCTCTTCTTACATAATCTTGATTACATGAATCTTAAGTATTTTTTTCTCTAAAATAACAATTAAATCTCAAATAATAAGCAATATAGACTTATGATTCTAAGATTGAAGGTTCTAAAATGTTTGTTTTAACGCTAAAAATTTAAAGTGGTGATGAAAACATTAACATGACGAGACATGAAAACTTAACTGATTTATATATTGATTTACATAAAGTTTACTCTGGATAATCAACATTGTGACCCTAAATAATGTCAGTCTATATAATAAAATGTGTTTGGCAGTTGAATAGATTTACGATGGTATGTAAAAATGATATGATGGATGATATTAATTAGAATTAAAGATTGATCGATTTTGCATTTAGCAAATACTCGGAAAAACGGTGTTACATGAATTTTGTTAGTACTTTTTGAATTCAATATTATTTCTGATAATAAAAACACTATATTATGAAGAAAAAAATCGTACTTGTCGGGGCCCATTTTTAAATCTCGCACAGGGCCTAAAAATTGTCAGGAACGGGTCTGATTTTATTAATTTTGGTTCATATGTTTCGTTTTGGTTTTGTACATTTACAGAGTTTACATATACATTTAAAAGACTTACAAAACATTTTTCATGTATAACCAAGAATAAATATGTTTAGTTGGGCGTTACACTTTCACAACGCATTTATACTATAACGTCATTTACATAACTCCGAACATAAAATCTTATTTGTATACGTAAATCTTATAAACGTATGACTCACGAATTTGAAATGTCACATGGGTCTGGTTTTTAAGATAATATTATTTCAATAATACTTGTCAAATATTGGTGTAGAAATGCTTAAAACACTATCGAAGATAACAAAACATGATATAAAACATAGTTGGTATATTTCTGTGAACATGTATATTTTAGAGCAAAATTACATATGATTAAGTCGCTAGGTTAAAGACACACATAACAAATATGGCTTTTGATTTACCTTTCTTAATCATATGTGATATACAACATTTTTGTGTTCGAGTAGGTTAAACCTCTTTTAATTTAAGTGCAATTCTTAATATATATTATATGTGTGTGTTTTGAATTATTAATTATAACCATTATGTAATCAAGAAAGGATCAAGGAAGGTAATATGTAAATATTAGGGGTGATAATTCTCGACACGACACGAAATCCGACATAAAAATAAACGGGTTAGGGTTGAATTTTTTGACACGCCAACCCGTCAAATAAACGGGTCGTGTTCGGGTTGACCCGCCGACCCGTCAAATTTATTTAAAAATAATAATATATATTTTATGTTTTATTTTAAAATCTAAAAGTCTAATTAATAGGGTTTCTTTCATTGTCTTGTGTAAATTGTAATCCCGTCCGTCAAAACTAAAACGTAGAAACATGAAACACGAACACCCTAATCCTAACTCAGACTACTCAACAGCAACTTCAGCGACGCTCTACCCAGTCTCAATAGTAACTCCGGCGTTTGAAGTTTGAACCCTAAGTCCCTAACTCTAAGTAGCGATTTCGACGATTTTCTTGCTATGTAAGTACTAAGTAACGATTTCCTTCCTCGATTTCGTTTCTTGTTTAGTAATTGGAGTTGTATAAATGGAATTTCAGATTTCTGCTGATTTGGAGTATAGTAAGTAAACTGTAAATACAAACATTTGAGATTTTGGGTGCCCTGTTCTTGAACTAGAAACAAGAGATTTCATGACCCGTCAACCCACAACCAACCCGCCAACACTAACACGAACGTGTGTGAGTTAGGGTTGCGTATCTCGATATGATTAGCTAATTAAACATGTCGTGTCCGGATTGATCCTTCCTGACACGTCAACCCACGAATCCGAACAAAACACGATTGTCACCCCTAGTAAATATGTAACGGTAGTAGGATATGAAGATAAGTGAAAGGGGGTAGCTTTTTTAAATATGGTGGAAATTAAATCAAGGCTCATCATCACCTTTGACCATTTCCCTTTTTGGGTTTTGTCATAGATTTATGAGTACACTCTTTTCTTACCTTTCCCTATTTATAAGCAAAGCATTGCTACCTCAAAAGATGTGTTCTTATTTTTATTTTAATAAAATAATTTATTTTAAAATAATAATTTTAATTTAGTAAAATTTTAATTTCATCATTAATTATTATACATGAATCTTTGAAATTAATAAGATAAAGATATAATTGTAAATGAAAAATATGATAAATATTAAGTGTAAAATTTTATTTCAATTTAAAAAGTTTAATAATTATATATTTTTTTTAAAATCATGTTTTTTTTTAAAAATCATGTTTTTTTATATGAAAACTACAAGACAAAAAAAATTAAAGAACACTCTTGTAACCATTAACCTAGACAGTATGTACATGCACGTCAACACATGTACATCGTACACACGTGTATAAAAACTAAAAAAAACATCTTCAAATACTTTTATGTACACATGCATGCCGTTAAGATGAACGGTTATCAGGATGTTTCTCAGTTTTTTTCATTTTTTAAAGATTTTTTCTTAAACCTCCTTCTACCTCCGATTTTCTTTTAAATAACGTTTAATCTCTTTTAAAATATTTATAATAATTTATATTTGAAAATATGTATTTTAATTTACTTATTTGTCATTAACAATTAGTTCCAACTATTGGTGATAATAATAATGATTCACAACTGACTTAATATTTGTTGAAATTTAACATATATATATTTTGATCGTTACCTATTAAATTAAATTATTTTTTTGATATTATATTAAATTCCGTTCTATTTATATCAAATTTTATAATAGAAAAAATAAGTATTTTGGACATATATTTACTCCAACAACTTCGTTTTTGAAGAAAACATAAATTTATCTAAATTTAAATAACTCCTAAACAAAATTACAATAAGAAAATAAAACATTTTATATTCATATCAATAGCAATTCTTCATATTAAATGTTGATAAGAAATAAATAATATTTTATTATATAATTTAACTATTTAACAACATAATTAATGTCGTAGTTGTAATTACCTTTTGGTTAATATTTATTTTTTATATCGTAGTTGTAATTACACAAATTAATGCCCGATTGGTTTGAGCTTGCGCTCCAAAGATCAAAAATATCTGTAGGTCTCAGGTTCGAATTCAAGGAGGAATAGAAATCTTCTTTCGAAGGGAAGTTTAAATACGATGACTCTGAACTAGGGATGGTCATGCTAGGATTAGTTGGCTCGCATAACGGTTAGATATTCAGGTTTATCAAAACAAATATTTAAATAGTTTTTATATATAATTTTGATTTATATTTATTTAGACTCGTATAAATTTTTTATAGAGTAAATTGCAAATTTGTTCTCTATGGTTTGTGGATTTTTGTAGTTTTGATCCCTAAAAATTTTTTATTGCAAAAAAACCATTGTGGTATGCAATTCGTTGTGGTTTAGGTCCCTCGTACTAACTCCGTCTTTTTTTTTTTCCGTTAAACTCCTCCATGTGCCTTGCACATGAGGGTATTTTGGTCATTTAACTCTTTTTCACTAAAAACAAAAACCACAAGGACCAATTGCAAATTACTCTTTATGTGAAATAATCTTATTATTAAATATATAACATATATTTAATATTATTATTAAACTATTATATATACATCTAATATATATATATATACACACACATTACATACTCATCGTCTCTGTTGGGTCACCGATGATTTGGTGATGAACCACCTTCCTTTGTATGAATGAATTTTTACAGGTTCTTTTGAAGGTCTGAAATATGCTTCAAGTATTGAAGAGTCAAAGACTGTTCAATCAAGGGGTTGTACATCAAAAAGTGGAATTTTGGATGTATCAACCAACTTCAATATTCAGATCATTTTGCCAAGTCAAGACCAATATAGTGGGTCACCGATGGTACACTCAAAAGTCATCAAAAGTACTAAGGACATCAAACAAGATGAGGTCATCAAGTTGATGTCATGGTCACCGACACTATAATCTTGGTCGCCGAAATTGCAGGTATATTTTCTAAGGCTGTGATATCAACTCACAAGGGTATACACTTTTGTCACTTAGTGAAAGAAGAAGTTATCAAGCAAAGTGTACACTTATCAACTCCAGCCTTATAAGGTATCCACCGATGTGATACATAGTGAGATGTATCACTTAGCAATTTCAAAGAGATAAGTTCTTGACTCACATCAATTGCAAGACACGTAAGCCAGCAAGAACTTGGGCACCAAGCCTTAAATAAAGACATTCTCTTTTATTCTCATAAAAGGAATATTTGTCTTTTAGCTAAAAGGCTTGATGGGACTTCACAGAGCATGAAGAAAAGAAGATAAAGTTATCTGACATTACGTGCTACGAGGAATGGTTCATCCATTATTCTAGTACAAAGGAAGTGGTCTCTTCCTTTGTCCATCAGATAATCTTCCAGCTAATGAAACCTTGACAGCTGTCCACTTGCATCCCATGCTTGGGCACTATAAAAGGAGATGAAGTCCTACCCAGAAATCTCACGCTTTCAACAAATCTTCAGAGTGATTATTTGTTTGACTGTGGCAAAGCTGTGTGCTATAACAGTATTGTTTTAACTTGCTTAGTGTAATAGTTAATTACTGTTATCTGTGTGTTTAGTTTGATAGAATAGTCTGCCTGTTGTTTTCCGCATCAAACTATCTGTGTGTAAATTTTTAATATTTATATTAAAAAATTTAAAAAGAGTATATTCTGTGTGATTTATATTCAACCCCCCCCCCCCCTTCTACAAAACCCTCTCTTAGTTAGCCATCTCTCTTTGGGGACTAACAATTGGTATCAGAGCAGTTGGTTTAATCTCATAAACCAGATCTGTGATGGCTACTACCTCAAATGTTGATGGTACCTTGCGACCTCTTCCAAGAATACATATGATTTAGGATCTTTGGCTAAACCCCCAAGATTCAACCCAAACAACTTTGGGTTATGGAAAAATCGCATGTTATTATTCTTGGAAGGGATCGATTGTGTATCCCAACATTCTCGGTGAGGGACCTATTGTTCCTAAAATATGGGCTCGCTTTGGCCCTCAAAAGGACGGCCGAAGGAAAGGACATAGAGTCGTATGACGAAAGAAGTGAGAAAAGCTGGTAGATATATCATCAAACCTTCTAATAAATTTAGTGAAGATGATAAACGCCTAGTTGCTTTAGACACTAAAGTCAAGTACGCTCTTCTTGTATCCCTTCCTGATGATGTGTATCATTCTCTTCTTAACCTTCCCACTGCTAAAGAGATGTGGGATACTTTGAGTGTCTTATATGAAGGCACCAAAGAAGTAAAGAAATCTAACAGGATCTGTCTTGTTAGAAAGTATGAACTCTTCTCCCATGAAAAGGGAGAATCTCTTTCTACCTACTTTAATCACTTTAACTGTCTTCTCAATGATCTCAAAGCTCTTGGACGAGTTTATGATAATGAAGAAGTTCTCTGCAAGTTTATGGATTGTCTTCCAGTTTACGGGAAACTATCTCGTACTTGCATCAAGCAAACCAAGGACTTAGAAATAATGCCTTTAACTGCTCTCTATGGAACTCTTCTTCACTATGAACAAACTAAGAACCAGAGAAAATCTCTTATAAAGGATATCAAAACCTCTTCTATTGCTTTAATAGGTGATTCAAAATATTCTTCTTGTATTCCTAGAATCACCTATCCTTCTTCTGATTCTGAAAAAGATATTAAGGAAGACTCTTCTCATCTGTCAGATGCATATTATAATGCTGCTGATGATGAAGGAGAAGAATCAGCCATTGACATACTTTCTGATAGTATGGCAATGCTTGCTGGAAACCTTAAGAATAAAAGATTTTCTTCAAACCGCTCCAAATTTAATAGAAAACCTTTTTCTCAAAAATCCTCTTCTGATAAAGCAAATGAAGAATGCTTCAATTGTGGAAAGAAATGTCATTTTGCTTCTGAATGCAGATCAAAAGCTTCCTCTTCTGTCAAATCTTCTTCTTCTTATGGCCATGACTTCTCAAAATCAGCTTCTAGGAAGCATGAAGAGAGAAATAGCCAATCCTCTAAAGAAAATTCTGAATCAAAAGAAACCTCCAGGTATAAGAAATACAAAGCCAAATAAAAGAGAGAAAAAGAGAGAAACCAAGGTAAAAATAAAACCTTGGTTCTTTGAGGCTCATTCTTTGGGAAGATGAGCAAACCTGCGAGAGTGAGAGTGAGTATGTCACTAAATGCCTCATGGCCAAAATCGATGAGATAGAAGACATGGAGAAGTCACTCTACACCACCCTTGTATCTACCGAGGATCCACTTCAGGACAAAACCTCGGGTACATCCTTTTACCTTTCTCTCGATGATCAAAAGGTCGATGCCTTTGATTCTTTAACCGTTGACTTCGTGACTTAAAGATTCAAAAGAAAAAGGCCGATATACACATAAAATGTCTAAATGATCAACTCCTCTCTTGCTTTTCAAAACTAAAAGATTTTGACAAAATGAAAGGCGATCCGGAAAACCTTCGGTACTTAAACGACGATCTTTCCGAGGAAAAATCAAAGATCTCTTCCACTCTTGAAAAGGAACAAGAGGTTCTGTCTAAATGGACTAAATCCTCTAAGAATCTTGAAAGGATCCTTCAAGATCAAATCACCAAGCAAGGATAAGTCGGCCTTGGTTATGGAAAAGATGTTCCTCAACCTTTTGACCTTCCACTCCCTTCCTCTTCTCGAGTGTCAAGGTTTTCCTCGGTTTCTTTTCCGATGACGATGATGCTCTCTTCGGTTACTCATACCGAGGATTCTACCTCCGTTCACTCTATAGATCTACTTGACATGCTCAAAGTAGAATGCGGTTCTAAAAAAGTTTGGAATCTTTGTTAAAGCTAAAGAAATCTTTTCTGAGTCTTCAATGGTTTCAACTCTTCCAAGCTCTTCTTCTTCTCCCAAACCTATCCAAAGACTTTTAAATTCCTTAAGTCTGCATGAGTCAAGGTACTCCCGTGAGCGACCTTACGAAGTTCTTGAGTATCCTTCTTCAAAAAGATTTTCTCCTCAAAAGAAAAATTTTTCTAAATCAAATTTTTCATCTAAAAGGAAATCTCAAATAGCTACTGACTTTATTCCTCGGTCAGTAAACTTGAAGAAATCAAGAAATCCTGGTAAAGGTATTCTTGGACCAAGACCAGGTGTTGGACACCCCTCTTTTTCTCATTCCTCAACCTCTGTCCAAAGTTTTGATGATAGGGATTTTAAAAAGGCCTTTCCTTTAAAGAAGTGCTATAATTGTGGCAACACTCTTCATCTTGCTAAAAATTGCCCAAAAGATTTGGATCCTTGTAAAACTAAAATACCTTCTAATCACAAAGGACCCACCTCAAAATGGGTACCAAAAGTCTAAATTTGTTTCTGGGTGCAGGTACCAAATAAAAATCACATATGGTACATGGATAGTGGATGTTCAAGAAACATGACCGGAAACAAACTTCTTCTCTCTAACTTCTCAAAAGAAAAGGGACCCACTGTTTCCTTTGGAGGAAATGGAAAAGGGGTCACCAAAGGATATGGTACCATTTCAAATGGAACCATCACTTTCTCCAGAGTAGCTCATGTTGAAGGGCTGATGTACAATCTTCTAAGCATAAGCCAAATATGTGATTTGGGCTATAAGGTCATGTTCCAGCTATGTGTGTGCTTGGTATTTGACGTACAGAACAAGATTGTACTAGCAGGAACCCGACTGAATGACGTGTACATAATCAACATGAAGGAAAGTGCAATAGGAGAAGCCAAACAAAGTTGGCTGTGGCATAAAAGGTTCTCTCATCTAAACTTTAAAACCTTGAACAAACTCTCCAACAAGGAGCTGGTTGTTGGAATGCCAAAAATAATTTTTGAAAAAGAAAAGCTGTGTGGAGCATGTGAAAAAGGAAAACTCACCAGAACTGCCTTTAAAACAAAACAATGCTCTTGTATCTCTCAACCTCTTCAAATGCTTCACATGGATCTGTGCGGTCCGGTAAGCACACCGAAGCAGGTGGTAAAAAGTATATGCTAGTAATCGTCGATGAATTCTCTAGATATACTTGGGTGTTCTTTACGAAACACAAGAGTGATCTTTGAAGAAATCATCGTAGTTTACAAGAAAAATTGAAAATTTGAATGGTAAACTGGTGAAGTCCTTCAGAAGTGATAATGGCACAGAATTCAAGAATGTTGTTCTGGAAAATTTCTTTGACCTAAAAGGAATTTCTCAGAACTTCTCTGCTGTACGCACTCCTCAGCAAAATGGTGTTGTTGAAAGAAAGAATAGAACACTATGTGAAGCTGCAAGGTCCATGCTGAGTGAATCCAAGTTGCCAACCTATTTTTGGGCAGAAGCAGTTAACACTGCATGCTTTACTCAAAATAGGTCTATCATAGTCAAAAGGCATGACAAGACTTCGTATGAAGTTTTCCATGGTAGAAAACCTGCAGTTGACTTCTTCCATGTGTTTGGTCGTGCATGTCACATGCTAAATGACGGTGGAACAACTTGGAAAGTTTGATCCGAAGTCGAGATGATGGAATTTTCATGGGCTACTCTCTCTCCTCAAGCAGCCTGAATTTTCAACCTAAGAAGACAATGCATAGATGAATCCATGCATGTAAAGTTTGATGAGTTTGAAACTTCTTCATTATCTTGTGATGAAGAAGAATTAAACCTATGGATAAATTCATGTGTTGGTGAAATTCCATCCTCCTCTCAAACCAATCCTCCAGATAGCAACCCTTCTCAGCCTTCCATAAACACCACCTTACCTTCTGAACCTTCTCTTTCTTCTCCACCTCCTGAAACTAACTCTACAGAAGACCTTACCCACCAAAACACCATATCTCCCTCAAACCTATCTTCACCATCTCAAATTCCTACTTCATCCTCTTCTCTGCCTTCCTCCTTACCTCCTGCACTAAAGTGGACCATGGATCATCCAATAGATCAAATCATAGGTGATCCACAAGTTGGTGTAAAAACCGGAAGAGGCATAAGCAATACGTGCTTATATGTCAACTTTGTTTCCATTATTGAGCCTAAGTCGATAAATGAAGCCCTAGCGATCCTAGCTGGGTAATTGCCATGCAAGAAGAGCTCTCACAATTTGAGAGAAACAAAGTCTGGAAGTTAGTTCCTCGTCCATCCAACAAAACTATTATTGGAACAAAATGGGTGTTTCGAAACAAGATGGACGAAGAAGGAACTGTCATAAGGAACAAGGCAAGGTTGGTTGCTCAAGGATATCGGCAAGAGGAAGGAATTGATTATGATGAAACCTTTGCTCCTGTTGCCAGATTGGAAGCTATCCGAATATTTCTTGCCCATGCAGCTTACAAGAATTTTCGGGTATTCCAAATGGATGTCAAAAGTGCCTTCCTGAATGGTGAATTAGCTGAAGAAGTGTATGTGAAGCAACCTCCTGGGTTTGAAGATCCAGTCCATCCATATCATGTATATAGGCTGGATAAAGCTCTATATGGACCGAAGCAAGCTCCACGTGCACAGTATGACACTCTCTCAGAATATCTACTTAGAAATAAGTACATACGAGGCAAGGTTGACAACACTCTCTTCTTCAAGAAATCACAAGGTAATATCATTCTTGTTCAAATCTATGTAGATGATATTATTTTTGGAGCCACCGATGAATCCATGTGTGATGAGTTTAGCTCCCTCATGCAAAAAGAATATGAAATGAGCATGATGGGGGAGTTAACTTTCTTTCTTGGTTTGCAAGTAAAACAGTCTTCAGAAGGTATTTTCATAAATCAAAGTAAATACATTAAAGATCTTCTGAAAAAGTTTTAATTTGATACTTGCTCTACCATGAAAACTCCCATGGCTCCTCCTCTTAAACTCTTTTCTGATCCTAATGGCATTTCTGTTAATATTACAAATTATAGAGCCATGATAGGATCTCTTCTCTATCTGACTGCAAGTAGACCTGACATTATGTTTGCTACTTGTTTGTGTGCCCGATACCAAGCAAATCCTAAAGAATCACATCTGGCTGCTGTGAAAAGGATTTTTCGGTATCTAAAAGGTACCATAAATCTGGGTCTTTGGTATCCCAAAGACTCAGGTTTCGATCTCATAGGGTACTCTGATTCTGATTTTGCAGGTTCAAAAATAGACAGAAAGAGTACAACTGGAAGTTGTCAGTTACTTGGTGGAAAGCTTGTGAGCTGGTCAAGTAAGAAACAACATTCGGTGTCTACATCTACTGCTGAAGCAGAGTACGTGGCTGCGGGAAGTTGTTGTGCACAGATATTGTGGATGAAAAATCAGTTGTGTGATTATAATCAATTTTTCTCAAAAATCCCAATAATGTGTGACAACTCAAGTGCAATAGCCATTGCCAACAACCCTGTGCTTCATTCAAGATCAAAGCACATTGATATCAGGTATCACTTTATAAGAGATCATGTCTCTAAAGGTGATGTGGAGCTTCATTTCATTCCCACTGATTATCAATTAGCTGATCTGTTCACAAAGCCCCTTGATGAAGCAAGGTTCAAATTCCTCGTTGGTGAGTTAGGTATGGTAAACATAGACTAATATTTTATACTTATATATAATGTATGTTTTCTATATATATATATATATTCCATATATATATATACTATATACATTTATATATTTATAATTTATATATGTTATATGTTTTATATATACTTTATATGTATATTATATATTCTATATTATATTATATATTATATTATTTTAATACATTTATATAAAAAGAAAAAGAAAAAGAAAAATATATATATATAAAGTCGGTGACTAGGTCACCGACATAAGCGCTCTCTCTCTCTCTCCTTTCTTTTTCCCTAAAAACCATACCATCCACTATCCACTTTCCGACAGCCACCACACCACCGAGAAGCAATCACAAACCACCGATACACCACCTCACGAACCACCGTCGTCGACCCACCGACGGCATCCCACCATCGTCAACCCACCGACGGCCACCGAGCCACCCTAGAGCCACCGACGGTCGCTCCGAGTCACCAACTATCCTCTTTCCGACGCCGACACCCACCGAAATCGTTCCTCGACCCACCGACGTTTACCATATTTCTAGCCACCGACGTCTCTCTCTCACTAGCCACCGACGTCTCTCTCTCATACAAGCCACCGACGTCTTTCTCTAACATAAGTCACCGACGTCTCTCTCTCACTAGCCACCGACGTCTCTCTCTTATACAAGCCACCGACGTCTCTCTCTCATACAAGCCACCGACGATTGTCCACTCACCAAGGTAACCGTTTCAAACCTTTCACCTTCTTAACCCTTAAAAGATAACTCTTGACTTACCATTCTTGATAAGCAAGATTATTTGTTCTTATCCCTAATGACATCATCAATGTCAGACCATGCGCCGAATTCAACTCTAAAACCCTTAGAATTCTGACCTTTCAATCACCAAAAATAATCATTATTTTTGAAAGTTGAAATTTCCCTCTCATATATAACCACCCATCCCACTACTTCACCACCTTTCTCGCACCCATCTTCTCCTCACCTTCAAAAGCAAAAACCTGCAACCTGCAACTTCATTTTCTTCTTCAATGGCTTCTCCTTCAAGAATTGGTGAAGAACAAACAATCACTTTTGGATCTCTCTCCTTCCCTGCATGCAATACTTTGGAAGAATAGGAGTTGACAATGCTCATCCAGAGTACAATGACGTTTGCTGGTTTCTTCAGAGATGCCCTCTTCAATATGCTCTGACAGCAAAACCCAAAATGAGTAAGTTTCTTCTTGGAAACTTTTGGTTAACTTGCACATTTGATGCCTCATCGGATCAAATTCTTGCATCTGTTCTAAGTAATGATGAACATGATGTGATCTTCAATGTGGAAGATGTTAGAAGCATTCTCCAGCTTCCTGTCTATGATTCCTATGAATCTTTCCCTCTTGGTAATGAACATCAAATGGTGGTTGATGTGTTGAACTATTTGGAAGAGAAGAAGGGCTCAAAGTCAAAGGGTCCGGGTACTTTATTGCGCAAAAACATGGGAATTATTTGGAACTTCTTCTTTGCTCATCTGATTCTGTGCCTGAGCAAGAAGACAGGTGGTCCGGATCAGTCACCTTCTCAAGTAACTGAGCTGGCACATGCTCTTATTTTTCAGAGAAAAATAGATTATGCCAGCTATTTCTTTAATGAAATGATCTCCTCGTTCTCTACCCTCCGACGTCCTCAGGTACCATTTCAGCGACTTTTCTCTCTTATTATTCATGCAAAGTTGGCAGATAAATTAGAGAAAAGAGATGATATCATATATGATCTCCCTCTCCACCAAGTGGGTAACCAGATCATGAAAAAGGCTGTCTTAGCATCAGACAACCCTCTCAGACCTTCTATGGTTGAGTTTGCAAGGAATGCAACTCTTGCTTGGGGAGAAAATGAACCGCGTCTCCAGAGAACTTCAGGTATGTCTTCTATCCCCTCTGTACCTAGAGTCATTGGTGTGCCCAAATCTCTTAAGAGATCCAAAGCGTCGGGCACATCTACCTCCGCACCCACCGATGCTACGAAGCCAAAAGAGCCTTTGGCTTCCACCCAAGCATCCAAATCCCATAAGCGGAGAAACTCTAAAAGCCCCCCAAAGACTTCCTCAAAGAAGTCTAAGGGAACCCAAAGGGTTAAAACGCATGATCCATCTACTGGCTCCCAAAAGCCAGTAGATGTTGAAAAGATCCTCACAAAACCCAAGGAACACTCATCCATACCTAGCTCCTCCAGGCCCTCTCAAAAGGACTTGGTTGTAAAAAGGGACACCCTTACTATTCCTTCATCAACTTTCTCACTAGTTGATGAAGATGACTTGGAGTATCCCATCCAAGGTACCTCTTCTCCACCCCCTGAGCTCTCACAGCTCCTTTTCCACAAACGTGAAAGTGCATCACAACCAAGTGCATTTGATGGAGCAACCCACTTTACTGATTTTCTGATGTCCGACACTACCCCTTGGACAGGTACGTCTCCCGTACATGACAAGGGTGTGGAGGAACCCATGCGAGGAATCCTCAAAGACACTCTCCTAAGAGTGTCTCCCCCTCATCTCCTAAATCCCCCCAAGAAAATCTAAAGGTTTGGTTGATTATTCTTCCGGTGATGATGATGATGCGATCAACCACCAAAGCCTCATCCCTCTCGCTCCCATGTCTTCAAAGCAAGGGAATGACCTTCTACAGGCTTTCACCACCTTTACAAGTGATACTATCAGAAGGGTGGAGGTTTTAGAAGAACATGCAACAAAGGAAATGGAAAGAATGGCTTCACTTTCCTCATCTCTCAGATCTAACATAGAGGAGTTGTCGGTGAGTCACCCAACTCTAATGACATGTTTAGATCTTCTACATTTGGATATCCTTGATCTTCAGCAAGGATTTTCTTCAAGTCAAGCATCTGTGCTTTCATTCATTCAGGATCTTCGAAGCACCTCTTCTAAGCAAGCCACCGATATTTCTTCTCTCACTGCCACTCAACAGGCAATTATGGACTCTCTTATCAGTCTTCACACCAAAGTTGATAAAGTCCCAACCTCTGCTCCAACGGTTGAACTAGATATGGGTGATTCATACTTCAAGGACAATAGATTTGTCCTTCAAAGAGTTGAGAAGAAAATTGGTGCTCTCTGCTCTGATATGGAAAGGGTTAAGGAGTTTCTCTCTTCAGTGGGTTTCAAGGGTTCAACCACTGAGGGGGAGAAAAATGTGAAGACCACTCAACCAGCTACCAAAGCCGCCGACGCCGACACTGCCAAAACAGCCGCCGACGCCAGCCAGCCAGCCACCGATGTGGCCTCTCCAACTCATCCAGCCACCGACGTGGCAGCCACCAAAGTGGCTCTTACAGCCACCGACGTGGCAGCCACCAAAGTGGCTCTTACAGCCACCGATGGTGGTGTGGTCACAGAGGTGGTCCCTGTTCCTTTGGTACCCGAAGCAGCTGTTGAGGGGGAGAGTGTCAGTGATCAACCCCTTGGGCGAAGAAGAAAGAAGAAGAAAAGAAAAAGCCAAAGGAAAGAAGCCTCTTTCCTTTGAAGAACAGAAGGAAGAAAAGAAGAGAAAGAAGAAGATGAGAGATCCTCATGCAGACACTCTCAGACTTCAGCCTGCCCCTGCACTGACCGATCCTATTGGGGTGATTCTTACTGAGGCTGAAAAAGAAGAGGCTATAAGGGCTCAGCTTGAGTATGATCAGACAAATGTACTCAAGCTAGCTCATGATGAAGTCGTTCATGCTCAAGTATCAGATGCTCTTCAAGCTCAAAAAGATGAGCTTGAAAATATAAAGAAAAAATCTGAAGCCGCAAAATTGGTTGATGAGGCCAAGAAGGCAAAGTAAGTAGAGTGGTTTAAAAGGAGATTGAAGAACAGGAAGGATGATTCCAAGATTATCAATGCTACCATCCAACCTCCAACCAAGAATTCTCCCAAGTTACTTATCACCCTTAAGAGAGCTGATACTTTATCAAAAGTATATGAAGCTGAATGGTTGGAAGTTCTTGGGATGACTGAGTGGATGGAAGTTGGTAAATGCATCTCCAAGAGCAAAAGCAAGTACAAGGAGCTGGTACTTAATATTCTCAGAAAACTCTTCATCAAGATGCTCAACATCCAAAAGGAGAATAATATTCTTGTGACATACCTTGAAGCACAACAAATGTACTTCATTCAACAGGGTCTTAAAGGAGAGGTCATCACTGCTCCTAAAAACAAGAAGAAGGGACATTTTGTTATGCTTCATGAAAGGGGCATCCAGATAAATGCTTCGGGTATAGATCTTTCCATTCCTACTTCTATTGCTTACCCGGAGCAAACCATGCTGACTACTCCAGAGCTTGGGGTTTTCTTTGAAGACATCTTTGGAAACATCGGTTTCTTCAGAGCCTCTGACATTCCAAGAGCTCACAACTCCTTTTTGTCTGCTATTCTTGGAGTGCCTCCCATTGAAGACCATGGCATCACAAGAATGATCTTGGATGAACTTAAACGAAGAGAACCCTCAGATCCATGATCTTGCAGACGTATAGTACAGTATGAACTTTATTAATCATGTACTCTGATCAATCCTATGTGTTGATTAATAAAAGTTCATACTTTTCTTCCATCCCATCTCTTGTTAATATTTTTACAAGCTTTGCACATATTTAAACTTATACTTATTCTTTTATTCAGTTTATACTCTATACTGTACATACTCAGTTAAAAAAAAAAAAAAAAATCAAAAAAAAAAACAAAAAAAAAATCTGAGTCAAAAGAACCCAAAAGAAAAATAGAAAGGGTCAAAAAGAATTCTTTTCTAACCTACAGGTATCATCATCAAATAGGGGGAGATTGTTGGGTCACCAATGATTTGGTGATGAACCACCTTCCTTTGTATGAATGAATTTTTACAGGTTCTTTTAAAGGTCTGAAATATGCTTCAAGTATTGAAGAGTCAAAGACTGTTCAATCAAGGGGTTGTACATCAAAAAGTGGAATTTTGGATGTATCAACCAACTTCAATATTCAGATCATTTTGCCAAGTCAAGACCAATATAGTGGGTCACCGATGGTACACTCAAAAGTCATCAAAAGTACTAAGGACATCAAACAAGATGAGGTCATCAAGTTGATGTCATGGTCACCGACACTATAATCTTGGTCGCCGAAATTGCAAGTATATTTTCTAAGGCTGTGATATCAACTCACAAGGGTATACACTTTTGTCACTTAGTGAAAGAAGAAGTTATCAAGCAAAGTGTACACTTATCAACTCCAGCCTTATAAGGTATCCACCGATGTGATACATAGTGAGATGTATCACTTAGCAATTTCAAAGAGATAAGTTCTTGACTCACATCAATTGCAAGACACGTGAGCCAGCAAGAACTTGGGCACCAAGCCTTAAATAAAGACATTCTCTTTTATTCTCATAAAAGGAATATTTGTCTTTTAGCTAAAAGGCTTGATGGGACTTCACAGAGCATGAAGAAAAGAAGATAAAGTTATCTGACATTACGTGCTACAAGGAATGGTTCATCCATTATTCTAGTACAAAGGAAGTGGTCTCTTCCTTTGTCCATCAGATAATCTTCTAGCTAATGAAACCTTGACAGCTGTCCACTTGCATCTCATGCTTGGGCACTATAAAAGGAGATGAAGTCCTACCCAGAAATCTCACGCTTTCAACAAATCTTCAGAGTGATTATTTGTTTGACTGTGGCAAAGCTGTGTGCTATAACAGTATTGTTTTAACTTGCTTAGTGTAATAGTTAATTACTGTTATCTGTGTGTTTAGTTTGATAGAATAGTCTGCCTATTCTTTTCCGCATCAAACTATCTGTGTGTAAATTTTTAATATTTATATTAAAAAATTTAAAAAGAGTATATTCTGTGTGTTTTATATTCAACCCCCCCCCCCCTTCTACAAAACCCTCTCTTAGTTAGCCATCTCGCTTTTGGGACTAACAGTCTCCATGGTAGACCTCCCGACTCCGGCAACCATCTCCAGCCACCATCTCCGGCTACACCATGCTTCTTCCAACAAATAACACAATCAGAAGGAGGATGTAGCCATTTGAACAAAACTGAGATCGAACCCCATATAAGAAACCCATTTTGACCCGGTGGTTGTTCTGGATACGAGATCGAAGGATGAAATTTTTTACGATATACACACCTAATATATAAATATACATACACATTACGTACTCATCGTCTCCATGGTAGACCTCCCGGCTCCGGCCACCATCTTCGACCCCATCTCCGGCCACCAGTGTATTCTGTATCGTCGTTTATTTGGTGATTTACTTCTGTTAAACTTTATTTTGGATCATTTGTATGGTAATGTTTGGTTTGTTAATAAATGGTTTGATTGTTGCTGTGGAATTTTTTTTTAAACAAAATAGAGATCGAAACAGACAGTGGGTGGAGATCGTGGTTGGAGGTGTAGCTGAAGGAAACCCACCAGAGATTGAAACCCATATAGATCGACCAAATGTTTATGCTTCTATCGATCTTGACCCGGTGTTTTGATCTCAACCCGAGGTTTCTGCTTCGATAGATCTCGACCTGGTATTTCGGCTTTAATAAAGAGATTGTTGCGAGGATCCTGGAGAGTCTTGGGATCAAAGATGTTGTCATTAGAGATGAGCAAGGTGAGGTGATTTATTCCGGCGACTGGTTCTCCTTCTCCGGCTTCAACCGACTAAAATGGGTTTTGTTTTAAACAGTGATGGTGGGTTTTTTCAACGCAGGGGGACGTGGTGGAGACTCTTGAGATGGCTTTCACTGAGAAGGATAAAGATGAACTCCATCTCTGTGAAACATCAACCGGAGACAAACCTGGCTAGAGAAGACGATGGCTGGAAGTCTGCCTGAAGAAGATGGTGGTCGGGAAGGGGTCACAACAAGGAGATGTCGCAAACCTGGCCGGAGAAGGCGGTGTGGGTTCGCCTGAGACGAGCCATAGCTCGAAGTGGGCTCGCCGGAGGGGGTAACGAAGTTTGGAGACGGAGAGGGTTGATCGTCGGAGACGACGCCTGAGTTCTTGAATCATGAATGGATATATTTTTATATATTATACATAAAATATTATATAAATAATATTTTTCTAATTAGTTTGGGTAAATTACATCTAAGGTCCTTGTTGTTTGTTATTTTTTTATTAAATTGTAATTTGAAAAGAAAATTAAATTAAAAGGTTTAAAATGACCATATTACCCTTATTTTAACTGATTCTTTTAATGGTGTTAGCCTTCAGGGACCTAAACCACAACGAATTGTATACCACAGTGGTTTTTTGCAATAAAAATTATCTAGGGACCAAAACCACAAAAATCAACAAACCATAGGGACCAAATTTGCAATTTACTCTTTTTTATATTATATTATATATAACATACATATATTTATATAACATATAATATATATTTTGTAAATATGTAATATAAAATACTTTATATAGTAAGGTTAGGTTAAAACACTCTATTAGCCCTTCATTTGGACGGAATGCACAAATGTATACTAATAATTTGCAACAAGTGCATAGAAAAAAAAGAACTTCAATCGTTGTATGTATTTGTACATAAATTCTATGTAGAAGTGCATACCGTCCAGATAAAGAACACCTTAGAAATGCTAAGGTGTTCTTTATTTATTTATTTTGGTTTTGTTTTGAACCTTCTCTTATATAGTATACATGTATATTTACAATATTACTATATGGAATACAATTATAATATACATTCTTAATATTATATATACAGGGACTAATCAACTATAAATCATCTATAAGATATACACTATATGAAACAATATTGAGCATAAATATTTAAGAGAGAAAGAGAGAGAGGAGGTGTGAGTGAGTGGAGAGAGGTGAGGTCTCGATCAAGAAGAAATGTGTACAAAGGAATCAACCAAGCTGCAAAAACTAATGTTAGCAAGAATCCAAATGAAACATCTTTTTTGTTTTTCAACTTTCCTGATTCGGTAGAGGTGGGGAGTCTTTGGAAGATTTTTAGGAGTTTTGGCATTCTGACAGACGTGTACCTAGCCAAGAAGAGGATGAAAAATGGGAAAAGATTTGGATTTGTGAGATTTCAAACTCGTTACGGTGATCAGTTGGAGGCGGATTTAAACAACATTTGGATCGGATCTTACAAAATGCGAGTGTTCAGGGCGGCTATAGGAAGGGAAGACACAAGGCAAGGAAGGGAGGAGAGGATGCAAGAAGGGAGGAGGAACATAGGCGATAAGCGGGATTCAATCCGAGAAGAAAGACGGTTACAAACGGAAAAGATTACTGGAAGAAATAATAGGGACGGAAGGAAATCATATACAGAAGCTCTTAAAAATGCCCCACATGAAGGAGAAAGACGTGAACAGATAAAAGAGCCAAAGGAAGAAATAGTCGATGAATGGCCGGGTGATGATAATGCAATGAAAATCCTGAAGTGGTGTGCGGTAGGGACATTAAAATCTGTCGATAATATAGAAGTCATAAATCGGCTCTGTAAAGGAGAGGAATCGACTGGAGTGAAGGAAGTTAAATATTTAGGAGGATGTCAAATCTTGTTAAGATTTGGGGGGGGGGGGGGGGGGAAGAACCTTTGGAAAAAATACTAAAAAGTAAAACCCATGGTCTACATTTTTGGATAAACAATTTAAGAAGGTGGTCGGTAGGTTACCGGAACTCAGAAAGATTAGTCTGGATCAAAGTTTTTGGGGTACCTTTACACGGATGGAGAAGAGAAGTCTTCATGGCATTAGCAACAAAGTGGGGAAAAGTAATGAAAACCTTGCAATGTGACTTCAAGGATAATGTGCAGCTAGCTTGGGGAAAAGTCTTGATTAACACGTCAATCTTATCACCGATAAATGAAGTTAGAACAATAAAAGTAGGGGGTATGTTTTACCGCATAAAGATTGAAGAGGAAGAGAGCAGCTTGTTAGAAATTGTCAACTGGGACAATAGAGTGTCTGAAGAAAACGACAATAGTGAAGAGGAAGACGGGGACTCATGGCGGACGCATTGGTCGGAAGACGAAAATTTGTCGGATAACGAATGGGTTGAAGATACTTGGTGTGGGGGTGAAGACGACAAAAAAATAAATAATAAAAAAGCACGGTCACCGGAAAATAGTGACGCCGGAAAAAATGGCCGGAAAAAATCGATTCCCGACGAAATGGGTGAGGAAGAAGGGTCGGTGGAAGGTGAAAAGGTAGGGAACAAAATTATTAATTGGGAATTTCAAGGTGATAATGATGGAACGGGAGAGAATTCCAATAAATTAGGAGAAATTAATGCTTACATGCCTACTAACCAGGTTTTAAATGAAGAAACGGTTAGGAGGGAGAACTCTCCTTTTGAAAAAGAATTCAATTTGGTTGAAAATCAATCTGGATTTCCAAATATGGCCCAAAATGAAATAGGCCCAGCTAATAGGGTGGTTAATTTTGAAGACAGCCCAACAGAAGTGGAGCAGCCCAATTTGGAACCTAAGAAGCAAAAAAATAAGACAATGGTGACCCAATAGGCACACCTATCGAACAAGAAAAAAGAGAAGAAGAAAAAGAGAGAAATAAGCGATCGCAGGAGGAAACTTACAGAAAGATGTCGACGAAGGAGAAAGAGAAAGACAAAGGGAAAATGGAAGAAAAGGTAAACTATGTTAGAGGGAAAGTGAGTTTCCATCTATTAAAACAGATGGCAAGAAAAAACAAGAAAAAGGCGAAGAAGCAACAGGAGCAAAAGTCGAAAGCTGGAGAAAAATCAGAGAATAAAAAAACAGAATCAGAGGCGTCAACAACAGGAACAAACATAACAATCTCCAACGAAATCAATAGCAGAGACGGAAAAGAAGGTATAGAGCAGTTCGGGAGGGCGATTGGAATGGAATGGCTGGTTCGAAATAAACCAACACATGGGAAGTCAGTTTCGAAGGGGGAAGAATGCGATAATACAGGTATGTGTCGTCAAAACCAAACTATATAATGATGATTATATCGTTGAATATCAGAGGATTAGGGTCGACTGAAAAGAAATCGTGGGTGAAAGAACTCTGTAAATCAATAAAGCCGGGTATAGTGGGTATTCAAGAAACAAAAATTAAGAAATGGGAGCAAGCACAGATTGGGTCTCTTTGGGGTAGTGATGATGTTGATTTTGCAAAAATTGATGCAAAAGGAAATTCGGGTGGATTATTAACTATGTGGGATAAAAAATGGTTCAGTTGTGAATATGTTATCGAAGACTCATCTTTCCTGGCCGTAGTTGGACCGTGGGTGGGGATTGAAGGGCTGGTGGGTTTCGTAAACGTATATGGACCAAACGACCAAAAAGAAAGAAAGGAGGCTTGGGAAAAACTTGAAAAAATAGTAGAAAATGAAGAGGTAAAATGGTGCTTGTTCGGGGATTTCAACGAAGTACGAGGAGACTTTGAGAGACTAAACACGACCACAAATGGAAGGGGGGCAAAGGAATTCAATGACTTCATCACAAGAAGCCAATTAGTAGAAATCCCGATGCATGGACGAAAATTCACTAGGATTAGCGATGACGGGTCAAAATTTAGTAAACTCGATCGCTTCCTTGTTTCGAATGATTTTGAGACCACATGGAGGAATTTGGGTGTGAAGGCCTTGGATAGAAAATGGTCGGACCATGTACCTATCTTGCTTTATGAAGATAAACAAACTTTTGGCCCGAAACCATTCAAGTTTTTTGACTCATGGCTACAAGAGGAAGGTTTGGAAGGAGTGGCGAGAGAAACATGGGAAAAAAGTGTGAACTCTAAACGAGGCGATTGCATACTTCGGGACAAATTAAAAAACGTAAAGGAGGCATTAAGAGAGTGGGCAAAAAAGAAGTTTGGCAATTTTGAAGGAGAGTTGGCTAAATGGAAAGCGGAAACATGTTCGAAAGAATTGGAAGCGGACTCAAACGGTTGGGACATGGAAAGTCAAGAAAATTGGAGAAATGCTAGAAAAAAGTGGCTAGACTTGGAAGAGAAAAAATTGGGGATGGAAAGACAAAAGGCAAAGATTAAATGGGCAAAGGAAGGGGACACGATTAGAGGGTTGATCACCAACACCGGTTGGTCGGAAGACCCAAAAGAAATTAAGAAGTTTGCATGTGAATATTTCAAAGATAAGTTCTCATCCGGAAAAAAGGGGGACCCATACTTTGTGGGGAAAAATTTTAAAAAATTTCACAAGAAGAGGCCGATATGCTAGAAAGACCATTCGAAGAAGAGGAGGTGTGGAATGCCATCAAAGATTGCGGAAGTAATAAAGCGCCGGGACCGGATGGCTTCACAATTGGTTTCATAAAATTTTTTTGGGGAATTATAAAGGTAGATTTTATGAGAGCGATCCGATGGTTTGAAGAGAAAGGTGAAATAAGTCGGGGATGTAACTCATCCTTCCTTACTTTAATTCCAAAAACCCCAAACCCGTCATACCTAGGGGAATATAGACCAATTAGCTTGATTGGGTTCTTTTACAAGATTATAGCAAAAGTGTTGGCGGCAAGACTTTCGGGTATAATGGAGAAGATAATTAGCGACACTCAAAGTGCGTTCGTGAAGGGAAGATTCATTTTAGACGGGGTACTAATAACAAATGAGGTTATCAACGAAATCCGAAGGAAAAAACAAAAAGGCCTAATTTTTAAGGTCGATTTTGAAAAAGCATACGATAGCGTCGAGTGGGAGTTCTTACTAGATTGTTTGGAAAAGATGGGGTGTGGAAGAAGATGGGTCACTTGGATAAAGGCATGTCTACAATCGGCGACAATGTCCATACTTGTTAACGGAAGCCCGACAAATGAAATAGTAATGAGGAAAGGCTTAAGACAAGGAGATCCCTTGGCTCCATTCCTATTCCTAATAGTGGCAGAAAGCCTACATACGTTAATGGAAGAGGCAGTGAACGTGGGATTGTTCGAGTGCATCCACGTAGGAGAAAACAAGGTACCAGTGTCACACTTACAATATTCCTAATAGTGGCAGAAAGCCTACATACGTTATGGGTTGCGTGGCAGGATCGACAACATTCACATACATCGGGCTTCCCGTTGGGCTCTCGATGAGAAGATTGGAACAATGGGAACCGGTAGTGGACAAAATGAAAAAGAAGCTTTCATCGTGGAAAGCAAAAATTATGTCAATTGGAGGAAGGCTAACTTTGGTCAAAGCGGTATTGGCAAGTTTACCTTTGTATTATTTCTCTTTGTATCGAGCCCCGAGTGGAGTGATAAAAGAGTTAGAAAAGGTGAGATGTAACTTCTTTTGGGGAGGAGGGAGTGGAGAAAAAGAGAGGAAAGGTATCGTGTGGGTAGGGTGGGATAAGACGCTAAATTTTTTTAAAAACGGGGGGCTTAACATTGGGAGCTTGAAAGAGGCCAATTGGGCTCTTTTGAGCAAATGGTGGTGGAGATTTTGAGTAGAAAAAAAATCATTTTGGGTAAAAATTATAAAAAGTTTATACGGGGAGGGGGGGGGGGCTGTTTGGTACTAACAATCCAAGTATTGTTGCAGGCTCAATATGGAATAACATAATACGGATCGGAAGAGAGGTGGATAGTCTTGGCATTGCATTCTCGAGCTCATTTAGTAAAAGAGTCGGAGACGGAAAAGACACAAGCTTTTGGAACGAGAGATGGGTGGGTTCGAGGACACTACAAGAAGACTTCGAAGGCTCTTTCGCTTAGAGTTGGATCAAGAAGTAAAAGTAGCGGATAGAGGGGAATGGAAGGAAGACGAATGGGAATGGAAATGGAGTTGGAGAAGACCTCCGAGAGGAAGAGAACTCGGAGAATTAGAAAATCTTCAAAGCAAACTTGAAGAAATCAAAATTGACCGGAGCAACAAGGATAAAGTGGAATGGACCTTAGACGATTCACATGAGTTTAGCACCAGGAAGCTTCGAGAATTGATGGAGGAAAGAAGGATAATCACAAGAGATACGAGAGAGGAAACAAGGTGGAAAACAATCGTCCCCAAAAAAGTTTGTATTTTTATTTGGAGAGTTCGCAAAGGAAGGATCCCAAGTAGGGTGAATTTAGATAAAATGGGCATAGATCTACACTCGACCTTATGCCCAAGGTGTGAAAATGTTCCGGAGACAATTGATCACGCACTTTTAACGTGTTCGGAGGTAAGGCAACTGTGGGGGGCAATAGGAAACTAGTGGCATAAAGACTTGGGGGAGGTAGATACGGTAGGAGACCTGCTTCGTGAAGACAACAATATGGAAGCCGTAAATCAGAAGGAACATTTGTGGGAAGGGGTGGTTTGGACGACTCTATATTGGATATGGTCACATCGAAATAAAGTGATATTCAAAAACGAAAAAAGAAAACTAGGCGATCAACTATACGAACTCAAGATGACAATCGGAGAATGGTTCAAAAACAGAGGGAAAAAGGTCGCGATAGAAAATGAAAATTGGATCGACGACCCGTTACGAGGTATGTAAACAGAAGGCGGTGAATCGTGGAATCGGTTGGGTCGCAAAATCGTCAACAAACTGCAGTTGCGAACTGTTTTAGTGTTTCGTTGGTGAAACCACATTATACTTAAAAGAGATCAATCATGTGTGTTATTTCGTTGGTGAAACAACATTGTTTTATCAAAACGGATCAACACAATAAGTTGTTTCATTGGTGAAACAACATTATATTATCAAAACTAATCAACCAATATTTCATTGGTGAAATAAATGGCGAATGTTGGTTTATAGAGTTTATAACACACACACACACACACACACACACATATATATATATATATATATGTGTGTGTGTGTGGGACGTAATCAAATGAAAACCGTAAAAAGGTTGACGACAGTGGGAACTAATCTCAATCATTAAAGAGTTTTAATCAAAGGTTATTAAGTTTGGTGACATTTTTGTAATATTAATAAAAAGATAAGGGCATAATAAAGATTTTATTACAACCACCATATTTGACTTTTCTAATTCATCGTTGACTACACATAATTCATGCAAAAGAGTTTTTGTGTTTCATCATTGACTACATGTAATTCATCCAAAGCTTCATATATAATTTCTCATCAAATAATGAAATGCCAGTTTGCCAATGAAATACCCAAATGTAAGTCACAATGATTTTGAGATCCAAATCCAATAATACTTTGAAATAAGTATCTACCAAGTGATTAAAACCATTGTCCATGCTTATTTTATCAATATGAACAAAACCCCAAATTACCCTAAAATGTCAAAATCATCAAGGTGTGTAAATATTTAGAATATAAACCTGTAGGAAGTAAAATGCATCATTTTAACATGTATATAGTTTTATAAGAGGGTAGGATGAACTCACAAATCTTGGTTTTTGAAGAAAACCCTAGAAACTTCAAGAAATGGTTGGTGGAGAAGTTGGACACTTGAATCTTGAACCCTACCCTTTGATCCTTAACTTTGATGAAGAGTAAATGCTCTAGAATGGTTGGTTGTGATGAGTAAATGTTCCAAAACCGTCCGAAATGAGTGAGGAGGGAAGAAATTTTGAGAAAAAAATGATGTTTCAGAAATGGTGTCGAAAATCCGATTTTTTGGGCAGCTTGTGCCCTCTAACCCTCTACGTGATTTAAACTGCGACATAGGGTCGCGCGCCAGGTCGTGCGTGCATCTGGGGAGTAATCCAACAGTGACATACACGACTTCTTGCGCAATGTCAGGTCGCGAAACTAAAAAAAAGCCTATTAACTTGTGTTTTCCTAGATTTCACCATACCAAAGACCCTCCTAGACATAAAATATTACTTGACTAAATATTGATCTAAATTCTATTAAACCCCATGACTATGAATGCGAAATTTCATAATAGTACTTTATAATTGAAACTAAAATTCGGGGTGTTACAATCCTCCCAACCTTGAATTAGATTTCGTCCCCAAAATCCCAAACTAAACGAACACGTGAGGATGACGTCTTTTCAAATCTTCCGCCGATTCCCATGTTATGTTCGATCCCGGATGATTCTTCCATTGTACTTTAACCATGACGATTTCCTTGTGACGACCCGAATCTTCGAGAGAGGATCACACTCTCCTCTTCCGCCAAACACTTTCGTAAGTAACACACATGGAAGACATTGTGAATTCCTGCCATCTCGGGTGGTAACTCAAATCTATAAGCTTGGAGCCCGACCCTAGCCAAAATTTTAAATGTTCCAAGTAAACGAGGGCTAAAATTTCTACACTTACTAATCTGGATTATTCCTTTCCAAGGGGACAGTTTTTGCATCACATGGTCACCCAGTTGGCACTCTATATGTCTTTTCTTCTTGTCGGCCTAACTCTTTTGATGGTCTTGAGCCGCCTTCAGACGTTCCTGAATGCCCTTCACTTTATAGTCGTTTCTTGCACGATATCGGGGTCGGCAAATTGTTTCTAACCTGTTTTAAGCCAACACACTAGAGTCCTACATTTCCGTCCATACAACGCTTCAAACGGTGCCATCCCAATACTAGAATGGTAACTATTATTGTAGGCAAACTCCACGAGTGGTAGATGCGAGTCCCAATCCTGCCAAAATCTATGACACACGATCTAAGCATGTATTCGAGAGTTTGAATGATCCTTTCACTTTGACATCAGTTTAAGGGTGGTAAGACGTGCTCAACTTAACCCTTATACCTAACTCTTTTTGCAAGTCGTCCCAAACGTGAGAAGTGAACCGACTAACCGAATGTGACACGATGGATAATGGCACACCATGCCTCGAGATGACTGCATTGATATACAACTTGGAAAGCTTGTCCATCGGCAAGGTCTCTTGTATTGCCAAAAGGTGAACATTCTTTGTCAGATGATCCACCACTACCCATACAGTATCATTACCTTTTAAAGTCTTCGGCAACCTGGTCACGAAATCCATGGTAAGGTGTTCCCACTTCCATTCTGGAATCTCTAAGGATTGGAGGCTCCCGTATGGTCGTTGGTGCTCCACTTTTACTTGTAAGCACATACACATCTTTCCACATAATTTTCCACATCTAACTTTATAACGGCCCACTAATACATCAACTTCAAGTCTCAGTACATCTAGGTGCTACCCGGATGAATGTAATATTTAGACTTGTGTGCATCTTCTAATAAAAAATCACGGTTACCCCAAATCTTCGGTACCCTAATACGGCCTCAAAAGAGTTTCAGACCTCGGTCGTCCTTCGTCAAGGGCAGATGTTATTTCAACATCACTTCAATTTTGAGGTTCTCTTCTAAAAGTGCCTCCGACTAGGATACCTTGATCTAATCGATCAAGCCAGACATTACGTCGATTCTGGTAAGCACGACTCGTGTTCCACTATCGTACTCCTTTTGACTCAAAGCTTTCGTCAGCACGTTGCTTTACCCGGGTGGTAGAGTAATTCATAGTCATAGTCTTTGAGCAACTCGAGCCAACGCCGCTACCTCATATTTAGCTCCTTTTGGTCAAAGACGCCATTCAGACTTTTGTGGTCAGTAAATAATATGCACTTCGTGCCATAAAGATAGTGCCGCCAGAGTTTTAGAGCAAACACCACCGCCGCCAACTCCAAGTCTTGGGTAGAGTAGTTCTTCTCGTGCTCTTTAAGTTGTCTCGACGCATAGGCAATCACTTTATCTCTCTGCATTAAGACACAACCCAAACCCATCTTGGATGCATCATTATGCACCACAAAATCTTTGGATCCTTCCTGTAAAGAAAGAATTGGAGCTTCACACAACTTCTTCTAGAGAGTTCAGAAAGCTTTCTCTTGTTTTTTTTATCCAAACGAACTTCCCGTTCTTCTTAGTCAACGTCGTCAAGGAAGAAGCAATTTTGGAGAAGTCTTGGATGAACCTCCTATAATAATCCTCTAAACTCAAGAAGCTTCAGATTTCGGACGAACTTTTAGGCAGTTCCTAATTCATCATCGCCTCGATCTTGGATGGATCAACCTTCACTCCACCCCAAGTGACAATATGACCAAAGAATTGGACTTCTCTCAACCAAAAATCGCATTTAGAGAATTTGGCATACCACCTCTCTTCTCACAATGCTTCTAGGACTTCTCGAAGGTGTTGCTCATGACCCGACTCGTATTTGGAGTAGGCGAGTATGTCATCAATGAACATGATTACCGACTTGTCGAGGAAAGTCGACACACTTGGTTCATCAAGTCCATGAACACTGCCGGTGCATTTGTCAAGCCAAATGGAATTACCAAGAATCGTAATGACCATAATGCGTCCTAAAAGTCGTCTTCGCCACATCATCTTCTTTCACCCTCACTTGGTGATAACCCGTACGAAGATCAATTTTCGAGAAGCAACCCACTCCTTGAAGTTGATCAAAAAGATCATCGATTCTAGGGAGTGGATATTTGTTCTTCACGGTTGCGTTGTTTAATTAACGATAATCAATGCACATTCTCATCATGTCATCCTTCTTCACAAACAAGACTAGAGCTCCACAAGGTGTCTCACGAACCCTTACTCCAGAAGATCTTGTAGTTGTGGCATCATCTCTTGGATTTCAGATGGGGCCAATTGGTAAGGTGCTCTAGCAATTGGAGCGGCCCCCGATACAAGATCAATCTGTAACTCCACTTTCCAGTTGAGTGAAAAACCGGGCAAGTCGTTGAGAAATACATCGGGAAAATTGCTAACAAACTACACGTCCTCAAGTTTCATGTTTTATAACCTGGCATCCATCACGTAAGCAATATATGAGGGACACCCTTTAGCTAGACATTTCCGTGCCTTTACCATCGTTATAAATATGACATCTTCTTTTCTTCTCTCCCCATAAACTAGTACCGCTAGTTTATAAAACGACATCGGTTTTCCGTTCTTTTCTTCACATTTTTACTCGTTAAGCTTATTCAACTCTTATCCTTTAATTGACCTTGTTTTTAGTTTAATCAACTCTTCCACATTTCAGTCGTCCAGTTAATAGTGGTTGTAGTCATTGTGATACTCAGTACCTAGTTATTTGGTTTGATATTCGTACTTACGTAGTTATTACTTGATTCGACATCGTACACTTGCGATCAGATTAAGGGGCTTAAACCCACTAGATGTATTCAATATGAAAGTTTTATCCACACAAAAGGTGAAACTCTTTCTCAAATTCATCAAAGGTTTAACTGTCTCTTGATTGATATGAAAACTGTCAATAGAGAATATTCTAATGCTGAAATTCTGACAAAATTCATGGAGGCACTACCTGAACAATGGGGAGTGTACACTACGTGTCTAAAACTGTCAAAGAATCTTGAAACTCTCTCTCTTAGTGTTTTATATGGAATGCTATTAAATGAAGAGCAATCTCAGGTTTTAAGGAAAAACCTCATAAATGACATCAAGAGTGCCAAAAGTACTTCTTTGGCACTAGTGACTTCAGAGGTAGAACCTTCAAAACAAGTTTCTTCTTCCATCACCTCTATCACTGAATTAAATCAAACTGATTCAGAAGACCTCACTGATGCTGACATCTATGAGTTTGATAACTCTCTAGCTATTCTAACAAACCACTTTAGAAGATTTGCTAGAAAGAGTAACTTTCGAAAACCTTCTACCAACACTAATTCTGATAAATCAAAAACCCTGCCCGCTGAAAAAGCATCTGCTATATGTTATAACTGTCAGCGGAAAGGTCACTTTGCCAGTGAGTGTAGATCCAAGAAAGTAGCAGCTCTCACCTCCTCTCAAAACTCTGATAAAAATGATAAAAAGGAAAAGTATTTTAAATTGAAAAATAAATACAAAGATCTGAAAAAGAACCAACAAAAGGGCAACGGTCTAAATGCTGAAGAAGTTGACTGGGATCAAGAAGATGATTGGGCCAAAACATCTGATGAATCAGGCTCCGATGAAGAAGCTCTTGCTTTTCTCTGTCTTATGGCAAGAATTAAAGAAGCTGGAGAAGTCTCTGAAACATCTTCCTCATAGTCTCCTTCAACTCAGGTAAGCATCCCTATAAACTCCTCTTTACCTGAAAGTAATAGTCTGTCTGCTCTCGATGTTATGACCGTTGATTTTTACAATGCTCTAAATGGAAAGATTAAAGCTGAACAAATTAATATTGATCTTTCTGAACAATTGAAAAATTGTCATTTAAAAATCAAAGAACTAACAAAGATTGAAGAATCTCTAAAAGATCAAGTCTTTGTAAATCAAACCATTAACATTGAGAAACAACAAGCTATCATTGTGGTGAAACTATAAATTGTTTCAATTCCAAATTGTTTCAATTCCAAACCTATTCACAAATATAGGAAATGCTATCATTGTGGTGAAACTACCCACATTGCCTGCAAATGTCCTAATGCTACCAAAGCTGGAAAATTAGCTCATGGAAAGAAAGTAGCGCAAGCTGATAAATCAGCGAGAGCGAAATCCACCAAGGTTGGGAAACCTTCCAAGGTGAAGATATTCACTAAAGAGAATTCTTCACCTAGTAGCTCTTCCGCCACTCCTTCCACTAACACAGCAGGACCCATAGTAATATGGGTACCTATGAAAAATTAATCCTTTTGTTGTACGCAGAGTGCCAAAGGTATCTGGTATCTTGATAGCGGAGGCTCAAGGCACATGACTGGCAGAAAATCTCTACGCTCTGAATACAAGGAAGAAGCTGGTTCTTCAGTGACCTTTGGTAGAAATGGCAAAGGATACACGAAAGGTTATGGAATTCTATCCAATGGAGCCACTTCATTCAGTCGAGTCGCTTATGTTGAAGGACTAAAGCACAATTTATTGAGCGTTAGTCAGCTATGTGACAAAGATTTCAAAGTTCTATTTCTAAAGAATAGATGCGCTGTCACCGACTCTAATGACAAACTTGCCTTAACAGACAAAAGAGTTGAGAATGTACATGTCATTAACATGAATAGTTCTCACTCTGAGAATATGTGCTTCATCTCCAGGGCATCCTCAGATATAAACTGGTTATGGCACAAAAGACTCTCTCATCTGAACTTTAAGATGATCAATGAATTATCTCAAAAAGAATTTGTCAGGGATCTCCCAAATCATACCTTCGCAAAAGAATCTCTTTGCTCAGCGTGTGAAAAGGAAAAATTGACAAAAGCCTCTTTCAGATCTAAACAAGTTTCCTCAGTGACCTCACCTCTTCAGCTTCTCCATATGGATCTATTTGGACCTGTTAATGTCCAATCTCTATCTGGAAAGAAGTACACACTTGTGATAGTTGATGAATATTCCAGATACACTTGGGTATTTTTTCTTCGATCCAAAAGTGATACACCTGATGTAACTATTGTTTTTATTAAAAGAATGGAAGTCCTGAACAATCTTATCGTTCGCTCCATGAGAAGTGATCATGGTACTGAATTAAAAAACAGTACTCTGATTAACTTCTTTGAAGAAAAAGGAATTACTCACAACTTCTCATCTGTAAGAACTCCTCAGCAAAATGGTGTTGCTGAAACAAGAAATCGAACGATCATTGAAGCAGCTCGCTCAATGCAGTGTGCTTCACTCAGAATCGTTCCATGATAGTAAAGCGATTCAAGAAGACCTCCTATGAACTATTCATGGAAGAAGACCCTTTCTGAAATATCTACACATTTTTGGATGTAGATGCTACATTCTAAATGACAGAGATCATTTGGGTAAGTTTGATCCAAAAGCTGATGATGGGATATTCCTTAGATACTCTTCTGTATCCAAATCTTCAACAAAAGAAGACAGCACGATGAAGAATCTATGCACGTCAACTTTGATGAATCACGCCCAACAAATTCTACTCCTATCCCTGAAGAAGATGAGGACTTGAATGAATGGATGAAATCTCATTATGGGGAACCTGAAACTTATTTCAGCAACCAACCTAATGCTGAAACTAATGATGATGGGATCCCTGATATTCCTATGTCAAGCAACGATCCATCATCATCAGGGATCGACATCACTCCTCTCAATCAAATTCCTCCATCTGATACCTCTCTCAGAAACTCTTCAATGAATAATCAAGTTTCATCCTCTAATGATCAGTCCTCTGAATCACCTCCAGAATTGATCTTAAATGATGAAGTACCTATTGCTGAAACAACCAACGCTATCCCTAAAAGAGAACAAATCGCTGAATCTATTGTTGATCAGTCTCCTCAACCTCCAGCTCAGCGATGGACTGCAAATCATCCAATAAATCAAATCATTGGTGATCCAAATGCAGGTATCAAGACTCGTAGAGGTACAGGTAATATATGTCTCTATGTTAATTTTATTTCTCTCTCTGAACCTAAGAAGATAGACCAAGTTATCTCTGATCCTAGCTGGGTCTCTGCCATGCAAGAAGAACTAACTGAGTTTCATAGAAACAAAGTTTGGAATCTTGTTCCTCGTCCATCTGATAAAACTGTGATAGGAACCATATGGGTCTTTCGAAATAAGCTGGATGAAAATGGTACTGTTATCGGAATAAGGCTAGACTTGTTGCTCACGGATACAGACAAGAAGAAGGTATTGACTATGATGAGACATTCACTTCTGTTGCTAGACTAGAAGCCATAAGACTTTTCTTAGCTTATGCTGCCCATAAAGACTTCAAAGTTTTTCAAATGGATGTTAAAAGTGCTTTTCTAAATGGTAAACTCAGCGAGAAAGTTTATGTTGAACAACCTCTTGGTTTCACTTACCCAAATCATCCTGGTTATGTTTGTAAACTCCAAAAAGCTCTTTACGGATTAAAACAAGCTCCTAGAGCTTGGTATGATACTCTTTCAAACTATCTTCTTAAAGAGAAATTTATTCGTGGAAAAATTGACCAAACTCTATTTTTAAGGAAATACAAAGGTGATACTATTCTTTCTCAAATATATGTTGATGACATTATTTTTGGCTCCACAAGACTCTCAAACTATGCACTCGTTTTGCAAATAGAATGAAGAAAGAATACAAAATGAGTATGATGGGTGAACTAACATATTTTCTAGGTTTGTAGATTAAGCAATCTGACAAAGGAATTTTCATTTGTCAAAGTAAATATGTTAAAGACATGTTGAACAAGTTTGATATGAATCAATGCTCAGCGATGAAGACCCCTATGGCACCTCCTCTGACTTTGAATAAGGACCCAAATGGAAACCTGTCAATGTCACTGCCTATCATGGGATGATCAGATCTCTGCTATATCTTACAGCGAGTAGACCCGATATCATGTATTCTACCAGTCTCTATGCTCGATATCAAGCTGAACCAAAGGAATCTCACCTTATTGCTGTAAAGCGAATCTTCAGATATCTGAAGGGAACTCCTAATCTGGGATTTTGGTATCCCAAAGGCTCAGGGTTCGATCTAATTGGTTACTCTTATAGTGATTTTGCAGGATGCAAGATCGATAGGAAGAGCACCACTAGTGGATGTCAGCTATTAGGTGGTAAGTTGATAAGTTGGACAAGTTAAAAACAAAACTCTGAGTCCACATCTACTACTGAAGTTGAATACGTAGCCGATGGTAGCTGTTGTGCTCAAATCCTATGGATGAGAAATCAGCTGAGAGATTACGATCTCAAACTTTCCAAAATCCCTATCTATTGTGATAGCACTAGTGCTATTGCAATTGCAAATAACCCTGTACTTCACTCCAAAACCAAGAACATTGAGATTCGATATCACTTTATCAGAGATCGTGTGATGAATGGAGAAGTGGAACTTCATTTTGTACCAACTAAGTATTAGCTCGCTGATCTTTTCACCAAGCCTCTTGATGAAGCTAGATTTAATCTACTCATCAGGGAACTTGGTATGTTAAACGCTGAATAACTCTCCATTCTCTGAACTCTGATTCAGCGATACTTGATTTATCTCACTCAGGTATGAATTTCTAAAACCTTTACATTCTCTGAATATTTCTTTCAGAGAATAAGTCTTCAAGCTAAAAACCCATCACTGACAATCCTTTATTGTCTATTGATGAAGAATTTTAAGGATAATGATTAACATTTTTTAAATGATAATCATCTTCAAAATTTTCAAATAAGAAAAGGACACGTCAGACCTTTATCTGACACATGAAGGACCACGACGTTTCCTTTCCCACTCTTTTCTAGGAACGTGCGCTAGGTCATCATTACTTTTCAAAAAGCTAAAACCATCGTTTAGCTATCATTTTCTCTCTCCTCTTGCTATTTAAGCAATTCTTTCATTCATTTAATTCTTTACACGCTCATTACTCTCGCAAGAATCTTCCTCGAATCTTCAAGCCTTCTTCGAGAACACCAACAACACGCACTTGTGCGTTTTTCTTTGTTTTTAACTTTTAAGGTTGGATCTAACCCTTTATTCTTTACTTAAAACAACATTGTCGTTTATCACATCTTTAAAAATTTATAACTTTCTTTTAATCAAATCCTGTTTTAAAGTCAAAAATAAATGTGATAAAACCCTAATTTCTTTCTCAAAACCTGTTCTGGATTCGTCTTAGAACAGAAGACCATTTTTGGTATTTTTAACCAAGTTTTTCTAACACCCTTTTTTAAAAATTGTGTTAATAACAAGTATTTTGATCTTTGTTCATCAAAACACTTGTTTTTCTTCTACAACTTTTGGTAATCTTTGTACCAAAGACATATTCTGGTTTATTCCCTCTATATTAAACCATGATCTTCCTCTTTGATGTTCCAATCTTTGAAACAGAAATGACTTTTTCAAGCAAAACTACTCAAGCTGACGAACGTGCCCCAATTTTTCTTGAAAAAGCTCCTGCCTACCTCTTCGAATTGGAACAAGCAACCTTCAAGGCATGCAACTACTTGGTCTTGGTGGACATCCCTGCTGACAAACCTTACTTCAACGATGGTGCAACTTTCATCAAGACGTGTCAATTGATGTATGCTTTTTTGCACAATCCTATTGGCATAATTGCTCATCTTCAAGCTCTCTGGTAAACTGCTCACTGCACAACACTCACTACAGACAAGGGAAACAAGCTCCTTGCCATCACCTTCACAATCCCCACTCTAGAGCCTTCACCTCAGGATTTCTCAGGAATGCTCTTCACCTCCCCTCAAGAGTCAAGAATCAGCGATGGGCCTCTAAGCCCACCAAGGAACAGATAGAGGAATTTTTGGACTCTATTGGCTATGTCTGGGAGAACCATGAAGTAAAATCTGTGGGATCGAAGATGGAGAAGAAGCGCCTTCCAGGTCGTTGGCAATACATTTTTACCCAAGTGATTCAGTGCTTGGGCTCCAACACTGGCTCTCATATCAAGCCAACAAGCACTTCCAAGACCTTGGCTTCGCTCTCTGTACAAACTACAAGCTGAACAATGCGGACTACATATTCAGCGACATGTACAACAAGGTGAATGCTGGGAAGATGAACCAATTCATTCTATACCCTAGGTTCTTTGCAACCATCATGGACTTTGCCTTCAAGGATGGATATCCAAAGGTCGCCAACCAAAGTTTCTCCATGGTCGGCAAGAAGTCTCTGGACATTGATGTCTACCAAGATGATGCTCCTTACACTCCTTACATGTTGCAGCTCATTCGAACAGCGGCACCTTAGCCTGTCTCGCTGAACAACCCATTAGTGAGTATCCAAGACACCACCCCTTCCAAGAGAAACGAACCAACCATGGTCACAAAAAGACCATCACTCACAAGCTAGCGACAAAGAAACCAAAGAAGGGAGTCTCTCAACAGACTTCCCTTCCTGATTCAGGCGTAATACCAACGTCCTCTGTAGCCACAGCCACGACAACGGCCTCTGCTTCCGTTGTCGTTTCTTCAGCACTACCCTCATTTTCAGCGACTCCGGTCCCTGAAAGTGTTATAGCCAGCACCGCTGAAGCTGGATTAGGTACTACATTCACAACCCTCTCTTCTTCTTCAACCATCTCTTCTTTGGTCCTCACACAAACATATGATTTAAAGATAGTTGTCCCTATCTCTGATGATGTTGAAACACACGCTGTCCAAACTTCAGTATTGTTTCGACAATCTGAACTTTGGAAAGCCAGTATGACAGGACCTCAACATATCTCTCACAAACATACTAAGACACAGACTAGTGATCCACATGACACTACTGTAGTACACGTTGTCCCTGAGAGTAATCCTCATGATACTCTCAAGGTAAATAACATGTCTTGTCGACCTTCATCTAACCCAGAGCTCTTTTTGGCTGCTTTGTCTATGTTGTCATCAGGTATTGCACCTCCTCTCTCTACTTCATCGACCACCATCACTACCACCAAGACTGTTTCTGCCGCTGCTCCCTTCAGCGTCAGCAAAGGACAATCTCCTCAGCAACCGAAGATGGATGTTGATCTGCGCCGGATTAAGCAGGAGAAGTTTTCCTCCAAGATTCCTCCCTTCGCTGTAGAGATTCACATGGTTGTTCTTCCTAGCCCCACATTCCCTGCTATTGACTTCTTGGTCAATGAATGTGCTCTCACAAGGGCTAGGGTAGACAACCTTCAGACGTCTGCTAAGTTCATCTTTCAGACGGTCGCTGGTGCTCCAGGGATGAAGGCCACCATCAATAACGTCTACACTGACATTCAGGAAATCAAGGCTGATAACCTGGCTCATGAGCAAACCCTTGCCAAGTTGGAAAAGAAGGTAGAAGCACAAAATCAGGTGCTCGAGTCTATTCAGAAGACTCAGTCCGACATGATGCAGATGCTGACCAAGATGCAAGAGGCTGGCTCTTCCTTCACTGCTGCTGATCGGACTTCGCTGAACCAGGTCCTTTAGATCCAGACTACGATTCTCTGAAGGACATTGGGTTCAATGTGCGTACCCTGGTGGTGCATGTTCTCCCAGCTGACAACATCGAGGGCGAGATATGCGTCAAAGAAATCGCTGACGAAATTATCGGAGAGGTAAATGAAAAACTCCCTGGCAATCCGATATCTCCCTACATTCAGCGAGATCCTCCTTCCACCGTCGCTGAAAAAGAAATTGACGAGGAAGATGATTAGGAGGAAGAAGACGATGATGAGGAGAACGATGAAATCCCTCACTATGGGGGAAATGATGAAGATGATGATGATGACATCCCTCCTGGTGCTCTTGAGCACTTCAAAAATAGTAGACCAGGCAACTTGATGCCTGAGGTAGTCTACAGGGAGCCCTTGGGGGACGCACCACCTCCTTCTCAGGATCCGTCCAACCAATCAGGCAAAGGAAATGAAGTGGTAGATCTTTATGCCACCATTCCACTATTTGAGGGGGAGACCGCTGCAGAGGTAACTCTTCCCCTTATCCCTTATACTGCTCTCATCTCTGAACCCCCAACCTATCCATCTTTCTCCCCTCCAAATTTTGGTTCTGACCAACCTCTCTCTCCATCTCCCATTCTCAGTGAGTCTAGTCCCCCAAAGGACTCCACTTTTTGGAAGGAACCTTCATCAGAGGAGCAGTTTATGTACACATCTGACTCTGACTCTGAAGATGAAGAAGACCTCATTCCCAGACGCCGCGCACAAAGACCTCTAATAAGCGAGCCTAAAGAGGAAGAAAGGCGAATATAACGAGGAGAGAGCACAAGCACTATAAGCCTAGAAAATCAGGGATGAAAAGATGAAGCAAACAGAGAATGATCTTGAGCTTGCAAGAAAGATACTCAGCAAGGATGTTGCAAGAGATAAGGCGACTAAAGAGCTGAATGAGAAAAGTCAAAGAGTCGCTGAAGCTCTGGCACAAAGAGAACTGAACGAAGAAAATCTGAATGTGAATCCCATCCTCGCTCAAGAAAAGATCCTGAATGCACTAACTAATGAAGAGCCAAGCCACAGAGAAAAAGAACTACGCTGGTGCACTGAACGATTCAATTTTCGTCTGTCTGAGTCAAAAACCATTCGTGCAACTATCAAAGGACGTCCTTCCAAGAGAAGTGGTCTGAAGGTATATGTACGAATGTACAGGCATCCGAATTTTGAAAAAGAAGAAGCAAAGTTCTTGAAATTCTATGGATACTCTGAATGGCTAGAAATCAGAGATGTCATTCAGGGTTCCAAATCAAAATTTAAAGATGTGGTGGAAAGAGCATTAGATCAACTACTTCAGTGGATGGCACAACATGTGCAAGTTCCGCCTCTCCCTGAGCCTACAAGAAGAAGAAGATCAAACGCTGAAGGAGGTTCATCTTCTAAAAGTGATCATGAAAGCATTCTTGGCCATCTTGAAATCCCTAACATCTCGATGTTAAATGCCTCTCTCCCTCAAGATCGAAGATATGAAGAAAATGAAATCATCACCTTCCCTGAACCTGGTATGGTTTTCTTGGATAATGATGGATTCTTAGGACTCTTCAGAAACAAAGAAGTCAGCAAGGCTCCATCAGCTTTCATAAGGATCATGCATCATTACTGCTGGTCAGATGATCCACTGATGAATCGACAGAAGAAGATCTATGAAAATGAACTACAAAGAAAACATGAAAGACTCTCTGATTGATCTATAGTCATCTTTTCCTTTGTAGTATTCTTCATTGTATTGTACTTTTATCTTACAAATTTGTAATTTCATCTTTTATGTAATTTCTTCAGATTATTCTTAATGAAATTTCAAATGAAGTACTCTACTCCAATTGTGTACTGAAAAGATCCCTGAAAACAGTAAATGGGACAATGAACATAAGAGTTCTAATTTCTTTACAAACCTCTTTTCTCACTGATATTTCTTTCTGAAATTTAAATCAGTGAATGTACTTAAAGCCTCAACTTGTAAAAATTGTGTTTTCATATCCTTATAAATGAAACTCAATGGCTATAATAGATTAGCTGAAAAAGACCTCACAGATTAGTACTTAGAAATTTTTACTTAAATATTTCTTAAGTCCCTACTAATTCTTTCAAGTTATTTTTCCCATGTTACTTAATCATAATCAAATAGGGGGAGATTGTTGATCATAACTCCTCTCAGTGATTTGAATATGATTCCTCTATATACTTAGTGAAATTCCACAAGTAGACTTAAGTTCAAATTCAGCGATAGCATACGCTGATTTCCATCAGCGATCGCTGAAAATTAGGAACCTCAAGTCTACCTCTGATGATCTGAAGATCAACTAACACACCAAAAGAACATTCAGCGAAAGTTAAAGAGCAAGCTGAAGAAAGAGATAATCAGCTAGTGATCTGAAGCGGTTCAATGATAGCAAGGATTATCTAAAACGAAGTGTGAAGTCTTGTCAAGCCTCAGCGATACTCTGAAAGTTCATCCTTGAAGTTTCAATTTCAGCGATCAAATGAAGCTTCTCAAACAAGATTAAAGTTGATCTTATTCTCAATGCACAAAAGTCAAACCTTATACTATGTCAGAAAAGGACACAAGGATTGTCTCTTACGTCCCCATCATATCTGATATGATACTGTTCACAAACGGCCAAAAGCATGGTTGCTTTTGAACAAAGGACAAGCTTCCTATGAAAGCTTGACACGTGGCATATACCTTTTGCTTTGCATTAAATGCAAACGGGTATAAATAAGATGAAGATATCTTCTTATCTACATTAATGCTACTTTCTGTTCCTAAAACCTCTGTCTCTTTTCTTTCTCATTTCCTTGTGCATCAATCTGTGTGATTTGTTAAGTTACAATAGAATAGGTTTACTTGTTCTAATTTCGTTTGTAACTGTAAATTTGTTTATTCAATATAAACTAATTTAAAAACTAAAAATATGTGTGTTTGTATTCAACCCCTCCTTCTACAAACTGTTTCTATATCCTTGAACTCTTGGAGACTCCTTTGGAACCAACATTGTTAGTGTTCTTTTTGCGATTGTGGTTATGAACGATTTGCAGCTAGAACAATTAGATGTGAAAACCTCCTTCCTGCACGGAGACTTGAAGAAAACTATCTATATGAAGCAACCTGGTGGTTTCATTTCCAAAAGCAAGCCAGATTATATATGTAAGTTCAAGAAGCCCATCTATGGACTTAAATAATTGCATCGTCAATGTTATAAGAAGTTTTATTTGTTTATGCTCACTCTGGGATTTGAGCGAAGTGAAAAGGATGCTTGTTTTTATCATAGACAAAACGGTGGTATTTTCACTTATATTCTTCTTTATGTAGATGACATGCTTATTGTCTGCAAGGACCGATCAAAGATCAAACGACTGAAAGATAAGTTGAAGTCGGAATTTAAAATGAAAGATGTTGATGCAACGTAGAAGATTTTGGGCATGGAAATCGTACGGGGCAGAAATCACTTGGATTTCTATTTGTTGTCGGGTTTGTTGTGTCCTTGGATTTCTGTTTATTTTGGGCCTTAGAAGTCACTTGCTAGCACTTGAATCGTGACACGCGTTTCCTTACAACTACAAATGATCTAGAATCATCGTAAGTAAACCTTCATGGCAGAGACGGATGAAAAAAAATTCAAAGTGATTGCACCAGTTAACTATCGTAATGTAAAATAAAAATTAATCAAAAAATAGGTAAATTACTTAGATTTGGTTGGTCGGGTTGCTTTGGGCCTAACCCAATACCAACCAATAGATTTGGTTTACCCTAATTTTTATCGGTTATATGTTGGGTTAGCTCGGGTTGATTTCGGGTGGGGTTGGTCGGTTTTTTGAGCATCCCTAGTCAGTCGTGGATCCGGGATTTTTACGTAGTGGGTCCATCTTTGAGGTAGACTAAAGGTATACAAAGTTGTCCGACGTGTTTTTAGCCTAATTACACCATTTCGAGAACTTTTGAAACTTTCTTTTAATGATTTCAAGAGATTCTTTTAGTTTTTTTGTCGATTTGGAATGACTTTTCGACTTTTATGATTGATATAAAAATACTTTCTTTTTGTTGATTTTAAGAGACTTTTTTGATAATTTCTAGAATTATGGAATCCCTTATAAATATTTAGTGGGGAGATAGAAGTAAAAAAGTTATAATTTTTTTTTGTTTTCAACTCTTAACAAAAAGTTTTTATTTTTCATTTTAATTCGGTCCCATCCCTCATTACTTGCTACATACATCCGCCACTATCCCTAGTGGCTACAACAGCTTTGACAACGCCTGAAACAAAACAAAATGTAGCTTTGTTCCACTTAATTTCCTGTTTTCCAATTTAATGCCGTACCAAAAATATAAGGGAAGATTATTATAATATCCATTTCGAAAAAACAAATACCTAAAATATCCAAAATCTTTCTCAAGTTACAAAAATGACCAAAATATCCGTGGACCCAATCCGTGATCACGGGCTCCGTAAGTGCACCCCCATTCCGTGAGCCCACCTATCCCCATTCTGCGTATATTCCATGAGCCCACCCCATTTTTATAATGTGGAGTCCGTGGGTTTATACTGAAATTGTAAACCATTCCGTGAGCCACCAAAATTGTAATATTCTTCGAAATTGTAAACCACCAAAATTGTAATATACTCCAAATTGAAGTCCGTGAGTTTATACTCTCATATATCCAAGTCTGTGAGTCACGGATTGGGTCCACAGACCTTTTGGTCATTTTTATAATTTAGAAAAAAGTTTGGATATTTTGAGTATTTGCTTTTTAAAAATGAGTATTATAATAATTTTCACTATATAGTGTCTTTTTATTCTATTTATTTTATTCAGTCTTAATTTAAAGAACATTTAAACTAACCTCCTAATTGGATTATTTTAATGAGATTCGCTCATGATATAAGACCCTTATATCAACAAATCTCCTACTTGAATAGACTTTATCCCAAGTACTTCAACAACAACAATAATAATCTATGTGCCATGTTTAGAGCAAAAGACTTAATTATATTTTTGTTCAATGAGTAGCTATTAACGAATACTCACCAAATTGCTTAACCATTAAGCCGAATCAAACTAGAGGTTGTTTGATTGGGTTTTTCATTAAGTTTTGTATAAATAAAGTTGTATGTATGCATTAAATAAAATTGTTGTTTATATGATATATTGAATAATTTTACTAAATGAGTAGAAATTACCATTTTACCTCTACTGTTTCTTTTTTCCATTCAACTCTATGTTTTTTTCCATCTATAGATGCTAAGGTGCGTTTAGTTACAGAAAAATTTCCTGTTTTCTAGGAAAATTTTCCAGAGAAAATGAAAATTTGGAAAACGCGTTTAGATCGTTCACTTTTCAAAAAAATCCCATTTTGAAAACGAAAATTCTCATTTTCTAAAATTACATTGAATTTAAAAAACTATTTTTACCATTTTTCCAATTTTTTTGTTTTCTAAAAACTTTTCCACATTCATACACACTTTCACACACATACACACACTCACTTTCACACACACACACACACACATTTTTACGCAGACACACACAGACACACACTTTCTAATTTGACACACACACACTTTTTAATTTGAAAAAAAAAATGGAAAATGAAAAGTGGTAGAAAATGCACAACCAAATGCGTTTTCTAATTTTCTAAAAATGAAAACTTCACCATTTCAACTAAACGCGTATCTAAAATTTTCATAGAAAACTGAGAATGAAAACTCAACTCCATTTTCTGAAAACGTTTTCTTGGAAAATGAAAACAGTTTTCGCTAACTAAACGCATCCTAAATTTCATTAATCTTAATCCTCAAACTTGAAAATCACATTTCTAATGTGATACATTGATATAATAACATATAGTATAATTGAGTTATGGTTATTTTTTTCATGTGGGAAAACTGATAAACACATTTTTAAACCAAAATCAAAGTCATATGTTTCATAGATTCAGATTAGTAAGAATAACATTTTTTCATGAGCCTCAAAATAGCTTAGCAAATAAGTCATGGACTAAATCAATAAGCCGCTAACAAACACTCGTGTATGGCTTAGCACATAACTACATATCATTAAGCCCATTAAACATTAAACAAACAAACAATAATTCCTTTTCATAAACATCTTTTCAAAAACACCATCAATTTCTCTTGAGACACCAAAAAGATCTACATACATCCAACCTTTCAAACCCTAATATCTTAAATTTATTCAAGAAAAAAAATTAAAATACACATATATTCCACCTTTGAAATCCTATTCCTAATAAAATATACTAAAAAATTTGTTTAGTTCCATGTAAACATAAATAAAGTCTTCACCATTTGGCCAAGTTGATGAATGTGACATGTACCCAAATGGTTTCAACCATCTTTATTATTGTTTTTGAGTATATAATATTTATATACAACAGATGTCGACATAGATTAAAGGTTGAGTTACCAAATATTAGGGGTGGTAATCGGGTCGTGTTCGGATTGGTGGGTCGCGGGTTGGCGGGTTGACAGGTCAGGAAGAATCAACCCTAACCCGACCCATTTAGCTAATCGTGTCGAGATATGCAACCCTAACCCGCAAACGCTCGGGTTGGCGGGTTGGCGGGTCAGAAAGAATCAACCCTAACCCGACCCATTTAGCTAATCGTGTCGAGATATGCAACCCTAACCCGCAAACGCTCGGGTTGGCGGGTTGTAGACAGGTTAGTAGGTTATAAGCGGGTTGTAATCGGGTTGGTGGGTCATAAACAGGTTCACAGGTCACCTAATAATACAACCAAATTCAAACAAAAAATCCAAACACAAATTTCAAACAAATAAAAAATCCAAATACAAACAAATTCACCTAATAATACAAACCAAATTCAAACATCCAAGTTTCAAACAAATAAAAAGTCCAAACGCAACCAAATTCAAACAAATTCATTTTGACTATTTGAAACTTTTAAGTAAATATAAAATATATAATTTTTAAATTATTTTTAAAAAAATTATATTTTTTGACGGGTCAACCCACGACCCGTTTGGGTCAACCCAAACACAACCCGTTTTGTTGACGGGTTGACGGGTCAGAAACTTCAACCCTAACCCGTTTATTTTCGTGTCGTATCGGGAATTGCCACCCCTACCAAATACTGCCAAATATATCATCATCATCATCTACAAATAAACCAATTAAATGCAAACATAAAGAGGAAAGAAGGAAGGAAGCCCATTTTTCACATCTTCTAAAACACCAAATCATCTCTATATAAACTCCTTTCTCTTCTATACTACTACTAACTTACATACACTTGCAAAAATTTTATCTCCTCTTCTCATCTTACCTTTTACTACAAATCAATAATCCATCCATAATCCATTCAGACGTTTCTATCGTTACTATCTCCCGAGCTTATCATCTTCAATCCGTTTCAACAACTCCTCATAAATTTTCAAAGAATTAGCCGTAAACCGTTCCATCGACTCAAAAACCCGTTTAAGCCCAATCTGAACGCTACCATTTTTACTAGTCTCGCTTTGATAAACGGCTGGATGACTTAACGACATCCCATTCTCGTCACCCGACCCCCCAACCACGATCATTTTCTCCAAAATCTCCAACTCTTTATGAATCTTTTGATCTTCTTTATCCAAATTCTTTACGTTTTTCTCCATATTTCTATCGACCACCATCCTTTCCCTCATTTCCACCTTATCCCGTTCCCATAGCTGAAGAACGGTTCCTGCAAAATCTCGAATCGAGTCCACCACTTCCTTATCGGAGCTTCTTTGCACGGCTTGAGCCCATTGGTTACATATTATGAACACGGGTGGTGCACCGATTCGGCCGGGTGAGTATGGGACGGGTCCGTCTACGGTTACTTCGGGCTCGTACATAACGCATTTCACGAGCCATTCGTTTAAGGCTCGTACGAACCCCTTTTGGGCTCCGAACCAGCACGAGAAACGTATGGCCCAGTTGAGGAGCTCGTGTTCGAGTTGCATCGTGGCTTCTAAGCTGCCGTCGGTTAAGTGTTTGTGAGATGCAATGGCATCTATACGTTTAGCCGCACCGATTGCTTCACATTGACTATGGTGGCACTCCACCATCGATCTCCACATCCTTGTTAATCTGCAAGTAATATATCACGAATAAGGGCATGTTTGTTAACAGCTTAATGAGCTTAATGGGACTCACAGCTTATTTGGTCAGCTATATAATGACTGTTTGGTATAGTAGTGGCTTAATGATATAAAAAGTGGCTTATTAGGTAAGCTTTATGCGAAAAGTCAAGTTTTTTCCAAACATGTCTTTGTAATTAAAAAACACGTTCCTTCCATCTATGAAAAAACCCTCTCAATCTATACAGACAGATTAATCCACACAATCAGCTTTATCCATACAGAACTTAATTAAAAAACCAACCAAACAACCCCTAAGACATGTATGAATTCATTTTGTCATATGTAAAGGTGTTTCAATAAGATGTTAGGATGTATTTAGGCATGCTAACACGTTTTTTAGAACACTTGTAAAATAAAGTGTCATATTGATTTTTTATAGCTCACTTTTGAGATATATTTAAATTAATTTCAAAAATGACCAAAAAAAAACTTGTTAAGACACCCAAAAGTTGTCTCTATCAACTAGTCTATAAACTTGAGTCTTATAATGCAGTCTATCAAGACATTCAAATATGTATGGCGTCTTACAAAGCCCGTTGGGCCTTCCAAGCCCATTTTTCAGTAAACAAAAAGAAAGCATAAACGGGCTTTGGGATTGAAAGAAGCCCAGAATGGGCTTTATGGGCTTTAGCCGGGCCTTGAAAAAAGTTGTCCTGATTGGGCTTTTTCGGGCCGGGCTTTGGGCTTTTTTTTTGGTGTATCTCTATTTTGTAGTAATGAAATGAAAACACATAAATTTGGAATCAAGAATCATGATGGTATTTGAAAGGGAAGCAACGTACCCTTCGATGAAGTCGTTTAATTGTGGCCATAATTCTTCATCCCTTAAACTGTTTATTTTCTCGGAAATCTTATCGACAACTTGAATTGCAATTCGGATTTTGGTGGAAAGACTTCTAACCAAAGTTCTAGTTGCATCAACTTTATGAGGCTCGGCGCCTTTCTCATCCAATCGTCTAAGCCTTCTTTTCTTCTCTTCATGGACTAACCTCATTTTCTCTTCAATCTATGACACATAAAACAAAACAAAGTTTTCAATTATTCAAACCAAAAGGGCCCAATATATCAAGCCTAGAGGTGGGGTCCAAGGTAAGATGTACACAGACTTGACATCTATCCAAAAGAATAGAGCGGTTATTTCCATGAAAACCCCGACTAGTGAAAAGTGTGAAAGGGAGAGATATACATACATATATATATATATATGTAGGGGCGGGTTCAAATGAGAACTCAAATTTGGTTGTGAACATGAGGACAAATGAGAGCGCAACACGTGTCATATTCAGACTGAATAATGAAGGCATGCAGAGTGAATAATGAAGGTGAAGTTCATACATTATTCAGACTGAATAACTCTACATTCAGTCTGAATAGATCCCTTCATTATTCAGTCTAAATATGACATGTGTCGCGTTTTCCTTTGTCCTCATGTTCACAACCAAATTTGAGTTCTCATTTGAACCTCCCCCTATTATATAGGGTCAGGTTCATGGGAAAACCTCAAAAAGAAAAAAAAACTGAAGAACACCCTGGTAGCCCTCCATCTGGACGGTATGCACAAATGCATACTGATAATTTACATCATGCACTGCTTATGCACTTATGCATAACATGCACTCATGCATAGAAAAAAATCAAAAACAAATTCAATCGCTTGCATGCATTTGTGCATACCGTCTATGCACAAGTGCATACCATCCAGATTGAGGGCTCTCGTGGTGTTCTTCAGTTTTCTCCTTTTTTGAGGTTTTCCCCTGAAACTCCCTCCATCCCTCGCTCTCTCTCTCTCTCTATATATATATATATGCTAAATTTAGATGAACGATAGCAATGTTTCCAATCATACAATCGCCTTACAAAAATGAGATCTATACATCAAAATAGGTTCCTATTGTGTTGATATTTATGACATACGTAACCCAACACCATGAAGCATATGAACAAAAAATAAATAACCAACAAGTGCTTCAAAGTCAAAACGTCAATCTAATACTCGATTGGTATTAAAGTACGTCAATATATAACCACATACCTTAACTTCATCAAACAATTTCTTCTCCCAGAGATACAGTTTATGTAGAGTCGATGAAAGATTCTTGGATTTCGTCAATAAATCTACATCCGTATCTAAGGCAGGATCGGCTGGCGCCAATGCTAAAGGCGTAAATACGTTCAGCATCTTGGATGGAACTATTCAAAGAGATTTACGGTAACACAAGTCAGCAATATTTGACAAATATGAACCCGAAAAGTGCATAGATAGAAAACTAAAACGATTTAGAGTTGTGGCAAATGTAACTAACTTTGACCTCCTCAGAGGCTCGACTATACCGGTAACACTGATACTACTAGTCCAATATTTACTTACATATATATATATATATACACACACACATATGTGGGGTTGGGTTGACATGAGACCAACCTACATATGTGTGTAACTACATATATATGTATATGTATCTATATATCTATTGAGGGAGGTTCAGCAGAAAACTCCAAAATCCTGAAAAACTTATGAACACCTTGGTAATCATTAAGGTAATCATTCATCCGGATGGCATGCACATGTGCATACAAGTGATTAAAGTTGTTTTTTGGTTTGTGCATGTTATGCACACGTGCATACCGGACAAATTGCTTACAAATTACTTTATACACATGTGCATACAGCCACCAAGGTGTTCCTAAGTTTTCCAATTTTTTGAGGTTTTCCCTATATATCTATATATGTATTTATATACGTTATATGGCAAAACTCTCTCACACACACTCCGGTCATTAAGGATGAAGCTTGAACCCTTTTACCTTCATGGAGGTTAGGATCTACCGGTAACCCTAACATCGCTATGCCAAACGATAGTTTATTAATTGTATCGTTATTCGAAAATGTAAATCAATCAATTAATATAACTTTACAAACTTATTGCATTCAAAAGAGAAAAAAAAAATTAAACCTTGATAAGCCACATGTTTACGGTTATGTGGAAGCTTTCCGACCTCAAGGATCTTCGATAATTCATTACCAGACTCAGATGCCCGATTGAATTGGCTTTGAATTTCCTTCACTACTTCAGAATCGTTTTGAAAAACTAATGGTGGTTTCTTTTGATTATCAACAACTTCTTTATCCACCACATGAACTTCATATTCCACCGGATCGGATTCTTTAGTTACCACATTTGGTACACTCCGATAATGGAGGTCAGCCGGAGCTTTTTCCTCAGTTTCCTGATTAACCGCCGCCGCCGCTGCCGCCTTCTTGCCGCCATCATCACCGCCACCGGAATCTACAAACTTCTGATTTCCGTGTACTTCTTTAACGACTTCTTGCTGGTAAAAATCTTCATCTTCTAAATCAGGAATCCCTTCTTCATCTCTAACTTCTCTTGAATCCCGACTTGGAGTATATGGAGGATAATAGCTCTCGAAAGATTCGAATGGATTAAGGAAATCCCAACTCGAACTCGGCGGTGGAGGAGGCGGCGGAGGTGGCTTCGAATTTGAAGACGACCCCTCCGCCGGTAAAACCGCCGGAGGCGCTGAAACACCGCCGTACGGCGGAGGTTGTGAAGAAGAGCCGAAAAACTCACCATAGTTGGAGTAAGAATTAGGGTTTTGATTGTTGTAATTGTTGCTATAATATGATGATGATGATGATGAAGATTCACCGTAATGTATAGGTTCAGAACTCATCGGTCTTTGCTGGTATACAACTGATGGCGTCGGTTGTTTTCTCATAAAATTCATTGTGTAACCACCGGAAGGGTAACCGGCGGGAGGAAATCCAGCCGGAGGATAACCGGCAGGAGGGTAACCGGCCGGAGGATAAGAATAAGGAGCAGGAAGATAAGAACCTGAACCACCTAGGGATTCGTGCTGTTCGTTATAACTCAAATTACCGTACCGTTGTTGGTGATGATGCAGAGGCGATGAGCCACCGCCGTTCTCGGAGTGCAGATGAAGGATATCGTCATCGTCGCCGGAATCATCATCGGAATCGGTATGAAAATGAAGGTGAGAAGAGCCGGAATTCGAATGCGAATGATGGTGTTCAACCGCCGGAGCAGAAGTAACAGACGGAGGCGGAACCCCAGAAGAATCATCCCCTTTCCGTTGAGACGGAAGGTTAAGCACCGGCGACTCAGGACTATCACCGGCGCCGGCTCCGCCGCCCACGGCGGCGGCGGAGTGCAGATCAAAGAAATGATGGAGCGAATCGCCGACCGATTTGAGGGAATGAAAGTAAGCTAAATGGGCTTGAGCAAGAGCATAACGTTGGTGAATTGCTTCATCAAGAAACTGACATCTTTTCCGGCATAAAGCCACCGCCGGCGAATCATCAGGCTTGGAACCCACACAACCCATATAATTAAGAAGAAGAAGAAAAAAAATCCCAATTGGAATTAAAAATAATAATAATAATAATTACAGAAGTGAAGCAAAAATCAGGAAGTTATTAGAAGGAAATCAAAGAACAAGGTAGCGGAATGAATTTAGGGATTTGAAAGAGAGAGAAAGAATCTTTGACAGCAGGTGGTACGTCGTCGTCTTGTAGGTTTAGAGAGAGAAGAAGAAGAGAAGTGCAGAAAGGGGTGGGCATCGTTGGTATGCAATGTGCATAGTGTGTGTGTGTGAGAGAGAGTATTGAATAGCAGGGGCCATGCCTTTTTTTTTTCTTTTTTGAAGGGAACTTACAGTTACAACCCTTTTACTATGCTAAATATATCTATTCGGTCCCTTAACTATTTTCTAAAGAATAATTTCACTACAACAAAATTGGGTTTATAGAACGTATATATTATAAAATATGTTTAATCGTCTTAATAAGATAATTTATAGGACTTCAATCTTATATGAACAAAGGTTGGGTTCCGGTGAGAATTGAAATTATGGTGAGAATGATAAGAAATGATCTACACTCTTGAACAGTGGCGGAGGTAGCGTAGAAAAGGGGGGGGGGGGGTCCAAGGACCCTAGTGAATTGTTAAAAAAAATTACAGGTTAAAAAAATATCAAAAATACTAAATTTAGTCTTAGTTCCACCAGTAAAATTTTCTAAGGGAACTCTTATTGTCGGTGATTGACAAAAACACTAAAAAGTCACTTGAAATCAATAAAGAAAATCAAAAAAATCTTTCGAAATCGACAAAAACACTAAGATTGTTCTTCAAAATCGACAAAAATACTAAGAAAATCCCTTGAAATCAACTTAAAATTTTTCCCGAAACACGTCGGGTGATTTTACATGCCTTTAGTTTATCTTAATGGGACCCCAGTGGGCAAAAATTCTGGATCCGCCACTGCTCTTGAATCAATAATAATTGAAAATCTACAGTAATGAGATGTATCGGATCATTTTCTTTCTAAAGTGCAAATAATGGATGAATTGAGATTAAAAGTGATCAAGGGTGGAGATATTTTTCTTACACTTCTCGCATTAACTCTTTTTCTCACACGATTATTTGTCCAAGCTTATAAAGTGGCACGTCTAAAAGTGTTAAAATAGGTTTATAATATGCTTTTGGACACCTTAACAAACTTTTTTAGAACATTTTTTATAATAAAATCTCGTGTTAGTTATTTTATATGATACTATTTGAAAATTTATCCTATAAACACAAGTGTCATTTAAAAAGATGGGTTTATAGGACATTTCTCAAAAGTCTCCTATAAAATAGCCAATATGATATTTTATTCTAAAAATGTTTCAAAAACTTGTTGAAATGCCCAAAAACGTTCTATAACCTACTGTAACATTTTTAGATAAGACGTTTTACAATTTGATCTTATCAATATAAGTCATATAAAGTATCATATTATGATGCATAGACATTTTAGGCGTCTAAAAACCTTTTTTTGTAGTGTCAGTATTATGATATAAAAGTTTTTAACGGTCGTATAAATTAATTTTTTGAATTGGTCGACCAAATATAACTTGTCTAAAATTTTATGAAAGACGTAGAATATTATGTAGGTTGAAACAAATAATTTATCTTCAAGTTTGGAAAGTAACTCATTCAATTATTATTTCCTTTTATTAGAAGGCATTATGGTGCATATGATGGCATACCTTTTTGGACCAATTAGTATATATCATATGACGCAAGCTATACAGATTTTACAAAAAAGAACATCATCAATTTCTATCATTTTGATGTGTATTATGACAACTACCCGACTTAATAATTTCAACTAGGCCCGGGTAATTATAGTGCCACATGGTCAAGTTTCATAACCGAGAATCAATGTATTATGTATGTGCATATGCATGTCCATGCGTTTGTCGATCAAGAGAAAAGGAAACGATGTGCTACGTTAGAATAATTTTAAGAGTTAGTATGGGAAATGATACTTTGGATCTATCTTGATAAGATTTTGTGAATGCAAAGTTTAAGTTTCAGAAGAAAATTAAAATTGGTGAAAAGAAAAGTCATTTGTAAGCATCAAATATATGTGCTATAAAACGTGCATTAATCTTTCGTATGTCGGAACTGTTGTTATGCATACATGACTAGTACAAAAACTGTACAGTTAATTGTTGAGTTGTGGCTTTTCATATACCTTTTGTAGTTCCGTCAAGCTTAATCCACAAAATAACGAGAGCAGATGGTGTCCTTTCCACTTGTCTTCACTACTAGAGTCAGTTATCAGTAAAAGGTAAAATGCTTGTATAAGATTTCATGAAGGAAGATAACACTCATAATGTACGGATACTTTCTACGCCTAGACATTCCTTTTCGTTTGTATGTTTTGCATGGTCATTGAAAATGAAATTACAAGATAGGTGGACGTGCTTAGTGTACTAGAATATTAACGCTGAAGGAATCACAATAAATGCCTACGGGACAACACTGACTAGCCTACAGTACGACATTCCTATATAATGATTAAAGTCATGTGGTTGCCTATCATGACATCAACTCTTTCCACTATAAAAATTTTGACATGCCGGTAGATTTTTGTGTAGCATAGTCTAACGTCAGATCATAAAAGAATGGATCAAACAGATATCAGTAATAAGCTTTTAGGCTAGATATAGGGCTAATTTGAGCTCTTGGTCATAACAAAACCATCAACAATCACTCTCATTTAATTCTATGAAGTAGAGTACCATAATAATAGACTAATAGTAATTGGTTGAAAATGGATTTATGAATGTTAAAAGGGGGAAAAAGTATAAAAGAGGAGAGTATAGGGGTGGAAAATGAAAAGAATTGTTTAGTTAGGTTTTGTGGAACTATTGATGTGGTGAAGATTTGTTGAGTGTTTGGTCTGCTTCTTGACATGGAACCCAACTCAAACTCCTTCTGTCATAAATCCACTACAATTGTACTACTTAGGGGTAAAATAGTCAAATCACACCCTTATTGCTTTAAAGACTTGTACTTTTGAGTACATTCAAAAATTAAAACATCTTTCAAATAATTCCCATGGTAATTTACACTTCCTCATTTGTTATTATAAACCCAGATGTTATTATTGGTACCAACCAGTAACGGTAAAGATAAAATATTGTAACAGTAAATATTGTTATTTTTTGGTTGTATAAATTATATAACATTTATGATAATAATCACTTGAAACTAATATTAGTTTTTTATATTTTTTTTAGAAAGGATATCCTAGGCATTTGCCTAGACTAATCCCTGACAGCTTTAAAACTGCTAAAGCATGCACTCCTGAGATAATTTCTCAGTGGCCACAAGTTGTTTGTGCCTTGATTCATATGAACTATATATGAATAGGAGGAAAAATGGTTCATATGTGAATCCATGTGATTCTCATATGAACTAATTAACGGGTTTGACGTCTATTTGTAAAATTTACGAAACTACCCGTCTATCTTCTGCATACTAATGAGAGAAATTACCCGGTGCATCATAATCAAAGCCGCAAATGTTGACAAGATGAAGGGCTATGATCACTCCTTTACTTTTCAATGAACATTTTCCATTATAGTTAAATACATATACTTAATACGCAAGATTTTGTGTTTGATTCTTGATATTATCGTTCTTTCTTGATAATTAGCAGATGCCAACCACAAATGAAATGCATTCTAGGAAATACCAAATCAATAATAGTATATAGTATATACTGACAAATCATTACTTCTTCGTAGAAAAGTATGATGTAGACAATTCAGGTGATCGGATTTTGAACAAACTTGCACGTCTTTGTTGTGAAAAAAGTAAAAAAAAGATATGTCCGTGTAAAAAAGACTATAAGCAAAACGGTCTAGAATTTTGGCTTGTTTTGGGGCATAAAATGATTATTGTTATAAATAATATATATTTCTATTTTTTATTTAGGGGAAAATAAGATAACATAGTTGGTGTAGCAATTTTTTAATAAAAAACGAAAATTAATAAAAATGTTTAAACAAAGATGATGTTTGGATTAGAGGGAATTTTAAATAGAGTCAAAGTCAATAAAATGTTGAATTTATTTGTTATTTTGGTCATTTGTTTACATGTTTGTTTAAAAAAATAAAATGTTGAATTCAGTGATTGAAGATTATTTTGGTCACACTTATATTACTAATTAAAAAAATTGTTTCTAATTAATCTAACATTTGTAACAATTTATTCAAACCACAAACTGCTTTATTACATATTTTTATTTTAAACAATTATTTCTCAAGAAATTAACTCCAAAATTCAAAATATTGTCATTCTCAATGATGTATTAAAAGTTATACAATATTTTTGATGTTGAAAATCTCGGTTCAAATTCAAAATTATTCATCTTTTTTGTAATTCAAGCAAACCCTTTTTTTATGATTAAAAAAAGTATTCATCGTGTTGTAGGCATAAAAATGTGACAAGAAAACCTTCAAAATATGTATTAATAATAAAAACTCGAGAAAATATTTGATTAGATAAACATTCAAACACCAAATAATATATATTCTAAAATAAACTAATAATGATCACTCAAATACATATAGATTAGGTGTAGTTTTCATACATTCATTTATTATTATCTTTTTTTATATATAATCCATTTTAAAAAATAACATGAATCGATTTAGTGTTATTATTAAATGAGTATTTTTCAAGTTTTAAAACATAAATTTATTTTGAGCACTCTAATTTTTTTAAAGTAAAAGTGTTTGAAGCATGAAACACATAATCAATGGTTTTTATATATGATTTCTTTTTAACATTTTCAATTTTTGTGATTCTTTTTTACAAAAATTGTGATACATTATTTTTTAGTTTTTTACACGCAATCTTTTGGACGAACCTCCAAATGAATGAAATGTGGTTTGTAAAGGTTCACTGTTTTTATTAAAACGTGAAAATAAATGTTGAAAATTCATTTTATGTTATAAAAATGTAAAGGTTTATTCTTGTTAATATAAATTTTTTAAGGTTTATTATTATTAGTAAAAATAAGAAGGTTTATTATTTATAACAAAACATGAAGCTTCATTGGCATTAATAATCAATAAAAATATGAATGTTTGATGTTAATAAAAGTGTGAAGGCTCTTTGTTGTTATATAAACATAAAACATGTGAAAGTTTATAGAAAACCCAATAAATAAATTAAAAAAATACATCAATGTAAATGTTAAATTAAAGTGAATGAAGTATACATTTTTATATAATTTAGTTGTAGTAAATTCGTATGTTTTAGTTTAGAATATAAAGGGGTGAATATATTTTAATTTCAAAATAATAATAAATATATAGGATTGGGCTGAATTCGTGTCTTTACATTTTCTTTTTAGGTAAAACGTTTATAATTTCACTTTATAAATACTATTTAAGTTTGTATATCTCTACACTTTTTGGTTTGTTGATCCGTTTTGTTATTTACAAAAAAACTTTTGGCTTAATTTTATTTTATTATCACTATCAACAGATGTATGTATATAGAGTGAGTTCCGGTGAAAAGAAGATTTAATGTGAGAAGCATAAGAAAATATATTCACCATTGAATGCACATTAGGATGAGATGCACCGAAATGCATCAAGATGCGTCGGATCAATTCCAGTATCAAGCGCAATTCACACTACTAAATGAAAGACTTTTGCCTACAGACATTTCCATGGAAAATCTGTCGCTAAAGAGTGATTTCTCACAAAGTCGTCACAAAAATTTGGTGGGTAAATTGCTAGTGGGTAATTCAAACCAGTGACGGATTACCCAGAGATTTTTTTGGTGATCCATTGGTATTTGCTCAAAAAACATTGAATTTTACCGAACCATTGGTATTTTCTGGGTGATCCGTGGATAATCACCTAGGGAAATTTCTCTGGATAAAAGTCATTTGTTTTGTAGTGTCATGGATGAGTTTGAGATTAAATATGGTCACGGGTCCAAATCCTTTCTTACGCACCTTAACTCTCTTTCTCACCCGATCCTATGCTTATGTATATATAGGGTTGGTCTTCCGTAAAAAGGACAGTTATGGTAAGAAGCATAAGAAAAGATCCCCATTCTTGAATCAATCTTAATTACATGTCAACAGTAATGAGGTGCATTGAAATGCACATGATCAATTCATTTCTATTGCACCAATTTATGGATGAACATAATATTAAAAGTGATCAAAGGTTCAATTCTCTTCTTACGATTCTCAATTTAACTCTTTTTGTCACACGATCTTTCACTTGTAGTTGTATATATAAAAGAACAACTTTAATGCGGATATAAATGCTCAAATTTAATTTCACATAATGCTATTTAATCTTTGCTACTTGATATAGCAACACATTGTTGCAATTTCTATTAAATTCATATTGTATTTGTATATTTAATAAACTTTAAGTAACTTCTATTAACCAATTAAGATCATCTAATAATTTTATGAAGAAAAAATTTCTATCATGTCATTTTCAATTCAACAGGTTTTTATATTGTATCTATGGCGTGGCATCATAATTAACAATTTATTTTTTACATGTAAAAGGAAATTAAATGTCTAATTATATTACATATTTTACCATTTATCTTTTTAATCATTCTAAAAATTTAAATTTTATAAGTTGGTATAGTACATATTCAATTTAATAAGTCTTGTCTTTATCATATTAATTAAAAAGATAATGGCATTAATTAAGTATGATTTTTATCTATTTTTTCAAATAGAATATTTCCTTGAAATGTATTTGTTTATAACTCTAATTTATGGCAGTTTTTTTTCTAATTATAATTAAACCTTTTAAAATGTATTTGTTTATAAGTTTTAATAAGATAGAATCCAAACAAGTACAACTAATTTTTTGTTATTATCTTTTATAAAGTAATATAATATGGTACAAAATTATTTATTTAAGATGTATAACAACTTTCATATAATTTCTTTAAAATAAAAATGAAAAAGTCAAATTTCTAAAAATATTTCTTCTAACTACAAGAATTTTCTATTTGTAAATCTATATTAATAAAATATTCAATACATTTAATAAAATATTAGTTCTCTCTTATATACATTTATTTTTAATAACTTTGATCGGTATAATATATTAAAATATTGTTTCTCTCTTCAAATTTGAAGATTTTAGAGAATTATCTATATTTATAGTTTTTTTCCTAATTTTCTAAAATAACAAACAAGATAGCAATATTGTTGTAACATTTTTTTTTTTCTATTTTAGCAATGTTGTTGGAGATGCTATAATCTTTATAGGAAAAGCAAAATAGTTTATGAAACGGAAAACAATATCTTTTATTTTACCATTTAAAGTAAATTAAATTACATTTTTTTTGTTCGTGTGGTTGTCATCCACTATCAACTTTGGTCCTCCTTTTTAACTAGAGTAAATTACGATTTTCGTCCCTGTGGTTCGATGCTTATAACGACTTTCGTCCCTAGTCTTTAAAAATTGCTTTTATTCGTCCTCATGGTTTGCAATTTGTTTCCTTTTTTGCCCCTCTGACTAACTCTGTTAAAAACGTTCGATAAATCAAGGGTTTGTTGGTCATTTTACCCTTTTATTTTATTTTCTTTATATATTATATATACATATGATTGCAACCCCTTTTCCCTCCGGCACCGCATACTCCAACCAACATGACACCCTATCTGTTCATCCACAAGCACCATTCACCATATTATCCATCTTCCTCTATTGCGACAAATCGCAACCACAAAATCTCCCCTCTTCATTTTTCTCATTTCCTCCGATTTCCCATACCAGGGTGACACATCGACACCCATCAGCCCCTTTGTGACTCCCCTTGCCTTTTGTCCTCATTCCATCATCCTCCCTACAAGGCGAAAAATACGGGCTTTACCAGAAAATGCTGCACTTTTTCTTATTCACACACACACACACACACACACACACACATATATATATATATATATGTAGGGACGGGTTCATAAGAGGACGGTAACAATTTACGAGAATGTGAGGAGCTTTTTTCATGTACAAGATCACATGTGATTTTGCACTAACTGTAGCGGGCGACTTTTGGGGCCACTTAAGTCACATGGAAAGTCGCCCGCATCATTTATGATTTTGTACATGAATCATATGTGATTTTGTACATGAAAGTTTTCATGTACAAAAATGATTGAGTGAGAATTGTCCTTGTATATATTATATATATATATATAGAGAGAGAGAGAGGGAGAGAGAGGGAGGTTCATGCGAGGACGGTAACAATTTACGAGAATGCGAGGACAATCCTCAACTAATCATTTTGTACATGATTTTTTTTCATGTACAAAATCATATGTGATTTTGTACTAGCATCAAAAATGACACGCATGACTTGCTGCAGGAAAAGTCTCGACTAATCATATATGATTTTGTATTAGAATCATATGTGATTTTGTACTGAAATATTTCATGTACAAAATGATTGGCTGAGGATTGTCCTCGCATTCTCGTAAACTGTTACCGTCCTCGCATGAACCTTTTTCTATACATATATATATATATACATACATACATATACAAGTTATATCTGAAATCTGTACTGGAAATGATGGTTGAGAACCAGGATTTGGATTTGAGTCTTAGCCTAAACTTTATGGCACCAACGGAGAGGAATTCCTCTTCACTTCAGTTGGATCTGATGTCGGCTTTGTTTACATCTCAATCGTCCTTAAATGTTTCCATCAAACTCCTAATTAGGCTGATTCCTGCCCTTCTTCATCAAGTATTTATCTAAATACAATCATCTTGATCAAAAATGTAAAATAGTGTTCGAGTAATTTGTAATTAGGTTAACATATCACCAAATTGTGTAGAATAATTGAATTTTGTAGATCTAAATTCCGATTTCTGAACAAATCTGTTACAGAGAAGGAAAACCTAAAAGGATTATTTTACCACTCCCACTCAAGGCACGAGTGCGTGCTAACATAGATGAAGTGGATGTCGTTAGCTGTAGAGACACAAGGTGAAACAAAATGCAAACAACTGGGACCCTCAATGTAATTATTTCAAAATAAGGACCATATCCAGATTCTGGCCTAACCATAGGAACCAATGATGTAATTTATTCTAATTAATAAAATATTCATGGAAAAAGTAACTTTCAATGCGAAGTAACTTTATATGTGTTTATAATTTATTAAACATTTACTTAAAAAAATTATTATACATATGTTTTCTCTCATTTCCTCCTTTTGAAGGAGTTGTTTACCATTTATTATTACTTGCACGAATAACATTTTTGAAATAATTAAATCGTATTTTATTTTATCATATTCTATTTTATCATATGCATTATACAAATTAAAATAATTTTTCTACCATACTATGTTACTACAAATATTTTGTAACATCTGTAAAATTAAGGTAAATAAATTATATTGTTTTCATATTTATGTTCGTCTCATCTCAAGAATGTTAGAAAAAGTATTTTGGATGTTTGGATGAGTTCGGGTATCAAGCAAGGCAAGGAAAGAGGCTCATTTGGGTGAAAAATGAGAAAAACCCTCGGTACATCTCATGCTATAGTGCTCGGCAATAGTGCCAGGGGCACAATAGCAAGACAGGGTCGCCCCACCCTAGTTGGACTCTCGGTACATCTGGCGCGATAGTGTCATGCGATTGTGCCAGTGGCACTATAGCATGGCAGTATCACATGAATATGCCCAACAACCATAAAACCTGCTTTTTCAGCTTCTTTCTTCATGTACTCCTCTCATCTACCTCACTTCTTCTCCATAAATTCTATTAGGGTTTCCTCTTAGGTCAAGATCGTTTCCTCCAAGTATTTAAGGGTTTCAAGTAAGTGTTTCAAGCTAGGATCAAGATCCAAGTTCATCACCTCCATCTCTAGGATTTTTATCATTTTTATAGGATTTCTCTAAAAACCTAATAGGCGAGTTTAAGATGATTTGTAAAACTAGATACATGCCTAAATGTGTTATATGATGCTATTATCAGCTTTAATTTCAAGTATTACACACTTATTTGGTGATTTGATCTTATGTTCATATATGATGAAATGTTATGCATTTTCGCAAATCTTCATATTGAGGCTATATTCATGAATGTTTGTGAACTAAATGTTTATTGGGGTATTTTGTATGTCTTTTATTCATCATCTTGGTATCTACATGAAAAATCATAATTATTGGGATTTTGACCTAAAGTTGAGACTTTGCTTATAAATGCTAGTGTTAGGAGATTGCATATTGATATGATGGTACTTGATGACTCACATGACATCACAAATGATAGACTTTCCTTATGTAGATTACATGGATATTTTCATTGAGTAAATTGTTTGGATGAAACTTTCCATGTAGACACTAGGAAGGTTGAGTCTTGAGGTGTTACCTTAGGGGTAGACACTAAGATCTCTGTCGCTTGAGGTGTTATGACCCTTGGGTAAATACAAAGTGTGTCGAGCATTGAGGTGGAATTCTCAAGAGTAGACACTAAGAACAACCGATCATGAGGTGAAACTTGTTAAATAGTCGTTAGGGAACTTAGACGATAAGTTTGAGGTGTTATGCGACAACGTTGTTTGAGTGACATACTTTTATGTTCTCGTCACTCTCAATGGATATGGGTCTCCCTCGTTGATTCGACCAAACTGTATTGCTTGAATTACAAATTGTTTAGAACTAATTTTGTTGTAAATGATTATTATAATTGTGCATGCTCACTAGGCTTTTTGGCCTAACACTTATTTTGGTATCGACGTGTATCTCAAGTTCTAGTGGCGTGATCGCCAAGAAGAGTTGACCGGTCTTTTAGAAGGAGAGCTTGGGGACATTTTAGAGGCACCATTTCTTTGAAGTGATATTTTGGTGGTTTAGATGATACCCAAATGTAATCTTATTTCTTTAAGAAATTAGATTAGGAGGTTGTTATCCTCAGAACCTATTGTTAGAAATTTAATTTAACACGTGTATTTAAGTCCCCGGAAGGCTTGTATCTTGATATTTCAATACTACTTGTCCGGTTATTTGGAAAAATAATTGTCCCATTTTAGGGATGTTACATATTTATCGATGTAATAGCCCAACTTTCTTTAATTGTTTAAATCTTGGTCTTAGGCTAAGGAATGAGCTTTTAATTTGATTTTAGGGGCCCAAATCAGATGTAAGGAGTTAAGCTAAAGGGTTTCCTTCTTTTTCTCTCTCATTTGCAAGAATCATTCATTGTTGTGGTGTGTGTTCATAGGGATAAAACGTGACGAGAAGCGGATGTATGAAGTATTGAATCAACTTGTGCCAGAAATCTAATAAGAAATCATCTTCTTCTTCAAGGTATGAACTTCATCCTTTAAGTTAATCATTAATGGAGTTTAGGTTTTCATATTTGTCTTGGGGAGTAGGGCTATTCATGGGTTGGGGTGGTCGGGTTGAAGGCATTTGAACAACCCAGCCCAATGTTTGCGGTTTGAAAATTTCAACCCAACCCAACCCAATCAAAATTACAACCCAACCCAACCCAAACCGTGCGGGTTGGCCGGGTTGATCGGTTTGAAACTTTGGTACATTATTTTACGATCTTATTAAACGTTTTGTTTAAAGAAAGTAAAATTAAAATGAGAAAATATAAAAAGGTCTAACAAACCATAAAAAAAGTTGAAAATTCATGAAAAAAAGAAAGTAAAATTACGGTTGAAATTGTAATATAATTTTGGATATACCTAATTAGAGTTGGCTTAATGTACATATATTAATCAAAGACTTAACAATCGTAGTAACTCATAGTATATAAAAGCATCGGACTCATCGGGTTGGGTTGGGTTCAAATTATCCCAACCCTATTCCAACCCAATAGATGCGGTTTGGTTTATTTTTGTATCAACTACGTGTCGGGTTACCCCGGGTTGAGTTTTTAGGGTTTTTTCGGGTTGGTTTGGACGGGTTGGTCGGTATTTTGAGCACCCCTATTGGGGAGACCTTGAACTTGAGTATTTCCATAAGAAACCTTGGATGATTCATGTTTTAGATTGATAATGTTATTTCATCCATGAATCTCTTATGAAACCCATCTCCTTTCTCAGTTTCAAATTATCAATCAAGAGTTTCAAGATTTGGGTTTAAAATCATGTTTTTGTATCTTGGGAATGTTGGATTCAATCAAATTAATCTTGGGTTTAAAGTTACTAATTAGTTTAGGTCATCAAATACACAGAATCTTATGTTTTGGGCGTTAAATTCGATTTTGGGAAGTTTTGGGAGAATTTGGCTATGAGGATTCTTGAGAAGAAATTGCACTGACCAGACACGAATGCAGGTCCCATGCGACTTCGAAGTCGCCCCAAAGCCGCATTTCCCACTGTTTGGGAAATTCAGTTTTGCTTTGTTTCTCATTAAGGGCTGGTAGCGAGGCGTTGTTTAGGGGATTGCCTTAGGGACTTAAGGGGCTTGTTTCTAACGTAATTAAGAGGGTTTAACACCGCTTTTATGATTTCTAATTCAGGTGTGATGGTTTAAAGGTATACTCCTTAATTCTGGAGTGTCCCACTTATACGGAGTTGATCCGATGGATTGAATGAATGATCTGAGGGGAAATGTATATTTGGGGTTTGTATGTTCCGCTAGAATGCGAGCGGAATCGGTGAATCATTTGATTTATTTAAGTTCGTTGTAGTTGCAGCGAAAATTGTTGAGGATGAGCTAATCATCAATTCGAAAGTGAGGTGGAGATATGAAGAAACGGAAAGGCCCGACTATTGCCTAAGGAGGTCAAAGTCGTTGAAAATGGATTATCAACGAGTTAGTGATCAATGGAAAGGATCGTTCAGGGGTTAATAACAGAAATCCGGTGAGAGGTTATTACCAACTTGTGATCTTTGAAAGAGCAAATTGCCCTCACTCGTAAGACAAGTTGCATACATATTATTTTTTATCAGTTACATGAGTCACTCCACATTGAAGATATATTTTTGCACGTTGAGTTTTAAATCTTTGAAGTATATATATGTGTATATATATGTTTACTTAATTCATCTAATGTTGATTTAAGCTTTAATCTGGGAGCCATGAAAACATATTGTTATGTAACTTTTACTATTAAAAAACCTGTATGGGTATATTGTTAGTACACCAATGGGCATGAGAACCGGTTGTCTCACACGGTGTGGGTGATCGCATATTAAGCTTGAATCGACTGGGTTGAGTTTATTTTGTGTTCACATATTATTAGGATATGTGGAACCCCTAGATGAATCTCCAAAAGAGCCCTTGAGGAGAAAGGGGAGGTTCCAACATATATAGAGAAGAAATGGTTCAAGTCTAGCCGATGTGGGACTCTAACACGCCCCCTCCAACGAGGCTACATGGACACTGAATTGTCCAGAGGGGGTTATTCTGAAATGTCAAGTCCTTAGAGTGGTAGATCTTGACTCTGATACCATATTAGGATATGTGGAACCCCTAGATGAATCTCCAAAAGAGCCCTTGAGGAGAAAGGGGAGGTTCCAACATATATAGAGAAGAAATGGTTCAAGTCTAGCCGATGTGGGACTCTAACACGCCCCCTCCAACGAGGCTACATGGACACTGAATTGTCCAGAGGGGGTTATTCTGAAATGTCAAGTCCTTAGAGTGGTAGATCTTGACTCTGATACCATATTAGGATATGTGGAACCCCTAGATGAATCTCCAAAAGAGCCCTTGAGGAGAAAGGGGAGGTTCCAACATATATAGAGAAGAAATGGTTCAAGTCTAGCCGATGTGGGACTCTAACACATATGAACGATTTTGAGATAATTGTACATGACTATCAAGTGGAGATAGTGTTTTTATCATTCGTCATCTTTAGTAAATTTTCGAAGCTGCAAATGTTAGAACAAAAGTTTGAACTATGTTTTGAATGTTTTGTAAAAGAAAGTAAAGAATCTGAAGATGAATAGTTCAGAACCAGAAGTTCTGAACTGATGCTGAAAAGGTAAATAAAGTCATCTTCAGAAGAGAAGTTCTGAAGTTCAGAACAGAAGTTCTGAAGTGATTCTGAAGAACTTCTGAAGAAAGAAAAGTTCTGAAGTAAAAGTTCTGAAGATAGTTGAAGATAGTTCAGAAGTTCTGAATAATTTCTGAATAGAGTCTGTGATGACGTGTCTTAATGTAATTGTGCTGTGATTTAAATAAATGTAACTTTAGTTATTCTATTGTAGTATATATAGAGAGTTTGTTAGACAGTTAGAAGTTGAACACCACACATGAGAGTCGTCTAAAGGTGTAAGTGTGTGTTTCTCTGTAAAGCTTTCTATAGTTCTAAATAAATGAGGATTCATTGAGCATTCTATATTAGATCTGTTGTAATATGAGATTAACAGCAAAACTATTATTTTATTGGTATGCATTTAATTGTCTCATCATGCATGAACTATATGAACTCGCTGGGCTTTGAAGGTCTAAATTTTCTCTTGGAGAGTATTGCAATTAACAATAAGGAATGGTCACGAGAACCGAACCTAGTTATTAAGGTATAGTAACCAAATTATGGGATTGGCATCGATAGTGGGGAAGGCAGGAGAATAAGGAAAACCTCACACGATTAAATTAGTGATGTCTCTAGAATTGGAGATTTAGGTTTTGTTTGATATTGCAGAATGTGGTTGATTAAGGGTTTTTATAACTGGGGTGATGTCTTAATTTTCAAAATACTCTGGTAGTGGCATGTTGATGAGTAGTGGTATGGTATTTGTGCAAATCGATGGCGGAGCTGTGCGTGAATGTCAAGATAGGCATTTAATTTGTCCTATGTGACAATGGGGTCGTATTCTATGGCCAAGTGGGATTTGAGGGGCGTCAAAGTTATTTGTGCTAAGATGGGAATTGTCAATCATATGCACCTTTATGAGTATCCTCGATTGTTGTAACACCCTCAAATTTGGAAAGAGCGAAAAAATTTAAAATTTTCAATATTACATCATTCAAAGGATAAATCTCTTCCTATAAAACAATACTTGAATTTCCTTGAACAAAAATTCTAAATAAACCTCGACAAAGATAGACCAAGTCTCATACGAAGACATATTTACGGTCGGGTGTTACTAAACCCAACAGGAGTCGCTATCTCCAAAGGCGGAAGACATCACCAAAAGCTAGATCCTTAACGTGCCACTCCCTAACACTCAAGTCAACACGTGTCGCTAGTACTAATCCCAACGAGAACTTGATGCACATGCCGACAAAGAAAAAAGGTTAGGCTAACACCTAGTGAGCTTAAGAGTTTATAACATATTCATAAATGGTTAAAATCTAAAGATTGCTTGATTGAATAATAATTTCTCAAATAGAATGACTTAATTATAAAAGCAACATGTTTTCCAAATCACCATTTGATAAAAGCTTTAAATCAAAATACCTTAGTAATGAAAGCTTTAAAAAGAAATACCCGTTCAGATACAAACTCTACACCCTTTACTCACTCAAGACGTGAATAAGTCTAAATGCTTCAAATACCTAAATATGGACAAGGCTCCATTTTCTAGAATACCAAAATGTGAGTAAGTCTCAATGATCCAATAATATAAATTATGGATAATACTTCATACTCAAAAAATATCACTGAAAATAATGGATAAGACTATATACCCAAAACAACGCCTTTCGGTGAAGAGGGAGACCCGTTTTCGTTAGATGCGATGGAATAAAAGTAAACCACATATCCGTGTTTATTCATTAGGCTCAACCACCCAAGATCTTTAATTCAGGGAGTTTACAAGCTCAACAACTCCATGTCTTTTGCTTATGTGGGTTCCAAGCTTAACAACACTATGTCTTTTGGTTTTTTGGGTTCCAAGCGCAACAACACCAAGTCTTTGCTTATATGGGTACTAAGCTCAAGAACACTATGTCTTTTGCTTATATGGGTACCAAGCTCAACAACACTATGTCTATCGCTTATCTGAGTGTCAAGCTCAAGAACGCTATGTCTTTTGCTTATATGGGTACCAAACTTAACAACACTATGTATATTGCTTATATGGGTGTCAAACTCAACAACATTATGTCTTCGCTTATTTAGGTACCAAGTCTAAAATAGTGATTATAACCCATTTGTAAACAATATTTGCCTATGGATCTGTTATATTCTAGTCATACAATTACACGACTCTAATTGAATGACTAACACATCCAAAACATTTAATTGTCATAGTAAGTATGCCTTAAATGCATATAACTTCCAAAAGCTCGATATAGAGTAATTTAAACCGGACAAGTATATCAAGAGTCAAGACTTATTTTAGTCAAATCCGAGCAAAAGCTCAACAAAACAAACAAATATTTTACAAAAGTCATCAAAAGCAATAAAACGTATTTACTCGACGTTTATGCAAATACATGTTCAAAAGACATGATTAACTCAAAATAAATCGTTGATTGGGACAAATCATTTTCCAATTAAAATCATACAGATTATACCTCCAAAATATCACATATCATAATAATATGCATTTTCCAACCACATACTTTAAAATGCATTTAACATCACATAATCTTCATTCATCAAATAGAACATTGAAACAACTCATATTTATGTTTTATTTATCAAAATGTCTAAAGACCCAAACATAAGCATTATACATGATTTATAAAACCCATTTATACCAAATATGCATATTTCACCAAAATACTTACACATTTAATAAATGATAAATAAAACATGTTAATACTTCAAAATAGACATTTTTTGCATGTACACCGTTTTCACAAAGTAATTTGAACTCACATTGCTAGATTTAAGCTAAATCTAAGTTTTACTCCAAACTTGAGCTCCCTTGATGAAGACTTTAGATCCATCAAAATCCAACACTAGAACTTCCATCTAGATCATAAACAACTCCAAAATACACCAAAAATAATCCCAAATTAGTTCCATGAACCAAACCCTAAATATTGTAAAATTCCCAAATATCTTACCTTAACAAGAACATGAAGATCCCAACACCATATCTTGAAACACTTAGGTTATATCTTCTCCAAGAAGCTCCAAAATACTCCCAAAAATAACCAAATTCGGACCCAAGATGAGAAATTTAAGAAGAGGAGAAATAAGGAGAAAACTGGTGAAAGGGGCTGATCTGGTCAAGTTTTAGGGCTCCAGGCACCCGGGCTACATACGGGGTGACTTAAGTAGCCTGCCTAAAGTCGCCCGGGTTCTCCCATACGCCCTAAGCCATCCGGGCTACTTATGGGGCGGCTTAAGTGGCCTCAAAGGTGGCCTCGGTCATTTTTTTAATTTTCATAAGCTGCACTTATAATCAACCCAACACAGTAGCTTAGGCGGCATTTCCTGTGACTTAGGCCGCCCGGGAAGTCGCCCAAACCTTGTGAAGGCTCAAATTGCTCCATTTTTAAATCTCATTTTGACCCGAACCAACCCGAGATTACATAAACACACTTCAATGATAGTTTCCCAAAATCGATACCGAATCCATAGATAATTCATGTAGTTCTAAAATACTCCAATATTTATAAAAATACGGGTGTTACAAGTGTTGGTATAAGTAATTAAAGCAATACCATGTTGATTGTTGAATCTAATTTCGAATACTGTTTAAAATATTCAGTGATGCAATTGGCAAAAACTGTTATATATCTGAAAAGTTGAAGAGCAACTTAAAAGTGGTCGAATGTTGAAGTAGGCATTAATATGTGTGGTCATTCAATTGAAATGTAAATTTGGCGCTATGTTGGCTCACCTAGAGTGGGTATTTGGGAGTTGGATGGTCGTTGAGTCTTGGGAAAGGGACCTTAGTTAAGTAGAGTAGATCTATTTGGAGTTGTATAATTGGTATCATAGTGGTGGAAGTACGTGGGACTTTTATGGTTCGCATGAATGTGTTATTTTCCTCTTTCGACTACATGAACATTTTCTTATAGTTGTTTTGTTTTGGCATGAATCATGATATTGTAAGAACAGTCGCATGTGTATGCGACATGTTATAGTAATCTGAGTAAGAACCTAGTCTAGCAAGACTACGTTCATCAGACGTATAAATCTGCTAGAAAGGATGTAGTCATTGAGAAGGGTTGTTCGGCTTGAACATGGAGTTATGAAGTTTTAGCGAACAAGACTTTGTATGTGTATGATCAGCATGGATAGTTAAGCTAAGGAAGCAAATCAGTCGAGATGAAATTAACGAAGTATTAGCGGGTAACATGGTCAAGTTAGTGAAAATTGTGGCGGAGACGAGTTCGCATGGCGTATTGAGAATAAAGAACTATTAGAAGGTAGAACATGGGGAAATTGGAAATTATATGATCGCTTGGGATGCTATGTTTTAAACGTATGTTTTGATTTTGAATTAGAGTAGTTGATGAGTGGTTATAGTGGGATGCCTCGAGGAAGATGGGAATTAAGGAATACATATGTAATCTTTGTTTGGATGGATTCATTGGTTTTTTCATCCGTAAACGTTGAGTCTATTTAGATCGAAAAGTGTAAACCAACCTCTTTCGTGACGAGAGTTTAGGGATGAAAGGAACTATATACAAGGGTACAAATTGTAACTTTAACTTCGGAAGTTGATCGTTGGAACATGTAGTTGTTAAAGGTGAAATTCTAGTATATCTGGTACGTGTTGAAGTATTCCAAGTGTTGAATATTATCTTCTAATTTGGATTTAACCTTGATCAGGACATGATAATGAACATCATCTTCATCCGCGTGGGGTTTATTGGAATGAAAGAATCTTATCACCGAGTTTAAAAATGAGTTTAGGCTTAAAGGTTAAATGTGTTGTTGTGCAATTACCGAGGGGCGAATCGAGCTGACTTCAGCTTATTTTGGGCCATGTGGTGTGTTGAATAATAGTTGAGTTTATTTTATCAATGAGGGGTAACACGTGTGGGTTGATGTGTAATTGGTGATCGAGTTGGCTAGTTGGGTGATATCTGGAAAATGATTCCGGGGTTTATGCATGAATTTTGGTCGCTCTGATATGAGAACACTGTTATCCAAGTTGACTTTTGTCAATGTAATTTGACGTTCGAGCATAAATAAATATATAATCCTTTAGGACGGATAGTGATTGGTTTGGTTTCAAGTGAATGTGAAACAATACCAACCGTAAGGGGAAACCTAAAACTTATGGCTGTTTTTTTTGTGGGATTGAAACCATATTGCAAAGAACTATTTATCACAGTTTCTAGGTTTAGTGGTTAGGAAGCGACTTTCTAAATCAGTCTATTTAGTACTTGGCAACCCTCGTTAACATATGGGTCAGTTGAATTGTTCATTGCTAAAATTTTAAGCAAGACACTTTTGTTGTGACCTTTGATGTCGGATGAGATAATCGGTATAGTTCTATGATTGAAGGAGTAATCAACAAGTGTTGTGTGTCTGTCGTTAATTGTAATGGTATTGGGTAGAGTGTTAGAATTTCAAGTTGGTGACTCTTTAATGTTAAAAGTGTCATCGCGGGGAGGGGGTGTTATGCGGTTTGGAAAGAAGGGAAAGTTATGTCCTCATTACTTCGTACCATTCGTGATTTTGAAAAAGGATTGGAGAAGTGTCGTATAAGATAGAATTACCGAAAAATTTGCAAGGTATCCGTAATACGATTCACATTTCGAATTTGAGGAAATGCTTAGCAGAAGTGGATATGGTAATATCATTGCAAGATGTGCAAATAGATGAAAGGTTGAATTTTATGAAGAACTGGAAGCAATCATCGACCGTAAGATTAATAAGTTGAGAAACAAAGAAATTTCTCTTGTGAAGGTGCAATCACGACTTCATAAAGGGCTAGAAGCAACATGGGAGACGGAATCGGAAATGAAGAATAAATACCCGTATATTTTCAATGAATGAATTCCAGGGACGAAATTCTATTTAGGGGGAGGTATTGTAATAGCCCAACTTTCTTTAATTGTTTAAATCTTGGGATTAGGCTAAGGGATAGGCTTTTAATTTGATTTTTGGGGTCCGAATTAGATGTAAGGAGTTAAGCTAGAAGGGTTTCCTTTTTTTTCCTCTCATTTACAAGAATCATTCATTGGTGTAGTGTGTGTTCATATGGAGAAAACGTGAAGAGAAGAGGAGGTGTGAAATTTTAAATCAACTTGTGCCAGAAATCTAGTAAGGAATCATCTTCTTCTTCAAGGTATGAACTCCATCCTTTAAGTTATTAATTAATGGAGTTTAGATTTTCATATTTGTCTTAGGGAGGCCTTGAACTTGAGTATTTCCATAAGAAACCTTGGATGATTCATGTTTTAGATTGATACTTTTATTTCATCCATGAATCTCTTATAAAACCCATTTCCTTTCTTAGTTTCAAATTGTCAATCAAGAGTTTCAAGATTTGGGTTTAAAATCATGTTTTTGTATCTTGGGGAATGTTGGATTGAATCAAATTAATCTTGGGTTTGAAGTTATTAATTAGTTTAGGTCATCAAATATATGGAATCTTATGTTTTTGGGATTTAAATTTGATTTTGGGAAGTTTTGGGAAAATTTGGCTATGAGGATTCTTGAGAAGAAATCGCACAGGCATGACCAGACACGAATGCGGGTCCCATGCGACTTCCAAGTTCCCCCAAAGCCATATTTCTTATTGTTTGGGAAATTTTCGGTTTTGCTTCGTTTCTCGTTAAGGGCCGGTAGTGAGGCGTTGTTAGGGGATTGTCTTAGGGACTTAAGAGGATAGTTTCTAAGGTAACTAGCGAAGTTTAACACCGCTTTTATGATGTCTAATGCAAGTGTTTGTTTTAGATTAAGTAGTCATTAGGCTCGAGTTTAGGTGTTGTTTCGTCAGGTGAGTTCCCTAACTCTTTTAAATTACAGCATGGAATTATTTTACAAGCTTTGCATACTGATTATGGTTCCATTGTCTATATTTATTTATGAAACTTATCATGCTTTATAACTGTTGGGTGTATGAACTTCATATGAACTATTTGATGCGTGTGGAATTCATAACATGCGTAGTATACCTTGGAGTAGCAATACTTCTTGGAAATTATCATCCTTATACCATGAATTCGTTTTATGTGGTTCTTAATAGACCGAGTGTTATAGGTCACGGAGGGAAAGTGACAGGGAAACTTCTACAAATGCTATGAATTATCCGTTGGTGTTTTATACCCGAAGGGAAAGGGTTGCATGTTTATACGTTGTTGCATATTTATAAAATTGTTAAACATTATCCGTTGTCTTTGGGAATTCACTAGACCTTATGGTATATCCCTCGTTTTTCAAATTAAGAACCATTTTCAGGCAAGTATCTCATGGAGACTGAATGGGAAGAGCAAGGTGTGAGCTCGGGAGGGAAGTTGTCACGACTTAGTTTCCCTTCCTTTAGTAGTAGTAAATCTCAGTTGTGGTTGGTTTCACATTTCCGCATTATACTTTTGAGTTAAGTTTTAGTTTTGACTCTTTGTTAGATATTAGGGGTGGCAATTCTCGACACGACACGAACCCGACACGAAAATAAACGGGTTAGGGTTGAAGTTTCTGACCCGCCAAATAAACGGGTCGTGTTTGGGTTGACCCAAACGGGTCGCGGGTTGACCCACCAACCTGCCAAAAAATAATTTTTATTTTATTTTTAAATATTTGATATTTTACTTAAAACTCTCAAATAGTCAAAATGGATTTGTTTGAATTCGGTTGTAGTTGGACTATTTTTTTTAAACTTGAATTTGTTTCAATTTGGTTGTGTTTGGACTTTTTATTTGTTTGAAACTTGGATGTTTGAATTTGGTTGTATTATTAGGTGAATTTTCTTGTGTTTGGACTTTTTATTTGTTTGAAACTTGTGTTTGGACTTTTTGTTTAAATTTGGTTGTATTATTAGGTGACCCGTCAACCCGTTTATGACCCGCCAATCTATTTACGACCCGTCAACCCGTTTACGACCCGCCAACTCGAGCGTGTGCTGGTTAGGGTTGCATATCTCGACACGATTAGCTAAACGGGTCGTGTCCCAGTTGACCCTCCTTGACCCGCCAACCCGAACACGACCCGATTGCCACCCCTATTAGATATTGGTTTTAGCCGGTTTGGCTTTGGATGATAGAATTTGGTTATTTAAAATTTTGGGTTTATTAGGATATGTGGAACCCCTAGATGAATCTCCAAAAGAGCCCTTGAGAAGAAAGGGAAGGTTCCAACATATATAGAGGAGAAATGGTCCAAGTCTAGCCGATGTGGGACTCTAACACGCCCCCTCCAACGAGGCTAGATGGACATTGAATTGTTCAGAGGGGGGTTATCCAGAAGTGTCAAGTCCCTAGAGTGGTAGACTTTGGCTCTGATACCATATTAGGGTATGTGGAACCCCTAGATGAATCTCCAAAAGAGCCCTTGAGGAGAAAGGGGAGGTTCCAACATATATAGAGGTGAAATGGTCCAAGTCCAGCCGATGTGAGACTCTAACAGGGTTGTTACAATCGATTTCTCTTGCTCTTTAACGACTTTTCAAAATATTCAAAATCGTGTTTGGGCCTCTCAAAACCTTTTCTTAAAACAAAAGTCAAAAAACAAACAATTTCTCTAGTTTTTAGAATAAATAAAATATATACATACATCCTATTAGCAGACCGTGCTTTCAAAATAGATCTTGAATTTTTCTCTCTTTCTCATTTTCCTGGATTAATTAGAAGTTAACATACGGTTTTATCACATCTAATTGGAGTTATAGAGGGAGATTCAAACGAGAACTGAACCATGTTTAGAGAAACAAAGGAACAAACAAAATCATATACGATTTTGCACTAATGGGTAGCGGACGACTTTTGGGGCTACTTAAGTGGCATGGAAAATCGTCCGGACTTTTAGATGATTTAGTGCAAAATCATATATGATTTTGTTTGTTCTTTTGTTTCTTTAAATAGGTATGGTTCTCGTATGAACCCGCCCTTATATATATATATATATATATATAGAGAGAGAGAGAGAGAGAGGAAAGTTCAAATGCGAACTCAAATTTCGTTGTGAACGTGAGGACGAATGACAGCGCAACACATGTCTGAATGTAGATTATTTACACTGAATAAACAAAAAAATATTCAGACTAAATATAGTATTTATTCAGTCTGGATAATGCTTATCCAGACTGAATAAATATTATATTCAGTCTGAATATTTTTTTGTTTATTCAATCTAAATATGAAACGTGTCGCGCTCTCATTTGTCCTCACGTTCACAACCAAATTTGAGTTCTCATTTGAACCCGCCCCTATATATATGTATATATATATATATGATTCAACTTCTGATAATCCGTTGGAGTATTACCCCTTAATGCAGTTGTCTTCTCCTTCTCTTTAACTTTTTTCATTTCTGCAAGAATTCACGAGTTAAGAAATCAGGTAATGAATTATCTGATCCTCTAATAAACTCAATATCAAAATCAAAGACAGATAATGTAGTCTGCCATCTATCAAATATTTGTTTGGATGCTATATTTTTAACATCTTTTTGTAAAATTTCTTTTGCTGATTTGCAATCAATTCTTAATAAGAATTTTTGATTAATTAAATCATTTTCAAATTTCTATATACATAATACAATGGATAATACTTCCTTTTTAACTGTAGAGTAATTAACTCTTGGACCTTTCCAAATCCCTGATGTATATCTAACCAAAGATTCTTTATTGTTTATCCTTTGTTTAAGGATACCTTCATAACCCATATCAGATGCATCTGTTTCAACAATTTTGAAAGCATCTGGATGAGCTATTGCTAAACATGGAATTTATTTAATCCTTAATTTTATTCTCTTTATAGCTTGGGTGTGCTCATCAGCCCACGGAGGAGAATTTTCTTTAACCTTTCAAATAAAGGTTTAGCATCATAAGCCAAGTCTTTATAAAAATCAGCTATATAATTTAAGCTGCCTAAGAATATTTGTAATTGAGTTTTTTCTTTAATTTCATCTGGAAATTTATCAGCAAAAATAATTGCTTTATCAATAGGGATAATTGTTCCTTCTTTAATCATATGACCAAGAAATCTAATATTGGTTTGAAATGATTTTATCTTTTTTGCTGAAACTACAAAACCAGATTTGAGAACAATCCTTATAAAGATTTCAAGATGTTTAAAATGTTGATCAATTGACTCTGAAAATACCAAAACATCATCAATATAAACAATTATAAATGATGTATAATCATTAAAAACATCGTTCATAATTTTTTGAAACTCGGAAGGGGCATTCTTAAGCCCGAAAGGTATAACATTCCATTCGTAATGAACAAACGGAATATTAAAAGCTATTTTATACCGATCCTTATATATATATATATAGGGAGAGAGAGAGAGAGAGAGAGAGAGAGAGAAAAGTTCAAACGAGAATGTTAACTTTTTACGAGAATACGAGAAACATTTTTCATGTACAAAATAATATGTGATTTTGTACAAAATCATAGATGATCCGGACGACTTTTACCATGCCACTTAAGTGGCCCCAAAATTCGCCCGCTCCAATTAGTGCAAAATCACATATGATTTTGTACATGAAAAAAGTTTCTCGTATTTTCGTAAATAGGTAGCGTTCTCGTATGAATCCGCCCCTCTCTCTCTCTATATATATATTGATGTGTGTGTGTGTGTGTGTATATATATATACGGAGAGAGAGATTTATACGTTAATGATACATATTTAAGGAAAATAAGAGAATTACCAAATTACGTACAAAATCACATGTGATTTTATATTAAGGGCCAAAAAAGTGTGTGGGGGTATGTGGGCGTCCCTATAACCGCATGACATGGTCGCATGAATCACATGTAATTTTATACATGATGTTAGTATAAAATCACATGTGACGCGTTTATTCTTTCATTTTCTTAAATATGTATCATTCTTCTAATAACCTATCTCTCTCTCTCTCTCTCTATATATATATATATATATTTTGTCATGTGAAAGAATACTTTGGATGCTAGAATTTGCATGTCTTTCTTGGCCATATTCAAAATCATAGTACACACTTGCTATAAATACAAATAGAAGGAAAAATAGGAAGGAAAGACAACAATGTGCAATTGAAGGTGTTTGGTCATTATAATCATATTTTCCCAAATAAACATTCTACAAGTGGGCATCAAAAAGTGAATTCAAAAAACGACAAAAATATTGACTAATATGGTCTCGAAAAATAGATATGTATAATTAATAACAAGATTGATTATACACGTCTTAATTATATAACCCATGACCTAATTTGAATGAAAGAAGTCATTCGTGTATCATTGAAGACTTTACACACTCAACGATATCTCACCATATCCAAGGCATGATTGATTTGTGTATAAATCATTTTTTTAAAATTAAACGATTTCTTTTAATTCTATGAATCATAGAGAAATGTTTTACAAACCAATTAGAAAAAATGAACGTATGAAATAATATAGATCACCCTTGGTAGATTATTGAGTATTATCTGATCTCAACTTAATTAAACAAAATAGAAGATGAAACTATAATGATGCCTAATTAGAAAAATAAAATATAAAAGCTTATGCAAAATAACTTACATAGACTTCTCCTTCGTTAAAGTTTTCCTATGTGAAGTAAAGTATTATTTTGACTCATCAAGGCCTAACTGCGTTGAGCCGATTGACAATCTTTAATTTTTGTTTTCCTATTTAGCTTAAAAGATCATCTTCAAATCAAGCTGACTTTATAACCTTATCTTTTAATTTAACAATTATTTACTTTTCTCCATTCTTTTCTTGGATTGTTTACAACGTTCCCCACAACATTGTAGACGATTGCCACTAATATCTTTGTCAATTACTTTTGTCCTCACTTTATTATCTTTACTTTTTGCAACATTCATCAGGCACCTGATCATTTCGAAACTCAATTGCAAGTTGGACAATTCATTGTCTTAATAACATTGGATTATCTCGTCGATATCCATGTATCAACAATTTTCATCAATGTTGTTGCCATCTCGAATTCAATCGAGCTCCTCCATGTTATCATTTGTAGAAATAATTTATTGATATGTATTTTGTATAGGTTGTGAAGAAACTTTTTCTACACTTGTTATTAAACCTATTTATACATGATGTCAATAATACTCGAGTCAACTAAGAGCAAAGCTGACCACTATATATCACAATTCGGTGGTTTTCGAATCCCATGAGTTCGATCAAGCCTATTAGAAGCACTGGTGCATATGAAAAAAACGCTTGTATGCATTAGTGCATACTGTCCAGATGGAGGGCTTCCAGGATGTTTTCTTCAGTTTTCTTCATTTTTAATATTTCCCCTTGATCCTCCTCTCTCTCTATATATATGTGTGTGTATAAGTAAACTATTTGAGAGCAAGGAAGAATAGATAAATAGAATGAATGAATCTTTGAACTAAAATTTCTATGATATGTACACCAAAATAAAGGTTTTTGAAGTGCATTATCTATAATAGTAATCAAAACAAAATATATAACATTTTCATGCAATTTAATTTCCCTTTAAACAATTGCTCTAATTAGTTTTTTTGTTTTATTACTTTTTTTCTCCAAAAATTTATCCTTAACTCAATGTTGTAATTGAAAAATCTATGAAAAATAATGAAATTTATCAATCAAAGTAGGGACAAATTAAAATTGTTTTATATATAGTACTTTATAGTAGGAGTTTCAAACTATGATATCTCGAACTTACGGTTTTAAAATACGTCTGATAAAGAAGTTATACAATCCTTTATAAGGTAACCTTAGTTCTTTTACAACCGATGTGGAATCTTACAATATAGGTCAGAAATGATAAAAAAATGATAGCAAAAAGTGTTGATAATTAACATGTAGATATGACTTGGCATACATTATCTTATTGCCTTGTGTAATGAAAATTTCCAATTAGAGTTTTCTTAATTAATGCTCTTTCATGATATTCTCCTCTCCAACCAACAATAAATATTTTCTTGTGATCATATTTGAACTTCAATCCATATCTCTAAAACTATTAAAAAAAAACTAAAATGTAGGTTCATACATACTAAAACACAACTCCGAAAACTAACATGGATAATAAAACATCAGTTAAAAACAATGGACTGCCAAATTTTATGGTGACCTACTTAACAAAACACAAAAATGACGGTCTTTTACCGGTCATTGGAGCTCCGCGATTGACAAAAAATGGTTTTTACCAGCTGATTGACAATACTCTAAACCTCTAAAACTTAAGATTAAATACATTAGATACACAATAATATATAAATTCTTATTATATTAAACTCATGGAATATGTATTATATATACATAAACTTTTTTTTCCATGACATGCCACCTCTCCTAGTACCCCAGATAATTCTTTCATTGAAAAATGACATGGTAACAATTTAATTTGTAATGTAAAGAAACTTAAGTGACATGACCGTAAAGGAGACTAGGGATTTACATAAATAAGTTAATACATCTCATATACATTAACATGTTAACATATATTCACAAAATTGCATAGTTTTTGTCTACATGTAATCAAATTCATTAAACGGATGGCCAATTAATGACATGAAGACCAAAGAAAAAACAATTTGATAAAAAAAAATGAGTTATTGATTCAACTATATATTACTAATATAATTTTTATTTAGTTTCAATTCCTACCCACCTAAATAAGAAGAAAATAAAGAAAAGGAGAAAATAAAATTTGAAGAGCTAGGACTAGCCCTTCAGTTTCAGCAGCAGGTGTTTTAGGATACCAAATAAAATAATTTTGGTTAGTGGGAGATTTCTATTAATTATTCACATGTGATTACCATAAGTTGATGGTATCATTTCTGATCAACAACTTTTCCTGTTACAAACTTCTATTTCAAATAATTACAAAATCCATTTGAAGAAAAGCTGCATGCATCATGCATGCATGTATCAACTCAATTTCCTATTGCTCCACAAATACAATCATTCATCTTCATATCATTGTATTTGAAAATCTCATTACAATTATTTTGTAAAAATTCATGAAATAATTAGTAAATAATTTTAGAAAAAAAAACTAATGATACTGGATATCAAGTTTGATCTTATTTTTTCATCCATGTATTACAATTTTTTCTTTCAATCACCTATTGTTAAAAAAAATTAAATTTTGTTTACAAGAATATTAATTACTTTGTTATAAAATCGACTACGATGGTTCAAATAAATTAATAATCCTAAAATGCAATGCATGTTTATAGGGATAGGAGTTATAAAACTCAAGATTTGCTAGCAGGTGTATAGAAACTTGAAATATTTGTAATTAATAATTTATTAAAATAATTAGAATAAATATATAGCTTATATAATATAGAAATCTAAAAAATAAGTGGTAGTTTTTAATTAAATTAAATATTCTATTTTAATCTTTAAACTAGTATTACTAAAAAGTATGAATATTGTTTAAACTTAATTTTTTTAATTTTATAAGAGAATGACTAATAAACAAATGTAAAATGTTTATTGCATGCATGTGACGGAGCTTAGAAAATCTGACATGCCATCTGGATGCCATCCCACAGCATGGTTAAAAATATTTAATTCATGTTAATAATTAATATTTAAGTTATAATAAAATATTTTAGTTATGATTATTTAATTATCACCAACTAGTATTGACAATTAAAAATAAGGCGGGCTAAATGCATCCCATGTATTGTAAAGTGTACCCTGTATATGAATTTCTTCTTCTATATATCAATATCAAAATCCACTTTTTACATTCTTAATGTGATTTGAGAGAGGAAAACAACAGTGCGATTTGGGAAGAGATCTAGGAAGACAGTGTTGCGTTTTGGGAAGAGAGGAAAGTTGAGTCATCAATATATCTGACCGTTTGTGATAACGAAACGAGTGGGAGAAATGGCATACAAGTTAGACTTACCAGAGAAACTTTGAGGTATTCATAACACGTTTCATTTGTCTAATTTGTGAAAGTGCTTAGCGGATGCAGTTATGTCAATACCGTTGCAAGATGTTCAAGTAGATGAAATACTAGATTATGTGGAAGAACCAGAAGTGATAGTGGATCGCAAAATTAGAAAATTAAGAAACAAGGAAACAGTACTTGTAAGGGTACATTGGAAGTACCATACAGGTCAAGATGCAACATGGGAGCCCGAGTTGGAGATGAATACTAAATACCCTCACTTGTGCGCCTAGAGGGATTATGGGGACAAAATTCTTTTAAGGGGTGAGTTGTAATAACCCAAACTCCGTTATGTTTGTTAATGACATTAGAGGGTAAAGATAGGTCTTAAATTGTAGATTTCAGGGACTAAAATCAATATTTGGAACTAATAAGGGTTGAGACCTCATTATTTTCTTGGAGGAGTCGACTACTGAGTATGTGTTTGTTTTCCTTAGTGCGCTTTTGAGAGAAAGGGGGGGGGGGGGGATGAGGAAATTTCTGGGGATTTTGGAAGGAGCAAAGTGTTGAGGTTCATTTCAGGTACAACCCTCATTCGTTTATGTGTTCATCTTCTTCCTTCAAGGAATTTTCAAAAGCTAGGGTTTTCCATATTGATTGAATATTTCAATAGACGAGGAAAAACGATTTCTTGAAGTTATTGGTTATGTGGGGTTAATTTGGAATAAGTATTCTAAACTTCTCTCAGATTCTTTAAGCTTTGGGATAAAATTTTGGTCAAAGTTGCATGAATGTGGAATTTCATGTTATAGTGATGAAGTCCATAAAACCTATGGTTAGAATGGATTGAAATCACTTGGAGGATAGTTTATATGAGTTTTGTGCAAGCTTTAATCCATAGTTGAGGTAGAAATCCTCATACATTGTGTTTTGGGGATGATGAACTCAGACAACTTTGGTGCAGGTCGAATAGTGAGTCCCCGTGGATAGCTGCGCGACTTAGGCCACGGGATAAGCCGCATAACTCACCGTACTTGAAATTTTGACTTTTGTCTTAAAAGGGGGTTAAGGGTTGTGGTTAGAGTCTAATCCATAAGGGATTGATAGTGGATGATTTGAGACATTAATTGTGGTATTAATTCATCGCTAGGGTGACTTAAGTTCAGAGCTAAAATTATGTGTTTGAATAATTGTAGTTTATATTCAGTCTGAATATAAGCATAAAATGTTATGCTTATATTCAGTCTGAATATAAGCATAAAATGTTATGCTTATATTCAGACTGAATATAAGCTAAAATTATGTGTTTGAATAATTTTAGTTTATATTCAGTCTGAATATAAGCATAACATTTTATGTTTATATTCAGAATGAATATAAGCTGCAATTATGAGTTTGTATAATTGTAGCTTATATTCAGTCTGAATATAAGCTAAAATTATGTGTTTGTATAATTGTAGTTTATATTCAGTCTGAATATAAGCATAAAATATTATGCTTATATTCAGTCTGAATATAAGCATAAAATGTTATGTTTATATTCAGACTGAATATAAGCTAAAATTATGTGTTTGAATAATTGTAGTTTATATTCGGTCGAATATAAGCATAACATTTTATGTTTATATTCCGTACCGAATATAAGCTACAATTATGAGTTTATATAATTGTAGTTTATATTCGGTCGAATATAAGCTAAAATTTGAAGTTTAATAATCGTAGCTTATATTCGGGGCCCGAATATAAGCTACAACTAGTTGTTTGTATAATTGTAGCTTATATTCGGTCGAATATAAAGACTCTTAGTGCTTATATTCGATCCGAATATAAGCTACGATTTTACAAACTTCAAAATTTAGCTTATATTCAGTCTGAATATAAGCTATGATTTTACAAACTTCAAAATTTAGCTTATATTCAGTCTGAATATAAGCTACGATTTTACAAACTTCAAAATTTAGCTTATATTCAGTCTGAATATAAGCTACGATTATACAAACTTCAATTTTTAACTTATATTCAGACTGAATATATACTACAATCTGGTGTTTTTATAATTTATGTTTATAGATCCAGTCTGAATATAAGATATAGATCGACGCATCTTCAACATTGAAACCAAATTCTAGGTCTGTATTTTCGAAACATGTAACATAATCGCAATCAACAAAAAAAGTAGAATTTTCAACTGGATCACAATCGATTTAATTTCAGAAATCGCAAATCCAATTAATAAAGTTCTTCACAGCAATGAATCTGATTAATAGAGAAGAAGACGATTAACAGAGAAGAAGACGATTAACAGAGAAGAAGACGATTTACAGAGAAGGAAGAAATAAGCGAGAGTGATATCAAAGAGCAGCTTGATTTTTTTTTCCAGAATTACCCCTCAAGCCATATTTAAAGAGGAGCTTGAATATGACTTAGATCAAGGGCTGAGATCTGTCCTCATGTTCACAATCAAAGATAGGTTCACATTTGAACTTTCCTATATATATATATATATGATACAAGTTTTATCATTTTTATCTATTTGGCGTGTATTTAAAAATATATCCTTATGAAAAAACTTGGTGGTGTCCAAGGTATGTCACTTCATGCCACTCTAGGTCTTCTTTCATTTTCCCCTTTTTATCAAAAGCAAACATGACCCTCTATATCCATGATATTGTTAACCACCAATCAAACATTTTATTTTATTTAATATTTTGTCTCAAATGGTATTATTGATTCAAGGTTATTTGTGCTTTAGACTATGGTTAATCAATTTGATCATACCATTATATCAATTTAAATATCATAAATTTTATGAGATAAAATATAAAACAGAAAATTAACCTAGGGGTGTTTGCGATACGATTTGGTGCGATTTAAAGTCAAGCTGTAAACTGCACATATCCGATTTGAACATTTTTTTCAAACTGTACCTATCGCACTTTAAGTTTACAATCCAATAGTTATACGTGTAAAATACATTATAAAATCAACGATAAAATGACTGTAGTTCAAAAATATAAGGAGTTTCCTCCCAAATACATATTGCATAATTAAAAATAGTATAAGAAACAAAAACAAACTTCAAAGTAGTTACTTTCCGACAGATTTCCTACGGTTATTTATATTTTAAATTTTTAATTTTTTTAGTAGCTTCCGTCAGAAATCTGTCGGAAATTTCCGACGGATATTTTTCGTCGGTAAAATCCATAGCAAATGCCCTTTTTCTAGCAATGTAAAGTAGATCTATGAGTTGTGACGTGATCAACTCATTTATTAATATTGTCAATTGTAATATTGGATCAAACTCAAAATCCAAAATCCAATACACAAAACTCAAAAATATTACATAAATAATAAATTATTTTATATGTAAATATAAGTGTGTTATATATAAAATTAAAAAAATACAAAACATGTGGTGCAGTTTGAACCGTGGTTTGATAACTCAAAACCGCAAACCGTATCGCATAGTGCGGTTTGATAAAAATGCAAACCGCAAATCCCACCGCGGAAGTTCTAAACCGTGCTTTGCAATATGGTGCGGTATGGAACGGTTTGACAGTTTGGATGAACACCCGTAAGTTAACCAATGCTGATAAAAATTGGGACCTACATATTTGAATGCACGTTGTACAAATTATATATGCATAAAAAGTAAGGAAAGGGGGTAGGTTTAGATTGGGCACTAACTCATACAAACACTAAGATTTGAGGTGGTAAATTAAAGGAAAAAAGAGAGGGATCCATGAGAATATGCACCAGAACTTTTATGGGCAAAAGTTTAAAATTTAAGACTTTATGTGGGGAATTGGACAATTGGGAAGATATGGGATCTTTCTTTTTTCCGAATTTTAATAACAGCCCCTCATCTTTTAAAGATATGCAAAAGCTGGCAAAAAAATTTATATATGTTGTAGTTGTTGACCATGGACAAACCTATTTAGGGTTCGATGTTACAATATTTGTACACAAAGTAAAACTCAATGTTATCATACCTCATTAAAGAATGATTTTATGAGTTGTCAAAGGTATTATTTTTGTAAAAACTATGATTAATATGTAACAAAAAGATATGGTTGTCTGTGTTTACTAGCTCTTCTTTAAATAGTATTTTGGATCATGAACTTATATTAAAACTAGGAAATAAAATACATGAAAATGTGTGTGTGTATATATATATATCACCACAACAAAAATGATTTTATAGTATGCCTAAAATAAAAAATGTCCTAAAAGAAAACTTTGTTAGGACATAAATTTATAGGAACAAACCAAAAAATTCCTATTTAAAAGCGTTACAATAAGTTTATTGAACGATATTAGGCGTTTCAAATTTGTTTTACGACACTTTTAAAATAAAATGCCTTATTAGCTATTTTATAGAACACTTTTGAAAAATGTTCTATAAAAATATGGGTTTATAGGGCACTTTTCAAAAGTGTCCTATAAAATAACTAATATGACACTTTATTTTAAAAACATCGTAAAAACTTTTTAAAAGACCTAAAAACATTCTATAAACCTATTATAACGTTTTTAGATAAGACGTTTTATGGTTTGGTCTTATAAACATTGACGTCCTATAAAACCATTTTTGACGTCCTATAAAGTATTTTTTTAGGATGCTTTCTTATTTTAGATGTCCTATAAAACCATTTTTGTTATAGTATATATATATAGGGACGAGTTCAAATGAGAACTCAAATTTGTTTGTGAACGTGAGTTCAAATGAGAGTGCGACACGTGTCTCATTCAAAGAAGTATTATAGTTTATATATTCAGTCTGAATATATACTAAACTGAATATTCCTTTGTATATTCAGACTGAATATATACTATATTAAGTCTGAATATTCCTTTGTATATTCAGTTTGAATATTGCTTATTTTGACACGTGTCACGCTCTCATTTGTTCTCACGTTCACAACCAAATTTGAGTTCGCATTTGAACTTTCCTCTCTCTCTCTCTCTCTCTCTATATATATATATATATATATAGGGGAGAGATCATATGGGAACACTACCAATTTAAAGGAACAAATGAACTTATTTGGGACCACATATGATGTGGGTCCCATATAATATGAAATTATTTATGATTTAATATTAAATCATATTAAATAATAAATGATTTAATATTATGTGGGACCTATATCATATGTGATCCATAATAGTCTCTTTGTTCTTTTAAAAATACAAAGTTCTCATTTGAACCTTCCTCTATATATATATATATATAGAGGCTCCTTCAAGTGTTAACTCAATTATTTGTGTTAACCGTGTTAACCCATCGTTCACTGGTAAACACGATGCTCGTATACTGACGACTGGTGTTCACCAGTGAACGAGAATGCATGTATGGAACCATTCGTTCACTGATGAATGGTGTTGCACCAGTGAATGAGCATGGTGTTCACCAATGAACGATGAGTTAACACGGTTAACACAAATTATTGGGTTAATACTTGAAGGGGCCTCTATATATAATACAAAACTCTATAAATGTTAGGTTTAGTTAATCTTGAGGGGGGTATTTTTCTATTATATTCTTTTTGTTGGTCAACTTATGGTCAAAAGTCAGACACCAGAACTGAACTGATTACAGCATGCACCTGAGTGGAGTTTGATGTCTTGTTTTTCTCAAAAATGGAGTCCAATCAGTTCATCTGTCGAGTTGAGAGGAATTAAAAGAAGGGGGCTGACCCATTAATACATGATGCTTTCAAGACTTGTACAGTACCCTCTTCACCATATATAGACTCTATATAGTTAGTTACTTGCATGTTATACATAATTAAATTAATATTATTCATAATAATTAAATTAATATAAAAATAGTGCATGTGATTGTAATATTTAATAAACTTCATAATTATTATATAGAAAAAATGTACAAAAGTGTATAGAGGAACGTACCCCCTTCTGATAGTGATATTCCACTTTCATTAATCTTGTATTCCTATATATACTAATAAAAAGATGCTAATTAACTGAATATATATGAATTTTATGCAATTTGTTTAATTTTTTGATGTATTCGGTTAAAATATTACGTACGTTCTAACGCAGTTCATATATACAATTTCTATACTTATAATGTGTTGGGGTGCAATATACATAACGAATGAAGATGTTTTTTTTTCTTATATTAGGGTTTCATTCATTTATACTATTTTCTGACTTTGTTTTTTCTTATATTAGGGTTTCATTCATTAGTGAATATAAGTATTGTGATTGATAAATATTTGTCTTAAAATCTACAATAAAAATGTTCTCTCTTTAAATGAAAACAGGAGTTCAACGTTTCTAAAACATATATAAAATTTTACTTTTTGTCAATTGAACACTTCTAAAAGTGATTTTAAATCTCTTTTTTTAACGGCGTCTATTTTATTAATAGTAACAAGACGTTAAAAAGGAATTACAAAACAGAAGGGACATGGATGAGATTTTGAAACCATCCTATATATCTAACTTATTTAAAATCTACTGCTTCTACCATTACAACAAAATTAAATTTATAGGACGTCACAAACAAATAGACGTCCTAATAGACCATTTTATATGACATAAATTAATTATATAACACCAAAAATAAAGTACCATATCTAAATGCGCTGCAATGAAACCTAAAAAGGCGTTGATATGGGATAATATAGTTACTCATTCGTCCTCTGGGTACAATAAGGGAAATATTAATTGGGTAGGGTGACTGCAAAACCCCCTACAAGCTATTTCTGTAATGTAACTGTTTTCTAGCTCCTTGCTAGTCTTAATAAAACTGCTGCCGTTAAAAAAAACTCGTTTTTGGGGGTCGTAACAATTTCTTTAGAACATTTTTAATAAAAAGCATCGCAATAGCTATTTTATAGAACACTTTTGAGAAATTGTCATATAAACCCATCTTTATATAGCACAAATTTTCAAATAGTGTCTTACAAAAGAGCTAATATGACATTTTTTTCCATAAAAATGTCATAATAAACTTGTACTACGCTCAAAAGCGTTTTATAAACTTATTACAACACTTTTAGATAACACGTTTTATTTCTTGGTCATATATAATTAATTTGTGTCCTATAAAGTGGTATATTAGAACACTTACACTACAACAAAATTGGGTTTAACACCACCAATAAATAAGCATCCTAATTTACCATTTTATAAGACATAAATTATAGGTCCAAAATATTAAGAGTCCTATCTAAAAGCGTTGTAATAAGTTTATAGGACGTTTTTGAGCGTCGTAACAAGTTTATTAGGACAATTTTAATAAAAAAACATTGCATTTTATAGGACACTTTTGAGAAAGTGTCCTATGAACCTATCTTTTTATAAGACTTTTTCAAATTGTGTCCTATAAAGTAGCTAATAAGACGCTTTTTATTAAAAATGTTCTAATAAACTTATTACGACGCCCAAAAACGTTCTATAAATTTATTACAACGCCTTTAGATATGACGCTTTATTTGGTCCTATAACTTGTTTCCTATAAAGTGGTCTATTAGGACACTTATTTATTGATTACGTTCTATAAATCCAATTTTGTTGTAGTGTTATTTATTGATGACGTTCTGTAAACCTAATTTTTTTATAATACACTATACATCCAGGAAAACGAACGTGTAACAATTCTATCCCATAATAATAAAATAATAATAATAATAATAATAATAATAATAATAATAATAATAATGTATTTCTAGATTTATTCGTGCCAAACGCATACTCAAAACTCACCCACTTTTGATTGTGTGAAAACTTTGTTTGTCGGATTATTATAAATGCATGCATATTATGCAATTCAATAATGCATATTATATGGTAAAAAAAAAGTATATTTAAATTAAAGAAAAAGGGTGGGATCTATAAGAATATGTGATGATGCATGACTCCTACCAAATCTTTTATGGGCAAAAGATAGACAATTTGGGTACTTTTGTGGGGAATCCGTCAGATAAGAGGATAAGTGACCTTTTATAAAACTTTTTTCACAATGACCACCTAAATACTTTGAGAGTTTTAGTTATAGCCCCTTTATCTTTTTCTATAATATGAAATAATGCGTGTAAAGATATTTTTAATACATGGTACGTAGTACCATTAACGTGATATCTCGGTATGGAAATTAAAATAAGATGAGAAGAACGTGAAGAATGGTATCTGAAGGTCGATTTAGAGCTCAAAGATTTATATATGCTGTATAAGTAAGATGAAATAAAAAGCCTTATGAAAGTTTATAGTAGCATATGTTTTCACAAGTTAGAAAATGATTCTTCCCATTCATTTGTATCAAAAGTGCCACTAACTTTTAGCCGGTTTGTTTCGCACTAACAAGAATTAGAACAGTTAATTAACTCAAACAAGCATATAGATTATACCAAAAAACGTTACAGTAATCACTAGAAATCACAAAACTGTTACAAAACTATAACTGCTAACTTATCCATTATAAGTTGTTCTATTTGTTTAGCTTAAAGAGTGGTTTAACAAAAAGAAATGCAAAGTGCATAGCTAGTTAGCTACCATAACAAAATAAGTTTGTTAGAATATCTAACTAACATAATAGAGTACTTAATTTTGTTGTATGAACACTTACAACCTCCACATTTGCAAGCGTGCATGTTTCACACTCTTTACAAAATCTTACCATACACAAATACTATCAATTATAAATCCCCCTTACATTTTCTTGGGTTTGATTGAAAATTAAGATAGGTTTTAAGACATAATAATGATGATGAAAAATAAATAAAGAAGATGATTTTAAGTTTAAACGTTTAAAAGATATATAGCATACAATTGTTGTTCTGTTTTATATCTTGCTATTTAGTTTCGTCCTTGTGATCTAATTTGTGGAAATTGTTGTAATCGGTCTTTTGTTAACTCTAATCATATGCAGATAATATTTGCCATTCTTGTAGTAAAAATCTCGCGCATGTCATTGAATTGAGTTTAACCTCGGATTTCGAGTGTTCTAAAGGAATCCCGTGAGGGCTAGGGTCAATATGTAATACTCATTTCATTCTACACATGATCAACTAGAACTAGTATAAGTGTTTACATCGATACCATACTGCTAGGCCTGCAAAGGCCCTTTGTTTGACAATAGTTTTTTTAATTGGTTTATGATGATCAAAAAGCTATTTAACATACTTTGGTTTTTATTAACTATATATTGTGGTATTCCCATAAGCTGGTTTGGTTATAGAATCATCGATCATACATGTTCCCTTTCAAACTAGTTAAAGCAAAAACTTGGTTTCACTACTAGAAAATTGAGTATTTTCAACGGAAAATGTCGTTGAAAATTTTCTACGAATTTTAGAGGGATTATTGACAAAACATAAATTTTCTACGAATTTTCAACGAATTTTCGTTGAAAATCTATCACAAAATGCATTTTCAACCAAAAACTTTTTCACGGGACATTTCATTGAAATTTTTTTGGTTGAAAATGCATATATGTTTGTGAGAGATTTTCAACGGAAATTCGTTGAAAATTCGTAGAAAATTTATGTTCTGTCAATAATTATCTAAAATTCGTAGAAAATTTTCAACGACATTTTCCGTTGAAAATTAATTTCCGTTGAAAATACTCAATTTTCTAGTAGTGTTTGCATTGTTGATAAATTTGTTACATGATCGAGATTTCGATTTTAGTTTTTGTAGCATCTTAATTTTTAGTTTGTGTAATGTGTTGGTTTTATATACCTACAAACACAAATGTGCCTATCCTACTGATTCAAGATTTTCTTGTAGATATTAATTATACATAACTAGTTTTCTTAACATTATATATATATATATAGAGAGAGAGAGAGATAAAGAGGGGTTCAGGGGAAAATCCTGAAAAATGAAAAATTAGGAAAACCCTGAAAAATGAAAAATTGAGGAAAACTCTGGTGACCAGTAATCTGGACGATATGCACATGTGCAGACAAATAGTTGAAGTTATTTCTTAGTTTTTAAGCACGTGTGCATGGTATGCACATAGACAAAATGCCTAAGTTACTTGTATGCATATATGTGCATACCATCCACATAAACGGTTACCAGAATGTTCCTCAATTTTTCATCTTTTTACGGTTTTCCCCTAAACCTGATCCTATATATATCATAACATGTTTGGATCCAAGGCTCACACTTTGATTGTATTAATCCTTACCTTCTCTCCAAAAAGAAACCTAACTTTGATAGAAATACTTTGGTGTAGGTTAATTCAATGAGCAAACCCTTTAACCCCATCTGTTATCAAAGTCAGACCCACTAATAATAGAGTTTGTAATTCTTAGTCCAGGGTTAGGAGAAACCAGACAGTGCATGTGGGGTTCATGTTTATCTTTTGAACTTTAGATGCTTGTTCTTTTTGGCACAAATAATATTGCATGTGATATATATTATTGGATTCTTAATTATAACAAACCCTACAAAACTATTGTATAGTATAGTATAATATGGATCCTACTTCGCATGATATTTAATGTCGGTTTCTTCTATAAATGTACAACTGATCATAGTACACACCTTCCGTCTTATTCCAATTTCCAACCAAAACAATCCTCAATGAAGCAACAAAATCTTTTTTAAACAGTACAAATTAAATAATCAAATCTTATGAAATGATGAAATCGATTACTATATAAGAAAAAGGCTTAAATTTCATCATCTTCTTAGCTAACTACAACTACATAAAAATAATCAAAAAGAACCAACAAAATATATAAACAAAAACGTGACACATAAATCAAAACCAATGACCTGTCTGTAGAAAGATAAAAACCTGGAAAATGAATTAAAATAGTCATTATCGACGACCCTAGTCCATTTGGAAGGTTAGGGTCCATTATGATTTTGCTGAAAATAACCACTTGATCTCGTCACAGCCACCTTTGTTGAATATTTGCTTGTTGGCTTTAATTCATTGCTTTAGATATTTGTTGAACTTTCTTATAATGTCAATGGCAGACTAGTCGATATTTATATCAATTAATGAGGTTTTCGAGTAGATGCACTTATCCTTCAAGGGGTTTTCAAGGAGTGGGACCAACGTTTATGTTTGGATATGCACGTATATCTTTTAGAATTTTGTTGTTTTTCGTAGTATGCAAAATTAAGATTGAGAAATGCATACCTAATTTATTTTTTGTAATGATATATGGTCCATAGTACTTTGGATTTCTAGATCCTCATTTGTCACCAATAGTTTATGGTTAAGGGAATAATGTTGGAATTAATTATGAATCATAACATATATATTTTTTACACTAGATTAATTAACCACATAAGCACCATGCATGATAAATGGCTATTTGCATCTTAATCTCGTGACGGGGGGATTGTTCTTATATATGAAACAAAAATCCTTGAATGATTAGATTTGTTGGTATCATTTTACTCGCATGTTAGGGTTCAAGCTTAACACTTCAAAATTCTAGATGACTGACTATTTGATTTCGAAACACCCTCTAAACAATAATGAGGAGTGTTAATGGCACCCCTTTAGTAGGGGTGTGCACGGAATTAAGTGTACTTTTATAGCATTGAGATTATAAAAAGGGGGTTCTAACAACGATGGTGTGAGGAGGATTCACTTTATAGGGGTGCTATTAGCAAGGCATAGGGGTGCCATTAGCCTTTCCCAACCATAATATGCAATTCACACTAATACGCAAAAGACACAATTCACACTATAATATATATATATAGCTCATTCAAGTGTTAACTCAATTATCTATGTTAACCGTGTTAACCCATCATTTAATGGTGAACACGATGCTCGTATACTGACGAATGATGTTCACCAGTGAACGAGCATGCATGTATGGAACCATTCGTTCACTGATGAATGATGTTTCACCAGTGAACGAGCATGGTGTTCACCAGTGAACGATGGGTTAATACGGTTAACACAAATTATTGGGTTAACACTTGAAGGGGCCTCTATATATATAATACACAATTCATACTATATATATATATATATTATATATATAGTGAGATTCAAATGAGAACTTTGTATATTTAAAGGAACAAATGAATACTTTTAGGACCACATATGATGTGGGTCCCATACATTATAAAATCATATTTAATTCAATGATATTGAAACAAATATGATTTTATAATGTGTGAATCCCACGTCCAACAACGGAGGCAGTAGGGGGGCATGGCGGTGCTGAGCCACTCCCAACTGTTCCAATTAATAAGGTATAGTAGAAATTTAAAACATAATATCTTAGTGGTTCAAATGGTTAGCAATTGGTTATTTAGAGTTCTTATCTCCTGGTTTTGTTTTTTTATTTAATTAATCTCAAATTTCTTTTAGTAATTAATTCAAATCTCTTAGTTTTTTTAGTTAATTTCGAATTTATGTAAATAATTAGAACATGTATAATATGCATAATTGTTAAGGTGGCTTTTCAAAAACAATGTATAATATGCATAATTTAATATTTGCTTGTTATATTGTCAACAATATGTTTATAACTTTTTCATTTACAAATGTTTTATAAAATATATATTATAAAATCAAATATCAAAGTAAATTAAGGGGTTGTTTACTAACTACTTGATAAGTACTTACCCGTAAGTAGAGGTGATGACTCTTACTCGGTGGTAAGCGTTTATCAGGTTATAACCGCTTCTTATCAATTGATTTTGATGGTCGATCGAAAATGTTACCCTATAAGATAAATGAGAGTGTTAATACTTACCTGTAAGCGCTCAAGTAAGCACTTACCTGATAAGAGTTTAATAAAAGGCCCTAAATCAACATTGATATGATTATACGAGGTCTAAATATATAGGTCAAGATAGATTTTTATGATGATCGTGCTTATCGCTTGAGCTATGAATGTTTTTCGCCTATATCACGTCTCATATTAACAATTTGTTTAATACCTTCACGTTACAAATATAGTGCATTTCTTTCAAGATCATCTAGGCCCCCCCCCCCCCCCCCTCCAAAATTAAAATTCTAGCTCCGCCTCTGCCCACATCATATGTGGGTCCTAAATGTGTTACTTTAAATAGAGGGTGTTCTTGTATGATCTCTCCCCTATATATATATATATATATATATATATATATAGGGAAGGGTTCAAACAAGAACACCTTCATTTTGCGAGAACGCGAGAACACCCATTTACTATAGATTATCACATGTGATACTATTATTCCATCACATATAATACACATGTGATACTAAATCAGAAATGCGGATGAATTTTGACGTGATCTAGGTTACCGGCCAAGTCGTTGTTTCACAACTAAGCTCCATCACATATATTATCACATGTGATAAAGGTGTATTTGATGTGATACTATAATCAATCAAAACCATCATATGTGATATTAAATCATAGACGCAAACGAACTTTGGTGCGACCAAAATAGCAAGGCACGTCATCCGCACACCATCAAGTCCGCTCTCGTGTATTATCACATGTAATAAGGGTGTTCTCGCGTTCTCGCAAAATGGATGTATTCTCGTTTGAACCTCCACCTATATATATATATATGTATATATATATATATATATATATATATATAAAGGTTAAATCAAATGAAGACCATAAAAAAGTTGAAATCTGTGAGAACCGATTTAAGCCTTTGATCCTATAATTTTAATTTAAAGTTGTTTTTAATTAAAAAAGAGAGTATATGTTGATCATAACTCCTCTCAGTGATTTGAATATGATTCCTTTACTATACTTAGTGAAATTCCATAGTTAAGCTTCTGTTCAAATTCGGCGATAGCACACGCTGATTGCTATCAGCGACCGCTGAAGGTCAAGAAACTACAAGCTCATCACTGAAGACCTGAAGATCAGTTATCACACCAGAAGACCATTCAGCGACAGTCGAAGACTCTAGCTGAAGAAAGAGATAATCAGCTAAGTGAACTGAAGCGGTTCAGCGATAGCAGTGATTGTCTACTCAAAGTGTGAAGTCTTGTGAAGCCTCAGCGACACTGCAGATTCATCCTTGAAGATTCAGTATCAGCGATCAAATGAAGCTTTCTTTGCAAGATTAAAGATTGATCTTATCCTCGATGCACAAAAGTCAAACCTAGAACCATGTCAGAAAAGGACGTACGACTTGTCTCTTATGTCCCCATCATATCTGATATGGTACTGTTCATATTCGGCCAAAAGCATGGTTGTCTTATTAACAAGGACAAGCTTCCTATCCAAGCTTGACACGTGGCATATACCTTTTGTCTTGTTTCAAAGACAAACGGGTATAAATAAGATGAAGATATCTTCTTCATCTTAATGCATGCTTCTATCTAACTTATACCCTCTTTATCCTTTCTTTCATCTTCTTGTGCATCATACTTTGTGTTTCTTAGTTACAATAGAATAGGTTTTAAACTTGTTCTAATTCCGCTTGTAACTGTAAAAATTTGTTTATTTTAATAAACTCTTTTAAAAACGAAAAATCTGTGTGTTTGTATTCAACCCCCCTTCTACAAACTGTTCTCTCTTGATTGAACTCTTGTAGACCCTAATTGGGACCAACAAGTGGTATCAGAGCAGTGTTTGCCTCTTAACTCTTTAAAATATTTTCTCTTAAAATTATTTTTAAATGTCAAACCCTAATACAAACTATAACGATAATGGATCTTTAGCTAAACCACCTAGATTTAGCCATGATAACTTTCCATTATGGAAGGAAAGAATGTCTCTATTTCTAGAGGGATCTGACCCCAAGATTCCCTACTATCTGGAAAATGGACCATTCGTTCCTACAACTATAGTAGCTAGTGTTCCTGCCACCACTACTACTGCAACCATCCCTGAGAGGAGTATTGTTAAAACTCCTAACAGATGGACTGAAGAAGACAAGAAAGAAATTGCTATTGACTCTAAAGCTAGATCAATAATAGCAATGGCTTTACCTGATGAGGTCTATCATTCTGTCATGAAAATGAGGACTTCAAAAGCCATGTGGGATACATTATGTATCCAATATGAAGGAACTTCTGAAGTTAAAGTAACTAGATGCATAAACCTCGTAAGAAAATATGAGAGTTTTATGTATCAAAAGGGTGAATCTCTTTCTCAAATTCACCAGCGATTTAACTGTTTGCTGATTGATCTCAAATCAGTTGATAGAGTTTATTCAAACGCTGAAATTCTGACAAAGTTCATGGAGGCATTGCCCGAACAATAGGCAGTGTACACTACATGTATAAAACTGTCAAAGAATCTTGAAACCTTGTCCTTAAGTGCATTATATGGTATGCTCTTAAATGAGGAACAATCCCAACTTCTAAGGAAGAACCTAATTAATGAACTCAAAGGTGCTAAAAGTACTTCTTTAGCACTTGTGACTTCTGAGGGAACCTCTTCTAAAAATGCTCCTTCTTCTACTATCACCTCCATTACTGAATTAGGTCAAACTGATTCAGAAGATCAACTCACTGATGCAGACATCTCTGAGTTTGATAACTCTCTAGCCCTTTTAACTAATAACTTTAAAAGATTTGCTAGAAAGAGCAATTTTCAGAAACCTTCCAACCTCTCTGACTCTGAAAAGCAGAAAACGTTGCCTGCTGAGAAAGCATCAGCGATTTGCTTCAACTGTCAGCGAAAAGGGTCATTTCGCAAGTGAATGCAGGTCAAAGAAAGTTGCTGCTCCCACTACCTCCCATACCTCTGATAAAAAGGAGAAGTATTTGATACTGAAAAACAAATACAAAGATATGAAGAAAAACCAGCAAAAAGGCAAAGGTCTTGTCGCTGAAGAAGTTGACTGGGATGCTGAAGATGACTGGGCCAAGACCTCTGAAGAGTCTGGTTCAGATGAAGAAGATCTTGCCTTCCTCTGTCTGATGGCAAGAATTGAAGACGCTGAAGAAGTCACTAAGACTTCTTCCTCTGAGTCTCCTTCTACTCAGGTAACTATTCCCTCTGTCTCTTCACCTTCTGAAAGTGATAACTTATCAGCTCTCGATGCTATGACTGTTGATTTCTATGATGCTTTAAATGGAAAAATTAAGGCCGAGAGAATTAACACTGACTCATCTGAACAATTAAAAAATTTCCATATAAGAATCAAAGAACTTTCCAAAATTGAGGAATCTCTCAAAGACCAAGTTTTTGCAAATCAAACTATAAGCATCGAGAAACAACAAGCTATCGCTGATAGGGAAAAGGCTATCGCTGATCTCAAGTCTGAAAAAGCAACCATTGAAGGATGGTGTAAGGCTTCTGATAAAGTCAATGAGATCATCAACGCTCAAATACCTATGAAAGTAAGAAGTGGGTTAGGCTATAACCCTGAAAAAGAAGAATAAGAGAATGATCGTTCCATGCTAAAATTCAGAATGTTTGTCTCTTCTATCCCTGATCCTTCTTCTTCAACCTCTTCTTCCTCCTCTTCTAAAGAGAAGCGTTCTATTCTTAATTCTAAGAAAGTGATCAAGAACGAGTTTCTTAATCAAGTTCCTAAGAATAAGAAAACTCAAGATAGGAACAAGAAACCCTCAGAGAAAGTTTCTAAAACTGGGAAGAAGGTCCCTGACTTTTCTCAGAGACCAACCCCCAGAATTAAAATCGATCTCACTCCTACTCCTGAAAAGGTTGTTATACCTCCAAGGACCATGGATAAAGGAATTCTTGGACCTATCCCTGAGAAATTTCCTGCTCCTTTTCTGATTTCCAAACCCTTTAAATATAGGAAATGCTATCACTGTGGTGAAACTACCCACATTGCAAGCAAATGTCCTAATGCTACTAGAGCTGATAAACTAGCTCATGGAAAGAAAGTAGCTCAAGCTGATAAATCAGCGAGAGTGAAATCCACCAAGGTTGCAAAACCATCAAAGGTGAAGATATCAACTGAAGAGAGTTCTTCAGCTAGTAGCTCCTCCTCCAATCCTCTATCTAACCAAGCAGGACCCATAGTAGTATATGTACCTTTAAACAATTAATCTTTTGTTGTATGCAGAGTGCCAAAGGTATCTGGTATCTGGATAGCGGATGCTCGAGGCACATGACAGGCAGAAAATCTCTGCTCTCTGATTACAAAGAAGAAGTTGGTCTATCAGTGACCTTTGGTGGAAATGGCAAAGGATACACTAAAGGTTATGGAATTCTGTCCAACGGAGCCACATCATTTTCTCGTGTTGCTTACGTTGAGGGACTAAAGCACAATCTCTTGAGCGTTAGTCAGTTATGTGACAAAGACTTCAAAGTTCTATTCTTAAAGAATAGATGTGCTGTCACTGACGGAAATGATAAGCTTGTCCTTACAGGCAAAAGAGTGGAAAATGTATATGTCATAAATATGAATAGTTCTCACTCTGAGAACATGTGCTTTATCTCTAAAGCATCCACTGACATAAACTGGTTATGGCATAAAAGACTCTCTCATCTCAACTTTAAGACAATAAATGAATTGTCTCAAAAAGACTTAGTCAGAGACCTCCTAAATCATACCTTTACAAAGGAATCTCTTTGTTCAGCGTGTGAGAAGGGAAAGCTGACAAAAGCCTCCTTCAGGTCAAAGCAAGTTTCTTCAGTGACCACTCCTCTTCAACTACTTCACATGGATCTATTCAGACCTGTCAATGTCCAATCGATCTCTGGGAAGAAATACACTTTAGTGATTGTTGATGAATACTCCAGATACACATGGGTGTTCTTCCTTCGATCCAAAAGTGATACCCCTGAAATGATAATCTGGATAATTTCTTTGAAGAAAGAGGCATCTCTCACAACTTCTCCTCAGTAAGAACTCCTCAGCAAAATGGTGTTGCTGAAAGAAGAAATCATACTATCATTGAAGCGGCTCGCTCAATGCTCAGTGAATCGCATCTTCCAACTCAGTTCTGGGCTGAAGCAGTTAATACAACATGCTTCACTCAAAATCGATCCCTGATAGTTAAACGATTTAAGAAGACTTCCTATGAATTATTTCATGGGAGAAGACCTACTCTGAAATATTTCCACATTTTTGGATGTAGATGTTACATTCTGAATGACAGAGATCATTTAGGAAAATTTGATCCAAAAGCTGACGATAGTATATTTCTTGGATACTCCTCTATATCCAAATCCTTCAGAGTCTTCAATAAAAGAAGACAACATGTTGAAGAATCCATGCATGTTAACTTTGATGAATCTCGTCCCATTCATACTTCTCACTCTCATGATGATGATGATGAGTTGAATGCTTGGATGAAATATCATTATGGGGAACCTGAAACATACTTCAGCAATCAAACTCCAGCTGAAGCAAGTGATGATGAAATCCCTGTAAATACAACAAGTGATCATCCATTTTCAGAATGAATGTCACTCCTCTTAATCAGATTCCTGTTGTTGATTCCTCTCTTGGAAATTCCTCTGTGAACAACCAAACCACATCTGAAAATCAATCCCCTGAATTGATTCTCAATGAAGTACATGTTGCTGAATCAAGTCCTATTCCAGAATCTGAAGAACAGGTCGCTGAATCTGCTGCTGTTAATCTCTCCCCTCAACCACCAGCTCAGTGATGGACTGCAAATTATCCAATAAATCAAATTATTGGTGATGCCACTGCAGGTATCAAAACACGTAGAGGTACAGGTAATATCTGTCTTTATGTTAACTTCATCTCTCTCTCTGAACCTAAGAAGATAGATCAAGCTATCTCTGATCCTAGCTGGGTTTCAGCTATGCAGGAAGAACTTACTGAATTTCGTAGAAATAAAGTTTGGAATCTTGTTCCTAGACCCTCTGGTAAAACTGTCATAGGAACCAAATGGGTTTTCAGAAATAAGCTAGATGAAAACGGGACTATAATTCGCAATAAGGCTAGACTTGTTTCTCAAGGTTATAGACAGGAAGAAGGGATTGACTATGATGAAACCTTTGCACCTGTTGCTTGTTTAGAAGCCATAAGACTCGTTTTAGCTTATGTTGCCCATAAAGATTTCAAAGTTTTTCAAATAGATGTTAAAAGTGCTTTTTTAAGAAAACTCAGCGAGGAAGTTTATGTTGAACAACCCCCTGGTTTCACAGACCCTAACCATCCTGGTTATGTTTTTAAACTTGAAAAAGCTCTTTACGGGTTAAAACAAGCTCCTAGAGCTTGGTATGATACCTTTTCTAAATTCCTTCTTAAAGAAAAATTTGTTCGTGGAAAAATTGACCAAACTCTGTTTTTAAGAAAATATAAAGGTCATACTATTCTCGCTCAGATATATGTTGATGAAATGATCTTTGGTTCCATAAGACCCAAACTTTGCACTCGTTTCGCTGCAAGAATGCAAAAACAATATAAAATGAGTATGATGGGTGAACTAAGATATTTTCTAGGCTTGCAGATTAAGCAATCTGACAAATGAATTTTTATCTGTCAAAGCAAATATGTTAAAGACATGCTGAATAAATTCAATATGAATCAATGCTCAGCGATGAAGACTCCTATGGCGCCTCCTCTGACATTAAACAAGGATCCCAATGGAAAACCAGTAAATGTCACTGCCTATCGAGGAATGATTGGGTCTCTGCTGTATCTTACAGCGAGTAGACCAGACATCATGTACGCCACCTGTCTCTGCGCTCGGTATCAAGCTGAACCGAAGGAATCCCATCTAATCGCTGTAAAGCGAATCTTCAGATATCTGAAAGGAACTCCAAATCTTGGTCTCTGGTATCCCAAAGGCCCAGGATTTGATCTTATTGGTTACTCTGACAGTGACTTCGTAGGTTGTAAGATAGACAGAAAGAGCATCACTGGTGGATGTCAGCTGCTAGGTGGAAAATTAATAAGTTGGACAAGTAAAAAGCAAAACTCAGTGTCCACTTCCACCGCTGAAGCTGAGTATGTAGCCGCTAGTAGTTGTTGTGCTCAAATCCTTTGGATGAGAAATCAACTAAGAGACTACAATCTCAAGCTCTCTAAGATTCCTATCTATTGTGATAGCACAAGTGCCATTGCAATTGCCAACAATCCTGTTCTTCACTCCAAAACCAAGCACATTGAGATACGATATCACTTTATCAGAGATCATGTGATGAATGGTGAAGTTGAGCTCCATTTTGTTCCTACTGAATATCAGCTCGCTGATCTTTTCACCAAGCCTCTTGATGAAACTAGATTCAATCTACTCATCAGCGAACTTGGTATGTTGAACGCTGAATAATTTATTAATCAGTGACCAACAAAGGATTACAAATAAAGGTTTCAAACTTTCCATTCTCTAAACTCTGATTCAGCGATATCTAGGCCATCTCCTCAGGTATTATCTTTCAAATTTTTAAACACTCTTTGATATCTTTTCTCATCAAAGAATGTCTCTCTTAAAATTAAAACTCATAACTGAAAATCCTTTATGGATAATTATAAATAATAAACTTTCCTTATGGATAATTATCATTATAATCTTTTAAAAATAAAGAAAAGGACACGTCAGAACTTTTTCTGACACACGACGGACCGCGACGTTTCCATTCCAACTCCTTTCTTGGAACGTGCGCCAGGTCATCATTTCTTTTTTAAAAAGCTAAAACCGTCGTTTAGCACTCCTTTCTTTCTCTCTCCTCTTGTTATTTAAGCATTCTATTTGCCTTACTTTGCTACTTCCGCTTTCATAACAACTCTCAAGGCAAAAAGAAATTCTTCGAATCTTCAAGGTTTTCTCAAGAACACCAAGAACACGCTTGTGTGTGTTTTTCTCCTAAGAACTCAACTAAGGTTTGATCTAAACCTTATATTATGACTAGAAACATCTTGTTTCACCTCCTCTTCTCATTAACACTCTAAAAATAAAAATAAAGATAATTTGGATCAAAAATTAAAAAGGTTTACCTTTATAAAAACCCTGTTCTAAGTTCTTTCCTTAGAACAGAAGATTTTTTTTAAAAACGTTAATCCATTTACCTTAGCTTTTTATTGTTGATTATAACAAACATTTTGATATTGTTCATCAAAATATTTGTTCTCTTTCATCTTACATTTGGTATTCTTTATACCAAACTCTGGTTTATACATTTATGTATAAAACCATGATTTACCTCTTTGGTGTTCCTATCTTTCCTACAGCAATGGCATCTGCAAGTAAGACTGCTGCAACATCTGCTGCTGAAGACAACACTCTGATTGCTGCACCAACATGTCACTTTACCTTGGAGAAGGCCATCTTCAAGTCCTGCAACTACATTGCCTTGGTGGACATTCCTACTGATCGCCCTCAATTCGCTGAAGGAGCTACCTTCATCAAGGCATGCCCTCTGATGTATGCATTCGTCCACAACCCAGTGGGCATCTCCTCTCATCTCCAAGCTCTCTGGTACACCGGCCCTCCGTACCACGCCGACGACGGCGAAAAGGGCACTGTGCTCCCTGCCATTGGTTTCAAGATTCCAGATCTTGGATTTTTCTCTTTCATCGCTGGGTTCATCAGGAAGGCTCTTCGTCTCCCTCTACGAGCCAAAAATCAGCAATGGGGCGCTGAACCTACAAAAATGCAAATCGATGCATTTTTGGATTCAATCGGCTATGCTTGGGAGAACCCCTCTCTGAAGACAGTGGGTTCAAAGCTCGAGAAGAAAAGACTGCCTGCTCGCTGGCTGTATATCTTCACTCAGGTGATTCAATGTCTTGGGTCGAAGATAGGCTCGCATGATCAAGCGAGCAAACACTTTCAAGACATGGCATACTCTCTCTGCACAGACCACAACCTCAACTACGCTGACTACATCTTCAGCGACATGGTCAGTCGTATCAATGCTGCCACCAGACATCCCGTCATCCCCTACCCTCGCTTCTTCGCGACCATAATGGAAGTGGCCTTCGGAGAAGAATACCCAAAGGTCGGCGATCACTCCTTTTCTATTGTAGGGAAGAAGTCCCTGGACATCGAGGAACGTCCAGGTGATGCTCCCTTCACCACCTACATGCTGCAGGTGATTGGGGCACATCTTCTAGTGTCCACCTCGCCGTCTAGCCCAACAACGAGCAACCCAGACACTGCGGGAGTTAAAAGAAAGCAACCAACCAATGGTCATAAAAAGACCATCGCAACCAAAACAAAGAAACCAAAGAAGTTGGTCTCTCAAAAGACCACCCTCTCTGATTTCGGTGTTCTACCAACACCAACTGCAGCCACAACCACTTCAACGGTCTTTACATCCGTTGTCGCTTCATCAGCACTACCTCCATCTTCAGGGACTCCGGTCACTGAGGGTGTTATAGACAGCTCTGCTGAAGCTGGATCAGGTACTACTTTCACAGCCTTCTTTTCCACTTCTATCTCTTCTTCTTTGGTCCTCACCTCAGCAAATGATTCAACGATAGTTGTCCCAATCCCTGATAATGCTGAAATGCACGCAGTTCAAACATCATTATTGTTTAGGCAATCTGAGTTTTGGAAGGCCAAATTAAAAGGACCTCAAAGTATCTCTCTCAGATACTCTAAGACACTGGTCAGTGATCCTGTAGACACTACCTTTGCAAAAGTAGTCCCTAAGAGTAATCCTCTAGATACTCTCAGGGAGTCAAATAAAACTTTTCATCCATCTTTTAATCCGGATGTGTTTTTGGCATCTTTTTCTATGTCATCATCAGGTGTCGCTTCTATTCCCACTTCAGCGACGACAACCACCACCACCAGCGCTCCTCCCATCAGCAAGGATATGGGAAAGTCTCCTCAGGGCCATCCCTCAGCCTCAAAGCTCAGAGATGTGAAGACAGAGATGGCAGCTCCCAAGCTCCCCACTCAAGTCACCGAACTTCCTCCCGTTGTCCTTCCCAACCCTACATTCCCTGCTGTTGACTATTTAGTCAGGGAATGCACTCTCACAAGAGCTAGGGTGGACAACCTTCAGACATCCGCTGAACTAATCTTCAGAAGGATCGTTGGAACTCCATCGATCAAGACCAACGTCAGCAATCTGATTTCTGATGTTTACTCCCTGAAGGAAGACAACAGGGCCCTTCATCAGACCCTGACCAGCCTGGAGCAGAAGGTTGCTGCTCAAGCCACTGTCCTGGAGTCTATTCAAAAGACTCAGTCCGACATGATGCAGCTGATCACCAAACTCTCTGAGGCTGGTTCCTCATCTTTCAATGCTGCTGATCGGACCACGCTTCAAGATAATGATGTGAAGCTCAAGGGCATTCAGTCGAATGTTCGCACTCTGATGGTGCATTGTCTACCTCGTGATAACATTGAGGGGGAGAGATATGCCAAAGAGTTCGCTGATGAGCTCATTGCTGAGCATAACCAGAGGTTCCTTGGAGAAAAGGTTTCTCCATACATCCAGCGCGCTGAAGATGATGATGATGATGATGATGCTGATGAAGATGACGAAGAAGAAGAAGAAGAGCCCATCCCTCACTATGGGGGAATGGATGAAATGAAGATGATGATGACATTAGAAGTGCCTTAGAGCACTTCAGAATGTCAAGACCCGGAGTCACTCATCAAGAGCCCTTGGGGGACGGATAACATCCCTCTCAGGGACAATACGGATCCTCAGGCAAAGGAAAAGAAGTGGTAGATCTGGATGCCACTATCCCTATATCTGAGGGGGAGACCACAATTGAGGTATCTCTTCCTCTTATCCCTATCAATTCACCTATTCCTGAAACCCCCATACTTCCTTCATCACCCACAAAATCTCTCTCTGACAATTCTTTCTCCTCCTCTCCTTCCCTCAGTGATCCCCGTCCCCCAAAGGACTCAACTTCATGGAAGGAACCTTCCTCTGAAGAGCAGTTTATGTACATAATTGAAACTGACTCTGAAGAAGAAGAAGGCCTCATTCCCAGGCGTCGCGTTCAAAAGCCGATTATAAGCGAGCCTGAAGAAGAAGAAAGGCGAATAAAGTTCCTTAGGGAATTCGAATCAAGAAGAATAAGGGTGCCTGAAGCTGAACCCATTGAAGCCGTACCAATAAGGATGGTAGATGAATTCTACTTTCTGTCAAGAGAAGAGAGAGAACAAGCATTGGAAGCACAAAGAATCAGGGACAAGGAAATCAAGCAAACTGAGAATGATCTTGCCTTAGCAAGAAAGTTACTCAGAGAAGACTCTGCGAAAAACAAAGCGGCTCAAGAACAATTGAAAAAGAGTGAAAGGGTCATGGAAGCTCTCGTTCAGAGAGAACTAGCACAAGAGCACATAAACGTAGATCCAATTCTCGCTCAACAGAAGATCCTAAGTGCACTGACCTCTGAAGCCACTAAGCAGAAAGACAAAGAACTTGATTGGTGCACCGACAGGCTGAAATTTCGAAGATCTGAAGCCAAAATCATTCATGCAACTATCCAAGGGCGACACTCCAATAGAGGTGGTCCGAAGGTATATGTAAGAATGACAAGGACGAACAGAACAGAGAGAGAAGAAGTCAAATTCTTAGGAACTTACGGATACACTGAATGGCTAGAAATCAGAGACGCCATTCAGGGTTCCAAATCTAAGTTCAAGTATGTGGTGGAAGGTGTGCTGGATCAGTTGCTGCAAAGAATATCACAACATGTGCAAGTTCCCCCTCTCCCTGAACCTTCAAAGAAGAAAAGATTAGTTGCTGAAGGTGGTTCAAGTTCAAAGAATGAGCATGAAACTAAGTTTGATTATCAAAGAATTCTTGGTCATCTTGAACTCCCTGATATATCAATGCTTTGTACGTCTCTCTCTCAAGACCGAAGATATGAAGAAGACGAAATCATCTCACTGCCTGAACCTGGTATGATATTCTTGGATAATGAAGGATTCTTAGGACTCTTCAGAAACCAAGAAATTCACAAGCCCCCATCCTCTCTCATAAAGATTATGCTTTGGTGCTGCTGGTCAGATACTCCTCTTATGAATTGACAGAAGACTCTTTATGAGAATGAGCTACAAAGAAGAAATGAGAATATCTCTGACTAGTCATAGTTTTCTACTTCCTTTGTAACATTTCTTCAGTGTACAAGTACTTTACCTTTATAATTGTAATTTCATTTCGATGTAATTCTTCAGATTATAATTAATGAAATTCAAAGTACTTTTCTTCACCTCAGTACTGAAAAGATCCCTGAAAACAGTAAAAGGGACAATGAACATAAGAGTTCTATTTTTCGTTATGCTACCTTTAACTCACTGATCTTTCACTCTGAAAATTCAATCAGTGAATGTACTTTAAGTTTATCTACTTATAAAAAATTGTGCTTTCATATCCTTATAAATGAAACTCAATTCAGATAATAAACTAGCTGAAAAAGACTTTACAAATTAGCGCTTAGAAAATTTTCCTTAAATATTTCCTAAGTCCTTTACTAGTCTCTTAAAGCAATTTTCCTATGTTGCTTAATCATAATCAAATAGGGGGAGATTGTTGATCATAACTCCTCTCAGTGATTTGAATATGATTCATTTACTATACTTAGTGAAATTCCATAGTTAAGCTTCTGTTCAAATTCAGCGATAGCACACGCTGGTCAAGGAACTACAAGCTTATCACTGAAGACCTGAAGATCAGTTATCACACCAGAAGACCATTCAGCGACAGTCGAAGACTCTAGCTGAAGAAAGAGATAATCAGCTAATTGAACTGAAGCGGTTCAGCGATAGCAATGATTGTCTACTCAAATTGTGAAGTCTTGTGAAGCCTCAGCGACACTGAAGATTCATCCTTGAATATTCAGTATCAGCGATCAAATGAAGCTTCCTTTGCAAGATTAAAGATTGATCTTATCCTCGATGCACAAAAGTCAAACCTAGAACCATGTCAGAAAAGGACGTACGACTTGTCTCTTATGTCCCCATCATATCTGATATGGTACTGTTCATATTCGGCCAAAAGCATGGTTGTTTTATTAACAAGGACAAGCTTCCTATCCAAGCTTGACACGTGGCATATACCTTTTGTCTTGTTTCAAAGACAAACGGGTATAAATAAGATGAAGATATCTTCTTCATCTTAATGCATGCTTCTATCTAACTTATACCCTCTTTATTCTTTCTTTCATCTTCTTGTGCATCATACTTCGTGTTTCTTAGTTACAATAGAATAGGTTTTAAACTTGTTCTAATTCCGCTTGTAACTGTAAATTTGTTTATTTTAATAAACTCTTTTAGTAAATTTGTAATAAACTCTCTTGATTGAACTCTTGTAGACCCTAATTGGGACCAACAGTATAATCTTCATTTTTGTAACAAGATTCACCAGATGAAGCATAAAGATTCATTCACCAGGTGAAACACACAAATTCACCATATGAATCACAATAATTCATTAGGTGAAACACATATACTAACCTTATTTCACCTCATGAAATAAACCATAGTTTTCATAAATATTTTATTTCACCTGATAAAATCCAAACTTAATATTCATTTATTAGTTGATTCACTATATCAAATCAAACATAAAGTTCACCTATAATCTATTTTTACTAGATGAAATCAAACATAAATACTCAAGTAACTTTTTTTTGTAAAATCCCTTCTCTTCCTCGCTACACAAAATAATCCCCCTTTTTCCTTTTTCCCAATCCCTATTCCTTGTGTTTTTAAACTAAACCCACCATGATTCGATCACAACCCAATTTTGTTGTAAGAAATTCATAGCGATTTGCAAGAATGTTGTGTAATGTCGATGCAGAGTAATCGGGTTGTCGATGGTTGGATCTCGGATTACAGAAAGATCTAGAAACAAGGTTGTTCTTCATCACCATCTTCATTGTCTAAGCTGCATAATTACTGATTTAAGCGCACAATTATGGTGGGGAAGACGTGTGTGGGAGGTGGTTCTAGATCCAGCATGTCGACGTCGTCGTGGAGGATGACGCCTTTGTCTAAATCCAAGCTTGGTGGTGTGAAGTCGCTTAATCACGATGGCAGCGGAGGAAGGTTGAGACTTGTTTCGATCAGGAAGTGGGCGGCGACACTGTGGAAGATGAACGAGATGTCGTCACCACATAATTTGGAGACCAGGAGGAGAAGGAGATATGAAAGTTAGAGAGAAAACGAACCGACCTGATTTTATTAAAAAATTAGTAGAACAACTATCTTAATTAATAGAGTGGTGGTGGTATCGAAAGTTCGGAGTAGAGGCGGATGTATATAGTTATACAAATGGCAGTTGCCGGAAAAAAGTGGGCAGGATGAAGGAGTTATCGTAGATCTGGAGAAAAGGATGTCTTTGAAATTTCATAAATATTACAAAAATACCCTGGATTTTTCAATTTAGTTATGACATTAGGTATAACCTTCATAAATATTACAAAAATGCCATTATGTTTAATCATCTTTGATTAAAACCCTTGAATGATTGTGATTAGTCCTCACGGTTTACAACCTTTTTATGGTTTTGATTTGATTGTTATCACCCTATATATCTATACAACCTTTATATTGGTTTGAGCAAAAAGTCTTAATTACAACCTTCTATGCATTATGTACAAGCTTTTAAATCACAAAATGAAAAATCTCTTAATTACAAGGTTCTATGCATAATGTACATCTTGTTAATGCACTGATTCACCTCCACTACTCCTCCACCAAAAATGGATACTCTGAACTCTCCTTTCTTCCAAAACAATTTGAATAGCTCCCATTGCAGCTTTCCTTTTCTTTTCCTCATACAAAGAACGATTCGCCGATTTCTATCTTTGTACTCTATGATTTCAATTTTGAAATGATGAGGATAAGATCGATTCACTACCTTTCTATTCTTTCTACTCTAAGATTTTAAATTTGAAAAATCAAATTTCAAATTTGAAATGATGCTTGATAATTGTGTACATCAGGGAGATAAAAAGGGTTTTCATCATCTATAAAGTTTCTATCTCCATCTTCTCCCTTGCTCCTTCTCAGGTATTTTTTTTATCGATTTCTTTATACGATTGGGCATTTGCAAGTTTTTAATCAAATACTCAGGCATTGCATAGATTTATTCATTGATCTTCTTCAACAATTCCTTTCAAGAATGCATAGGTAACGACTTAGGGTTTGTCTTTTTCAATTTTTCGAGTTAAGGTTTCGATTGTATTGTTGTTCTATTTTAAACTTTTTCTCGGGTTATATTATTTGTTATCTTGCATCGTAGATCGACTTAAAGATCTTTTCGTTTTCTTCATTTTGTTTCGTTTTCAACATCAAAAGCTCGATCTATAGTAGTTTGTATTTTAGATTTTCTTTGTCTAAGTTGTAGAGTCCCATTTGGTTATGTTATGTGCAACTTTTCTTTGTCTATTTATGCATCTTATGGTGTTAGTAAACTTGTTTAACGACCACGATTCTAAAACAAGAGATATTTCATAGTATTGCTCTAAACTAGCAAACGTCAAACATAAATGGTCCCAAAGTATACTTAATCTCAAATGTTTGCAGCGGAAATAAACTACTGAGATTGTTACAATTCATCTTTAAAACTAGGCAACTATTTTTACAAGTAGCGCCTCACTTCTATCCTTTCCAAGCTCACAACTTCCCTTTCCCCTTACTTGAGCTTTCTATCATGTGCCTTCCTGAAAATGGTTTTCAGTTTATAAAAGAGAGGGTTAGACCAAAGGCCTAGTGAATTCCCTAAAATCAACAGTTAATATGCATGACAGTTATAAGATAAAACGGTTAGTCATGAATATTAACTCACACTTTTCAAAACTCTTTACACGTACTTGTTGCAACAGTACAAACACCTTTGTCACACACACCATGACTAGTGCTGGTCACACACACCGTGACCTTTAACGGACCCACACCGCCTAAAAGCCGGGCACACGCCGCCCAATTTGAATGATTTAAAACAATTCATTTTTGAACATTCATTTTATAAAAGTTTAGCAATACGATGGGAACTCACCTGAATTGCCAATCCAAAAGTCACCCTTGAGTCCTACAGATTCCCAAATCGAACACCTGAATTAAGGTTACCAAAACATGAGTTTACAAGCCCAAAGTAACCCCAAGAGACTCAATTACCAACCCCTCAAACAAGGACCCAAGCTAGAACCCCAAACCGACTTCGAACTAAAAACTGAAAAACGCCCAACAGGGGATTAGGCGAGGTTCACGCGGGTGTGGACCCGCCAGAGACCCATGTTGGTCTATGTTTTGCCGGCAAATGCCCTTTCGTGAACCAAACCCCAAAACCAAAACCCAAATCGATTTCCTTCAATTTTATGGGATAAAACTCAGTCCCAACACCTAAGAATCATCCCCAAACATTTTCCAATCCATTTCCAGTCATGGGAATCCATGGATTAAAGCCTCATTGAAGGTTCAAGGTCCATCCATGGTGGATTTTCATTTATTGAAATCCCAAATGCAATAGAAACAATACTACTAATGATGAAATAAGCTCTACAATCTTCACTAATTTGAGAACTTTTAAGTATTCATCAACCAAAATATAAAACCTCATGTTTTCTCAATACCCAATTGACTCAATAAAACATGAAGATGAAGGAGATGAATATTCATACCTGAAACTTGATTGTAGAACCTTTGTTTCCTCAAGATTTCTCTTCTCCTTCTCTAAACACCCAAAATCGCACCTTGGTTTACACACACATATACCAGTCGTGTTCTTCAAGGAAATGAGGGTTTTCCCTATTTATTTTCCCTACTTTCCACATTGCACAACTTTCGCCCCTGAAGTTTAGAGAGTTAGACTCCATCAACCCAAACTGAGTTTATTTATACAAAATTGGATCCGGGTTATTACAACATGAAACCAAGGGTGCAACAAATCTGCATTTTTTTTCAGTGATCTCCCACCAATAACGATGAAAACTATATATGTGGCATGGCAATCGGTGAAACTTGAGAGAATCAATCAAGTAACCACCTCAAACAGAATCAGGCTTGTTTCTGTTTTGACTTTTGTTTAAGAGCTGCTTGATTCTATACTGCAATTTTTCTTTCTTTTTTTGTTCTTGATCCCCCTGCTAGCTAGATTATGTACTGTTATTTGTTGCTTTGATTTTGTAATTGTAGATTTCAGGAATGAGGATACACATGTGTTGTACTTCTGCTATTCTTTTGTTTGCTTTGATATGCTTGTGTGTTTATAGAAACCGAGCTCTGTTGTTTCAATTGCCAGAACATATATCCAGCAAAGGGCATCTTTGTTAGATTGGCCTCTCAGTCTCGGGTATATGTTATAGTTTTGCATAAAAGATTGTTATTTTTCTTTTTGGCATGGTATATGTGATTAGGCATGGGATCATGTGTGAAGTGAAGGTTATAAGCGTAAGAAGGGATCTTGACCCTTGATCACTTTTAATCTCAATCCCACCCATAAATCGTGCTTGATACGTGGATTGATCCCTTGCCTCTCGGTGTATCTCATCTCTGTTCCTATCATCCTAATGTGCATCCAAGGGTGGAGATCCCTTCTTACCCTTCTCACCGTATTTCACTTCTCATTGGAACCCAACCCTATGTGATTATGCATTAAGATATATTGTTCTCTGTTTAGGATGTTTCTATCTATTGTTCTCTGTTCAGGATGTTTCTATCTATTGTTTAAAATAGAATATTTGTGTGTAAATTACCATTGTCAAAAATTATTGAAGGTTTAACACTCCTGTTTCATGGCAGGTAAATGGAGCTGGCACAATGTTAGGGTGGAAATGGAAGCTCTGATGCATATATAGAGTTTGGGATTTCAAGTAAGATTATCGCGAATTGGAAAAAGTCACACGTACCTAAGAAAATAAATTGAAAAAATGCTAATTATTTAATAGTTTGGATATATAATTTTCAATGTAGTTTCGCTTCCATTGTCTTATTTGTGGTTCTGTTCTCAACATTCAAGCAAATAATGGTAACTTGGATGGATTCCACATAAGAATTCTTTGTCATTGGTAAATATAAGGGTATTTATATAATCATATGCTGTTTCTCTATTATCAAATCATGTGTTTTTTAATTATTGCTTGTGTGCTGTAATCAATTGTTGTTTACTTTTGAATTTTCTTTATATCAGTATGTTTATGAACGTTTGGAAACCAGTTCGATGCATCATACCGTTCACCTCAGATGGGAAACACAGTTTCATCATAAGAGGATTCTAACATTTATATCTAGAACTACCGCAATTAGAAAGAACCTTTTCTTTATCAACAAAAGACGATTACATCGTTCAAGTGCTTCTTGAGTGACACCTCATTTGTGTTACCTTGGTCTGGTATGAAAGTTAGTACTAGACAGGTAAGTTCTTACCCACAAAATTTAACACTACCACAGTGACTAAAACATTGGAGGACTTGAAGGGTGAGTGGAATTATTCAAAAGAAAAGATTTGGTAAATTTGTTCAAGAAATCAAATTCTTAGTTTGTTATTGGCTTTCAGGCTTTCAGTTTATAAAAATTTACGACAACAATATTATGTTGGTTTATATATCTCTGTGTTGTTTGCTTTAATATCCTTTTGTTTTATGTCTTCTTGCGTTCCTTTTTCATGTGTCAACAACCATGTTTAAAAATGTTGTGTTGTGGTATATTTCACGTTATGTAGTTCCCATAATTCCAATTTTGCGTTGTAACTACGCATATGAGATCACCAAGCTCTTTCCAATGTCGTTCGGGTTGCCTATCAGCATCCTTGAAGGCTGGTGGCTCATTACTAGAGTAGAGTCTAAAGATTGGCGTTGTTCTATCCGGAGGACATTATGAGGAAAGGTATGTTCAGAGAGTCTTACCTGGTACGTGAAGGTAATGACATTTACCTGGTAAACGCTTCATCGGGTTATTAAAATTTACCATCAATCCATTTTGATAACCGGGAGTTTTGCCCCATAATGTAAGTGAGAGTGACGACTTTATCCGGTAAGCATCCGGTAAATGGCTCCAAGGATGAGTTGATCTAATTAAGTTGTCTATTGTATATGAATTTTAATTATCAATTAAATCCAACTAAATAACTAAATTTGCATGGTCAATCAATACCGGTGGATGATTAAATTGGTTTTGTTTTATTCAATATTTTGACCAATCATCGAATCATTTCGACCATATTCATACACCTAGATGCAAAATATAAGTATTAAATAAAATAAGTTGTTTTTTTATACTTTAGAAGTAATCAAATTAGACCGGATTGGCTTAAATATATTGGATTTTAAAAATATCATACACCTTTATTCAAAAAAAAAAAATATCATACACTTTTTCGTTGAACGGTTGCAACTGGAAAAAGCAAGTGTATATATATTATTACTAAAATCTCCTCTAACAAAACCAACAAAACTTCAAAATCGTTTACATTTACAGCTCCCGCTGCATTGCGCGGGTACACTACTAGTATATATATATATATATATATATATATATATGGACGGAGCCAATAATTTTATTTAGGGTGTTCCTCATTAATAAAACAGAAAAATAAATAAAAAAACAATGATGTATTGATAGCAACGTTCGGTCAAAAAACAAATGTGTATATTACAAAAGTTTAGCTAACCTTATCGATTCAACAATGACCCCGACGAGTTTTCATTTTCTGAAACATATCAATGATATTTTCATTCTTAACGTCCGCAAACACATATTTTTCAATATAAGCTACCAAATTATCGTTCAATCGTTGATCTCCCATTCTATTGTGCAACCTGATTTTTTTTGCAATGTGCATAGCAGAAAATGCTCTTCTCAACTGTTGTCGTTGTGACCGGTAGTGTCAATGCTAATTTTATAAGCATGTAAACCAACGAGAACACCTGATCTCTTTTTATTTCAACCGTTTTTCATGCAAGATCACCTATAGCGTTTAGATTTGAAAAATCTGATGAAGTCTACATATCTAGAATATAGGTTTCAAGTTGATCATCAAGTATCATAATCTCCATCTCAGAATAATCATTTGGATATAAATGAGCAAGACGTATCAATTTGCTTTTATCAAAAGCCAAAAAGGATTTGCTCGGATTGACACATGCCATGCAAAGAAGCAACTCAGTGGTAGTCTCACTAAAACGGATCTCCAATTCCATAAGTTGTAGATCAATAATTGCATAAAATAACTCAACACGCTAGTGGTGTAAGTTTGACATCCGTGTAGCTTTTCGATGTGACCGTCCAAGAGGTAAGTACATATCATCCATGTTGCAAACGTCAATATCATGTTCCTCATAAAACAAAGTAGCCTGCTTGAGCATAGAATCCCAACCATCATCCCTCAAAGTTTGTAGTTGCTTCTTTCAAAGTCCAACCAAGTTCATTGCCTTTACAATATCTTGTTCTTTTCTGTGCAATGCTTGAGATAACTCGTTGGTAATACCCAATAAAGTCTTCATCAAGTGTAGAGAAAATACGAAATCAAAAGATTGCAAGGATGTAGATAGATGAAGAGCTTCACATTTTTGTTCTTGGGGTTATCCGTCTTCCTCTATCATTTCAAGCACATCTATCACAGATGAAAACAAAATAATCATACTCACCATAGTACCATAATGTGATCCCCAACGTGTGTCACCCGCTATAACAAGAGAAGTTTCTTGATTGAGGACTCGACCACTTGGGATTTCGCCTATATCAAACGCCTCGATAACTTTGGCAGTTTGTTGTTCTCGAAGATGGTCACGGCGTTTGCATGAACCTCCAGCAACATTGGTTAGTAACCCAAACAAACTAGTGATTTTTAGATGCCTTTTCGTCACCGCTACAAGAGTAAGTTGAAGTTGATGAGCAAAACAATGAACATAATATGCACTGCATTTTCATTCAAAATTAGTGTTTTGAGACCACCAAGATCACCTTGCATATTACTACCCCCGTTATACCCTTGCCCATACAAATTTGTGATACTCAATCCATGTCTTGAAAACAAATAATCAATTGCAGCCTTGAGTGAGATAGATGTAGTATTCCGGACATGCTCAATACCAAGAAAGGGCTTAATAATATGTCATTTCGTATCTACATAACGAACCACAACACTCATTTGTTCTTTGATTGAAACGTCACGAGATTTATCGACAAGAACCGAGAAAAAATCATCACCAATATCACTTACAATGAGCTTTGTTGTTTCAGTTATTGCAGCGTTAACAATGTCTTTTTGGATATCAGGTGAAGTCAACTTGAGATTCTCAAGTGTATTGTTAATAGAACAACTTCAATGCTTTTATTATGATCTGCAAGAAATTGCAATAACTCTATAAAGTTCCCTCTATTCTTTGAAGTCTCATCTTCATCGTGTCCTCTGAATGCAAGGCCCTGCCTTCAGAGAAACCAAACACAGTCAATTGATGCATTCAATCGTATCTTCCAGTCTATCTTACTTTGTTCGGAATGTTTGACGATAGCACACTTGACCGAAGTTTGGTTATGAGCACTATTAACACTTCCAATATGAATCCTTAACTTTTCTTTCCTCGACCAATTTTTGAATCCTAAGCTAACAAATGAGTCACCACCTACTTGTGCTCCTACGTTTGGTTTGAAGAGATAGAAACATAAACAATATGCAGCATCTTGATTTACACTGTATTCTAACCAGGAAAGAAATTCATCAAACCAAGCAGGGTTAAATCTATATTGTTTACTCCCAAAAAGAGTGTAAGGAAATTCGTGGTTTCGAGGTTGGCAAGGACCTTTTAAGAGATACGATTTCCGAACTTCATCTTTGATATTAGGATTATAATCCAAAATCCCAGTCTGCATTCCAGGGTCTGATGGAAGATCTGCTAAGTTGACTGCCACACGACTTTGTTTAGAATTATCGGCATGAGTTGGCTCTGAATCACCGGTTGATTTTCTCTTTTTTAAAAACTTGTCCATAGTTTAAATAGAAAGTTGAGACTGCCAAATATGAACAACATTGTTTCAATATCAAAGTTGAATTCTACCAACTGCCAATTATCAACCATTCAATAGAAGAAAAAAGTAAGTACACATTTACAATTTGATATTAAGTAGTATATGTTTAGTTTCAATTTTGTAATATTTATATAAAAAGTTAGTTTACAAGTTTGAATTAATGGGGAAATCCATTGATTTATTGACTTGGTGAAAAAGTCAATCATATCATGTTGATGTGCTTCCAAGCATCATCCACTGTTGATCAAAGTCAATTTCATCAAGTTCACACAAACAAACCAACAAGTCAACAATGGCTTATAGAAGTCATTTTGCACCAATAATCTTCTTCTTTATCCTTATCTCAGTTACTAACAATTATACACCTTGCAAAGCACACTTATCCTCTAAATTCTCTCGGTTACCAAAAATTATACCAAATACCAAGTAAATAAGAAAGTAAATTGAGGATTGCCAAATTCCAAATACCAAGTAAATAAGAAAGTATACTTTACACATTAAAGAAAAAAAATACAAAACTAAAGTCAATCACAACAATACTAACAATACTTAGAAGTCAATACGAAAAAAGATAACCCTAACTCACAAATCAGTCCAAATCTCCAAGAGGCAACCGTCATGAAGAAATAGAGCAGGTGCAGGCGACGATCACTCGATCATGATTGAACCGATTTGGGCGAGAGCGAGAGCGTTCTTTAGTGTGCAAGAGAGTCCTTTGTGTGCGAGAGCGTTTTCTGTGTGCAAGGATTGAGAGTTGTATAGGGTGGACCTGGAGTGGATTATAATACATGTATTTGGGCTATAAAAAATTTTACAAAAAAATATCAGGTGTTCAGGGTGGGCCACTGCTTCTCCTAGGCCAGGCTTGGCTCCACCCAATAATATATATATATATATATATATAAGAAAGTTCAAATGGGAACTCAACTTTCGTTGTGAATGTGAGGACAAATGAGAGCACGACACATGTCACATTAAGACTGAATAATGAAGAAAAATATCTAGACTGAATGTAGTATTATTCAGTCTGAATAATACTACATTTAGTCCAAATATGAGACTTCTCGTTCTCTCATTTCATTTGTCCTCACATTCACAACCAAATTTGAGTTCTCATTTGAACCCACCCATATATGTCTCTGAAAGACTTTCACCCACCTTTTTCTTTGAATTCTTCATACTAGGAGATGTAGTTGGTGATCTTCAATTAAGTGTCTACCTTCGTTCCAAGCATCGGTTTTTCAATTTGCTCCCACATGCCTTTAGCTGTGGTGCGATGGTTCTTAATGCTCATGTAGATTTCATTGGTGATGCCTTGGAGCAGGATCGATTTAGCAATTTGATCACCTTTTGAAATGCGTTTCTCTTTGTCATTGTATTTTGATTTGGGCTTTATCTTCAGTCGGGCAGCAAAAGAGGGAACATTGTTTGGCATGGCTGGTAAATCATGGTATATTTCTGCCAAAGGACCTTCATTGTTAGACCTCATGATTTCTTCAGCATGGTTGTGATGCTCAATGAAGTCTAGGAAGCGATGCTTCTATTGAACATACTCTCCTCGAAAAGAGAGGGAGGACGAGTATTGGAACCGATAGACCTAGCTTCATGGGAAGATCTGATGGATACTTGAATGGAATGATCACGATCTATAGCTTTGAAAAGGTTTTAGGAAAAACTTGGAGAAAGTAGATTCTAGAATAAAATGCAAGGACCAGAGTTTATCGGGTCTTGTAGATGCGAGCAACAAAATACTCGAGTCAAGGTGGTGCGAGCAAAAGACTTTATCGGTTCAAAGAGGTGCTAGAAATCGAGTTCATCGGATTACTAAGATGTGAGGAGAGAGGTTCTCGATCAAAGAGGAGCGAGCAAAGAGGTTCTCGGGTGAAGGTGATGCGAGAACTTGAGATTGTCGCGTCTTTTAATATGCGATACCAAAGTTATCAAATCACTCTAAAGCTATGAGTAACAGAGTTATCGAGTTTCGAGGAATGAGATAATCTGAGTTATCAACTTCTTCAAGATAGCAACGAGAATAGTCAATAAAAATCATGAATGATGCAAGGACTAAAGTTTCGATATCTTTGCGAAAAACACAGAAATAACGTGATTTAAGAGCTGCGATAACAAAGTTTTCTTGATTAGAAAAAACTGCAAGGAACAAAGTTCTCAAGTTTTTCTATGACGAGAATGGCTAAGTTATCAACTTCTCAAAATCAGTAAAATAAACAAAACAGAATGAGTAAACACCTAGGCAGGATTTATCAAAATCAAAATCGATTGACAAAGTTTCTTGACTAGAAAAAGCTGCAAGGAATAGAGTTCTCAAGTTTCTTATGACGAGAAGGTCTAAGTGATCAAATTCTGGATTCGATAAAAATTCAGTTTATCGGGTCTATAGATTGTCGGATATAAAGGATGCGAGGACTATGAAGGCAAATGAGATAACTATGAAGATGCATGCGATAACTAAGATTAGAACCCAAAATATTATGAAACTTGACAGAATAGATCACAAAACTATATCGATTATCTCACCTAGTGAAATTATAAAATTAACACAATGTGATATGGCAAAAAGAAACAGAAATCGATAACCCTTAGATATGCGATAAACAGAAAACAAGATATTTATCGAACTAAACGATTCAAAACAAAACGAAAAACTGCAGACATGAATAATAGTATGTATTTGGACCAAAAATACCATCTAACAACAGTCGATAAATACTAACAATCATCAGTAATTTGTCATAAGGAACTAACGACTATTGATTTCAGGATAAGACGTCGAGACATAAGAGACGTTCACATCGACCGAGCAAACAACTATGCAACTCAAGACAGCATTTGTAAGACTCAAGGAAAACACAAATCCAGGACACGTCAATATGTCGTCGTACTTCTCCAGTGATCGTCTAAAGTATTACATGACTTATATAAAATTAACGACGAAACTTACGTTTTGATTGTGTGTTTAAATGCAGATTCGTTATCATTTACGATAAACAGTCATAACGGACGACAACAATAAATGCCCAATTATTTCCTCAAAACCGTTACTCATTCGATCAATATAAATACAAGAATCAAAGGCCTACAGAAGGACGATTAAAAAAATCATTCACTACGCAAAGACTAAAAGACACAAAGCAACAAAAGACCATCAATAGAAAATGATGACTGGGTGCTCGTTATTGAAGGAAGTAAAGACAACGACGACAAAAGAAATAAAAGAATATATGATGAATAATAATTTACCTGATGACAAAATGAAAGGCCGAAAAATTAGATTTAAATCCTCCAGGTACGTCGTAATCTCTGGTAAACTTTATAGACGATCATCGACGGGCCTAAATCTGCGATGTATCACCAAAAGCGAGGTACCAAAAGTTCTCCAAGAAATGCACGATGGAAAATGTGGAAATCATTATGGGGGACGTAATTTAGCTAATCAGATCTCACGACAAGGCTATTATTGGCCTACTTTACGACAAGATGCCATGAAATATGTGCAAAGTTGTGACGCATGTCAACGATATTCAGGTATGACTCATCAACCTTCGGAATTATTACATTCATCATTAGTCCCTTGGCCTTTCATGCGATGGGGAATGGACATCGTTGAAAAGTTAACACCAGCTCCAAGACAAATGAGGTTCTTATTAGTTCTCACTGAATATTTTTCAAAATGGAGAGAAGCAGCGCCTTCTCTCAAGTACGAGATAAGGAGGTCATATCTTTTCTCCAAACTAACATCGTATGCATATTTGGTATTACCTTGGAAATCGTATGCGATAACGGTTCTCAGTTCATAAGCGGCAGGACAAGACGTTATTGCGAAGATCGAGGAATTAAACTCACGACATCAACACCGCGGTATCCCCAATCGAATGGATTGGCCGAGTCAAGCAATAAAGTGGTCATTTACTCGATCAAAAAGAGACTCAAAGCTGCTAAAGAACAATAGGTCGAAGAACTACCTTCTTAACTATAGGCAAATCGCACGACCCCTAGAACCTCAACTAGTCAAACCCCATTTTCCTTAGTTTATGGGTGTGAAGTCGTCTTGCCTATCGAAGTAAGTTTTCCAGCCGCTCGACATTCATCTATCGACCATAACTTGGTAGACTTAAGTTACATATAGACGCACTCGAGGAATTAAGAGACAAATCTTACATATGAATGGTGTCGCAACTATAAACGGTCGAACGATACTTCAACAAGAATGTGAAAACAAAAATCTTTCAAGAAGGAGATTATGTCTTATGACGAGTGTTTCAGAACACTAAAGAATTAAACGCAAGGTAAATTATCCACTAAGTGGGAAGGACCTTATCGAATATCTAAAGTCGTCGGTAAAGGGGAATATCGTTTACAAACCCTCGACGAACAAGACCTCCCACGTAGCTGGAATGCGGTACATTTAGACAAATAATTATTTTAAATTTTTAAATTTTGATTTCTTTCTTCGAACGTTACTGAATTAAGCATCAGAAGGTCGTTGGTCAAACCAACGACCACCCTTAACTTTGATTTACTGCAGGAACGCAATGATGTTATGATCTTTTACAAACGAAAGAGAATTGTCTTCAGAAACACAAATCGTCGAAAGTCTTTTCGATAATGTCAAGGATTATTTATAACCATCCTATGTATGGACTATAAATCATATCATGTCACTCACGACATAAGACATTTTGCTCATTTTCCAAATTACAATCGTGACTTCCATGATTGTTCTTTTCAAAAGTTTTTATACAAATCACACAGTATCAATAGACTATATTCGTCGCAAGTAACTTGTAGACGAAATTAAAAAAAAATCTATCACACGACAAAATAAGCCAAAAAGTCACTTGTATTAATGATTGAAAAATTACAAGTGAAAGGCACGACTACCAACAGCCGCACTCGAAAAAAGACAAGTGAAGACAAAAGAATAAGAATCCTAAGGAGCAGGTCGGTTTAGAGGCTCCTCGACGGGTTCAATGGCGGGGCTATTGATGTCTTTGGCATCTTCCAACTCAAAGTCCTCAAGAGTGCCTTCCACGACGTCGTAGAAGAAACTCAACATCTCTGTGGCGGACTTCATCGGATCCTTTCCTTCGATATGACGACGAGCGAAAGCCACCTTCACCTTCACCCAAGTGCCATACTGGATGACCTCCAACCTCTCCTTGGGGTCCTAGATCTCATCCTCGGCCTCCTTCAGCTTAGACGCAAGGGCCCCATCTTCTTTTTCAGTCGCAGCCAGGGTGACCTTGGTCGCTGCAGTCTCTACCTCCACCGTCGTCGCACGATTAAGAGCGCCTTTAAGGCGACTCTTCAGTTCCTCTATTGCATGCCCTTCGGCTTCGAGGTCGTTCAAGGCGAGCCACGTATTCCTCTCGCTTTGTTGTGGCCTCTTTCTCCCTGGCTAAGGCAGCCACTTCCCTACGCGGCGGCAGGAATGAGTTCCTTTTACCTTCTCCATTTTTGAATAGAGAGAAAGAGAGGCCTGAAACGCCTGTAGAAAAGAAAAGGTCAATATTCACAGGTCGCACGATAAAAATGAAACCGTAAGTTTAAAAAGTAAGAGTTTCATACCTTGAAGAGATGCTCCGCCAACTCAGTTTCCGTATTCTCAATCAGTTTTTCGGCATAACGATCGTGGAATATGGAAAAGTTCTCCAAAATGGAGAACATCCGCTTCCTAGTGCAGGTCGTTCCTTTCATCAAGAAATTTGATGGAATTTGAACCTGCATGTCGGGAGACTCAGGCCCCGATTCCTTACTCTTCCCTGAAGATGATCCAGTCGACTTCTGGGGCGGCAGACGTACGACGTTAAGAGGCGTCGCACTTATTACACCCGGAGGGGGTGTCGTCCCCTTACCAGGTCTGACGACCCTAGGAGAGTCGCCAGTATTTTCAATTCCATGCACTTTCGGGAAAGGAGAGCCGCCCTCTCCCTCTTTGACCCAGAAGGAAGGGTGACAGCAGCAACAGTAGCAGGAATGTCGTGCGTTGGAGTTGGTGCGACATTAGAAGTAACACCAACGCTGGTAAAAATGCCAGCACTGGCCGACGAACCACCAAGAGTAGTTGCCTGAACTATTGTGACATTCATCACGACATCAGTAACCACGACCTCAGCGGTTGGGGCATTAGATGCCCAATCAAGGGATTCCCTTGAAAAACAAGCGACACACAGTTAGTAAAGGGTAAAAACAAAAAAGAAAAATATAAAGAAACTAACGACAAATAAGATAGGGTTTTTACCTATCATCTCTTTTTCTCTCTCTTCTGTTTCCTCCTCCTCTTCCGCGGCGGACGCCTGTGACGTACCTAAGAAGGTTACGTCATCGTGTTCCTCGTGAAGGTAAGTTCGAGCTTGGGCTCGAAAAGAGCGATTAGAGATGGCCAAAAATGTTTTGATTTTGGCCGTTGAGTAAGCGAGCTGACGAACGTCCACAAAGTTTATATCTGCAATTAAGACGCAAAAAGATCGTCAGATAAATCGACAAATTCATACGAAAAGCATAAAAAGACTTATAAAACTAGAGTTTTAGCTCTGCTGCTCCACCCAGAGATCATCCACTAATCTTCGTCCCACAGGGATGACGAATGTTCGAAGACGTATCTCGTCTTCCAGAGACGATCGTTGACCGCCGTCCCTTGGACAAGGATGCGACCCCGTCTACCCTTGCTAAACAGGCTATACTTGTTGTTAGCCTCAGGTTTGACGGAGTACGCTATCAGGAGATCATTCACATTAAATGGTGACTCCCAGTCAGCCGTTGATCGGTCGATCGTGCTAACGATTCGCCAAAATTGGGGCATTAATTACCCCGGGCCAAGGCCGAAGGTCTCCAAGAAAGACCTCACCAGACCAGTGAAGGGCCATTGGAACCCTATCTTGAATGGGTATTCGTACAAGACGAAGTGACCCGTGGGTACTTACTCCGGTCTTAGAGCGGCCGGAGGGTACAAGCGAATGACCGGAGGAATTCCGGCCAACTCTCTAAACGACTCTACATCAGAGTCGTCCTGGTAAACACTCTCAGGATCTGCAGCGTCTCTCATGTCGGGTTGTGTAACATTAGCTATGTCAAACGCTCTCGCCTCCCAATGTTTCCTAGGCTTTTTTGCTAAAGTCTTAAAACGCATAAAGGGTCAAAATCGTACCTTATAAACCTCTAACCACGAAGTCGTTTTTGGCAAGGATTTTGTGGGTTTTTTTTAGCAAGGATACTCTCTGGAAGATGGTAAGCATAAAAAAGGAAATCAAATGCAATCAGCCGCTATTTATACAGTTTACAAATACATCGTTCGCTCCCCCACTCCACACGTGTTCCATGCCTTTTTGGATGTAACCACAGGATTGACGACACTTGTCCATCGTAGCTGTACTACCTAACTCATGAGCCCACGTCGTTGATGACATCATCGACCATGCGTAGACTAGCCAATTGCCTTCCAATCGATTCAGTTGCATTCGAACCGATTCGGTTCCCTTCCAAATAAACCTGTTAGACTTCACAATGGAAAATTTAAAATTCAAGTTTGCCACCTTTTATTTTAAAATTTGGGGCAAACTGTTCGGACCAAAAATAACATCTAACGACAATCAATAAATATTAACGATCATCAGTAATCTATCATAAGGACCTAACGACTATTGATTTCATGATAAGACGTCGAGACATAACATACGTCTACATCGTACGACTGAGCAAACAACTATGTAACTCACGACAACATTTGTAAGACTCAAGGAAAAGACGAATCCAGGACATGTCAATATGTCGTCGTACTTATCCAGCGACCGTCGAAAGTATCACTTGACTTATATAAAATTAACGACAAAACTTGCGTTTTGATTGTGTGTTTAAATGCAGATCCGTTATCATTTATGACAAACAGTCAAAATGAACGACAACAATAAATGGCCAATTATTTCCTCAAAACCGGTACTCATTCAATCAATATAAATACAAGAATCAAAGGCCTACAGAAGGACGATTATAAAAATCATTCATTACGCAAAGACTAAACAACGCAGAGCAACGAACTTACGATCTATTTTACTTTTTCTTCATATTGTAATCTCTGTACTTACGACCCGTGTTACCAAAGGACGACGTCCCTGTTTGACGTCATTTTCACTAGTGCAACGACAATCTCAACTATCGTCCGCGGTTTTTTTCTTTCGTCAAAGGGTTTTCCGCGTCACCAATTACTCGTGTCAATTTACTTTATTGTCATTTGTTACGTTTGTCAATTTACTTTATACACTTGCCTTAATTACACAATATCTTCTACTTTGATACAATTTCCATATTAGCCTAACACATTATCACTACGAAAAATCTTCACACATTTCAAAATTTGGCACGAATAAGGTTGTAGAAAAATTAAATATTTTCAAAAACTTCACTTTTAGACTTTAACAAATAGACCCACACAGACCTAGAGAAGTCATCTACTATAGTCACGAAAAATGTGTACCCTTCTCTACTTGTAACTCTATACGGTCCCCATACATCCAAATGAAGATCACCAAGAGACTCAGCCTTATGAGTACCAGGTTCAAAATCCTCACGAGTTTGCTTAGCTTGATGACAAATCTCACAAGGGATACACTTATCATTTCCTAACTTTAGCTTATCTTTTTAACACTACTAAAACTTGATCAGCGGGGTGACCAAGTCTATTATGCCACAACTGATTAGACACATGACAAACTGCAACATTCCCAACAGAAAACTTACCTGATTGTCCTACATCAAACAAGTACAAGCCATCCTTTTCGTTACTAGTCGCCATTAATTACGTGCGTTGTGAATCCCGGATATAAAACTTATATTCATCAAAACCCACAAACAATTTATTATCTCTTGCTAATTTATGAATAGATAAAAGATTAACACGAAATTCAGGGACGACCAACACATCGAACAAAGTGACATTATTCGTAATTTAAGATTTCCAATTTTTTTCAATTTTGGCTTGTGTTCCATTTGGATGGTCTACAATGATATCAAGATCAGATACATCAACCATATTAGTAAAGGCAAAATCAGAGGATGTCATATGTCATTATCCAACCCGAATGAGAAAGATTAGAACCATTTAGGCCTCTACTCAAACCTGCCATATTGGCACTGGTACTGTCATTGGACGAAGGTCCACTTACAAGGCTTAAGAGTTTTGAAATATGCTCATTTGTAAAAGGAAACTTAGAGGGAGATGACATTGTAGGATACACGTCTGTGAGTTTTTCTGAAACTAGATTATTTCCTGAAACAGATTTAAATTTTTGAATGTCTTGTTTGTTGTTTTGAAAACTATTTGGATATCCAATTAGTTTGTAATACCGTTTGATGGTGTGACTAGTTATACCACAGTGTTTACAAACTAATGGAAAAGAACTCTTTCCCCTTTCCTTTTATTTTCAACCATGTTTCTTACAAAAGATGAGCACGTCCCTTTATAGCCAGACGTAGTGAAGGACGCCTCTATGAGACTCCTCTCTAGAAATAAGAGAGAAGGCTGATTTTACAAAAGCCAAAGGATCTCTTGTCAAGATATTGCTTCGAATTGGAAGATAGATTTCATCAAGTCCCATTAAGAATTGCATTAATTTCAATAACTGATTGTGTTTCGAAAATTCATGTGCAGCATTACTGGTGTAGGTAAGTAATTTTGCAATTGAGTCAAACTGTTTCCAAAGAGATTTCAATTTATGATAATATTCCGAAACGTAAGACCCATTTTGAGTTAGAGAATCTATTTTTTGATCAAGACTGAAAGTTACTGAACCATCAACCTTATCATACGTTTCTTTTAATTCTTGCCACACCGTGGAAGCCAATTTAGAGAAGACTTGACCCAAATACAACTTTTTAGTCACAAATCCTAGAATCCATGACAAGACTATAGAGTTGCATTTGTCCCATTGTTTTTTCAAAACAAGATCATTTTCAGGCCGCTCACACGACCCATCAATGAATCCCAATTTATTTTTAGTTTCAAGACTTAAAACCATAGCACAAATCCAGACCTATAATTGTCTGTACCACTTAATTTGAAGTTCAAAACAAAGTGTTATTGGTGTCACTAGGGTGCAAATACATGGGATCGCCAAAATAAAGTTTGGCAACTTGAGAGATGATAGAGGAAGTTACAACTGCTCCTGTCATTTTAAAAGCACAGATACGAAGGAAAAACACAAGAAAGCACACACCGGTATAAATAGTTGGCTAAAACCAGATTCCTGGAAAATAAGATACCTAAGACAAGTCTTAAATCAACCAACGTATAAAGCAACACACAAGGAAATTAAACATATAGCATAGAACCAGAGCACAAACTCTTCCAATCAGTAAAAAAAGAAGGATCCCTGGCTATAAGCCAAGATGTCAATCGATTGGTAGTTTACACATGTGCCTTACAGATGCTCGTCATGACATGTCTTGCTACGGATACAAGGTAGGAAGAAAGAACTTACAGTGGGGGCACACAGTCAAAAGTTTGCAAGAGGCGGCGGAAGAATGTACCTGAGAACCGAAAAAACTCAACCAAGCACGATTAGATAATAAAAAAGGGAAATCTACTGACCAAGCTCTAATATAGCGCCGATTTGGATGGTGAATCCCACAGATCCACTTACCAAGATCCCAAACAAAAAACATCTACCAAAGGCAGAGTCTGTACCAAGGTGGTACAAGAAATGGTCAAACAATGTTCACATTTAACAAACTCAACCAAGAAAAGAATAGGGCCAAAAGATTATTCAACCCTAATTTTACACAAGGTTAACTATAAGGACCGATTTAGACAGCTAATCAAAAAGAAAAAAAATAAAGACTCGATGTTTAACTAGGTCAGATTTGTATCTCACAAGAAGGAAATCAAACCAAAAAAACTTCTGACCTACACTCCACAAGGAGGTCTGAATCTGGAGTCCCAAACGATCGCCGATGGAGAGAACATGCTAGAGTCAACCCAATGGTCGCACTCCACAAGAAGGAGGTCTAAATCTGGAGTATCGAACGATCACCGATGAAGAGAATAGGCCAGAGTCAACCCAATGGTCTTAATAAGATCGAACAGTGCCATTGATGATGTTGGAGTAGAACCCGGATGAACAGATCTAGGACTTTTTAATCAAGAGCTTCAGATAACGGAATCGATTTTTTCTCTGATACCATCTTAATAACACTTTTCCTACTATTGATTCAACAAAATTTACAAAAAATACCTGATCTAAACCAAGAACTCTATAGCCACTGTATATGTGTTGAAAATTGGAAAGATTAACTCTCTAAAGAAACTAGATGATGACCCTTATATGCAAAACCATTTCTTCCAAAATTATCACAACAACCATTAACGATCTTTATCTTTTTAATCTTCAACCCAAAAGTTCCATAAACTGAAAACTTTAACCCTCCAATCTTCAACATTTAACCGAACAACCTTTCCTACAAAATATTTTACAACAGTTACAAATAAATGACAAGATTGAACAAAACATATATGTTCAACACGTATATATGAAGCCTTGATTCAACGGTGAGTTTGTGATTAAAGGTGATCAAGGTTCCAGATCCCTTCTTACGCTCCTCACCTTAACTCAACTCACTACTAAAGTGGAAGGCTTTTACCTATGAAAATTTCCCTGGAAAATTCGTCATTGAAGGGTGGTTCGTCACAAAACCGTCACAAAAGTTGGTAGGTAAATCAAATGTATTTCTTGAAAACATTGGATTTTACTGGAACCATTAGTATTTCGTGCATGATCCGTCTGTAATTACCCACAAAAAATTTTCTGAATGATTTTTATGGATAAAAGTCATTTGTTTTATAGTGACTTCTCACACTATCATGCGCCTATATATATATTTATTGAGGGAGAGGCTCGTAAAAAAAAGTTGAATCTTGAAATTAAAGGTGATTTTGACAAACTAAACTCTTTATATTTAATTAATGTGTTCAATAAAAACCTAAAAGTATATTTAGTAATGAAGTCAAATTTAGATATAACAAGCATAACACATTTTTCTTAAAAAAAAGTCGATTTGAATCCCAAAACGTTATCCAAAACTACATCAAATGAAGTTTTAATCGACCTTGTATACACTACAAAACAAATGACTTTCACCCATAAAAATTCACCCAGAGAAATTTCCGTCGATGATTATCCACAGATCACCCAGGAAATACTAATAGTTCCTGTAAAATCTGATTTTTTCAAGAAACTACCAACAGATTACCCAGAAATTTCCTGGGTAATCTGTCACTGATTTGATTTACATTTGATAAATACTGATAACTCTCGGATAGAGTATTAGAACAGGATGCTAGGTTACCAGGTTCTCAAATTGGGTATTGAACCCTCTATCCCTCCTGCTGCACCCACCAACTTTTGTGACGGTTTTGTAACGAATCACTCTTTAGCGACAGATTTCCCACGGAAATGGCCGTAGCTAAAAGCCTTCCATTTTAGTAGTGATACTTGTTGGCTTCTTTGCCCTCAACTATTAGACGTAACAATAAATTAAAGGATTCAAAAGTTTAAAACGAGAAACCAAAAGGGTTTTTAGGGTACATTTTTATACAAAACCACCAAAATATATCGGAGCTACAATATTACACGTACAACTTCTTTTATGGCCATTGCTTTTTCGTGCATATATGGTCTTTCCAATCATGATTATATGAATTCAAGCTCATCATTCAACAAAATGATGTGATGAATTTTAATTAATGGTGCTTTTGCTTTTTAATAATTCCAAATCAATTACAAGAAAGGAATTTTTATTACCCACCCAAAATAGTTATTTACTATACATCCAATCATTAACATTTTGATTTTACATTCAATCATAACAATTTTTTAAAAAGTTTCCTTCGCATTATTCGACGACATCAATTATTTGTAACGTGCAATTGATAACTTAAAAAAATCAGGAAAGCAAGTCGAGATGGTTGTACAAAAAATAATAATTGACATGTATAGTGCACAGGTTGCGCACAATATGTGTAACAACCGTTTAAAATACAATATCATTAAAACATATGTTTCATATTGTGTGATAGGATTATATCATGTAGATCTAGCTAGATGTTCATTTGAAGACAATTTATGCAATGACAAATTTATGATATATATGCACTCGACTATAAACAAGATCCTCGACAAGAAGAATGTATATATATTTTGTCATAATAATATCTATACGTTCTTGTATTCATTATGCAATTATTCAACATTCTCTATACTCATGCTGTTATTTCAATTATGAGGCCCACAATTGTAATTTCATAATCATTATTTTATATTTCTCTAAAAAGATTATGGTAGTTGCTTGCTTTTATCAAATGGTTTTGTGGGCATGTTATGCATTTACATCCCCCTTCCATCTTGATACATACGTAACTTGCATCCTTTTCTTGAAGTAGCAAAAAATGATTCAAACGGTTTGAAAATAATTGTTATAGAACACTTAGCTATACGATTAATGTTGATGTATGCCTTCACAAGAATGCAAATCTTTTATGTTTGCATGCATTACTTGATTGACTAGTTTAATGAACGTTTTCCTGAAGTTACATAAATATTTATAAAATAGTGAGAGGATCATCATCAGAAAGTCTTACATTGTCCAAGTCCAAAGTTCCGTAATTTCTAACCATTAAAATATTTTGTCGTTGACATTCTCCTCCATACACAAATCTACAACAATTTTAAACTAATCCTTTATATGTTGGTTTTGATATCATAAGTTAATGTAGCACAATTACTTATGTATTGACTCTGGATCAACTTCTTTCTTTTATTTATAATTGTCATCCTATATATGAAACTTTTTAAAGTATTTCAACATATTTTGTATATTGAACCCGTATCTAACTACAAAAGAATATTGTTAATCCACGATGGAGAAGTAAGTGATCCAAAATTTTATCACGTTGGATTAAAAAAAATCAAAATCAACGACCCTTTCCAATCATAATAGAATCTATTTTCTTTGAAAATTAAGTTCCCTTGAGAACCTTTTTGTTGAGGGGCATTATGGATTTCAAAACCAAATAAACTCACCAACAATTATACATGATCACTAACTCCAAACAATCATTAAATATTACTTAATTACCAACCATTAGTTATGACTTATCTTATTTCTTTTAGAAGTGTGAAATATTTTAGCTTCAACAACAATCTTAATTCCTTCTTTGACTCCATCTTTCGCCCCCACTAGACTTCTAGAAGGTTGTGAAAACCGATAACCTTAAACTGTTGATTTTAATATTACAATGTTAATTATATCCTAATGTATTTCTTATTTGTTATTTTTACGAATTTTTTATTTCATCAAGTCCATATAAGTAAGTAGCTAGCAACACAAATAGAAGACTTTTTTTCTTTAATATTGTTGTTTAAACAAATGGTGGTGTATGTACTTCATTTTTGTATTTGAAAGAGGTAAAAATGACACTTATTAATTGTACAAGAACTAATATGGGTTACATTGTAGGTTGTTAGGACGGCATCAGTAGCATATCATTAGAAAAATCAAACCCTTTAATATATGTAAACTCTGATTCAAACCCTAAGATGATGATTTTAAAAGTTTCTTCATCAAAATAAGACTCAAATGAAAGTTGATTTTATTTTGATACAATTTTCCTTTAATTATATATAAGAAAAAAAAATTAATTTTGGTTTAACATAATATTTGTTATAATAAATGCATGCTCAAACTGCTAAAGAATGAAATCAAATCAACGAGAACTAGCCCAATTCCATTTGGGATTCCAAACAGTTAATTATAACACCCTCGAGACCTTCTTTTGTGAGTCTTGTAATATCTCTTGTATGAAAAACCAATTGTGTTATAAATGACCCATTTACGTGTATGGAGTTTGAGGACCAAAACCTTGATTTTTGTGGCAAATAGACTCCCACATGTGGCTAGCCATGTGACCTAAGTCGTGGGTAGAGCCGCATGATTCACTAGCATCTAAAAGCATGACCCACTCGAGTCTAATTAAGTCATTTTTGGGATGGGCGACTAGCCACGCGACTTTGGTCGTGGGCTAAGTCACGACTTTCATGTTGGGCGTATTTCAGGTCCGATTTTGAGAGCATCATTCATTTATTACACCTACCTCTTTTCTTATTCAAATTTCTTGTTTCTCTCTTCATTGAAATCGATCAAGGGATCATTTTCCAACTAAACTTGGGGTTCAAGGCTAGAACTCTAGATTCAATCTTTCATCTCCATCTTTAAACATTTTGGTGATTTCTAAGTTTTTATCCAAAATCTAGTATTGTGAGTTCATCTTGTACTTTTATAAAACCATATAAATGTTAAAATGTTGTATTTTGGTTCCATTGAGCTTTTGCTTCAAGTATATTTCATATTTGGATGATTTTGGACCAACTATCTAAAATATGGATTATTGGGAATGTTATGTATTTTGATAAATAAATGTGAGGGGATTATTTTTAACATATGAGAGATGATTACTTCAAAAACTTGATGGATTTAGGAACCTAAAATTTCATTGCTCATATTTTGATCATTATTGATAAAAATGAGGATTTGTATACTTGATGACTATTCACATGCAAATGTTTATGTGTTGAATATGGAGATTGGTTTAACATATATAGGTTTAAATTTGTTTTTTCTTATTACTTAATCGAAATTTTCTTATTAAACGCATCAAATTGAGAATAAAGACGAGTTGAATTCTTGAAGAAATGTTTTCTTTTAAAGGTAGCATACAATTGTTGTGGAAACTGTTGTGATTGATCTCTTGTTAGCTATAATCATATGCAAATACTATTTACCATTCTTGTAGCAAAAATCTCGTGTATGTCATTGAATTAAGTTTACCCTAGGATTTCAATTGTTATGAAGGCATCCCGTGAGGCCAGGGTCAATACATAATTGTTGGGTCACCGATGATTTGGTGATGAACCACCTTCCTTTATATGAATGAATTTTTATAGGTTCTTTTGAAAGTCTGAAATATGCTTCAAGTATTGAAGAGTCAAAGACTATTCAATCAAGGGGTTGTACATCAAAAAGTGGAATTTTGGATGTATCAACCAACTTCAATATTCAGATCATTTTGCCAAGTCAAGACCAATATAGTGGGTCACCGATGGTACACTCAAAAGTCATCAAAAGTACTAAGGACATCAAAAAAGATGAGGTCATCAAGTTTGATGTCATGGTCACCGACACTATAACCTTGGTCACCGAAATTGCAGGTATATTTTCTAAGGCTGTGATTTCAAGTCACAAGTTCAAGGGTGTATACTTTTGTCATTTAGTGAAAGATGAAGTTTATCAAGCAAAGTATACACTTATCAACTCCAGCCTTACAAGGTATCCACCGATGTGATACATAGTGTGATGTATCACTTAGCAATTTCAAAGAGATAAGTTCTTGACTCACATCAATTGCAAGACACGTGAGCCAGCAAGAACTTGGGCATCAAGCTTTAAATAAAGACATTCTCTTTTATTCTTATAAAAGGAATATTTGTCTTTTAGCTAAAAGGTTTGATGGGACTTCACAGGGCATGAAGAAAAGAAGATAAAGTTATCTGACATTACGTGCTACAAGGAATGGTTCATCCATTATTCTAGTACAAAGGAAGTGGTCTCTTCCTTTGTCCAACAAATAATCTTCCAGCTAATGAAACCTTGACAGCTGTCCACTTGCATCCCATGCTTGGGCACTATAAAAGGAGATGAAGTCCTCCCCAGAAATCTCACGCTTTCAACAAATCTTCAGAGTGATTATTTGTGTGACTGTGGCAAAGCTGTGTGCTATAACAGTATTGTTTTAACTTCCTTAGTTTATAAGTTAATCACTGTTATCTGTGTGTTTAGTTTGATAGAATAGTCTGCCTGTTCTTTTCCGCATCAAACTATCTGTGTGTAAATTTTTAATATTTATATTAAAAAATTTAAAATGAGTATTTTCTGTGTGTTTTATATTCAACCCCCCCTTCTACAAAACCCTCTCTTAGTTAGCCATCTCTCCTTGGGGACTGACAAGTGGTATCAGAGCAGTTGGTTTAATCTCATAAACCAGATCTGTGATGGCTACTACCTCAAATGTTGATGGTACCTTGCAAACCTCTTCCAGTAATACATATGATTTAGGATCTTTGGCTAAACCCCCAAGATTCAACCCAAACAATTTTGGGTTATGGAAAAATCGCATGTTATTATTCTTGGAAGGGATCGATTGCAGATATCCCAACATTCTCAGTGAGGGACCTATTGTTCCTAAAATATGGGCTCGCTTTGGCCCTCAAAAGGACGCTGAAGGAAAGGACATAGAGTCAGATGACGAAAGAAGTGAGAAAACTGGTAGATATATCATCAAACCTTCTAACAAATTTAGTGAGAATGATAAACGCCTAGTTGCTTTAGACACTAAAGTCAAGTCTGCTCTTGCTGTATCCCTTCTTGATGATGTGTATCATTCTCTTCTTAACCTTCCCACTGCTAAAGAAATGTGGGATACTTTGAGTGTCTTATATGAAGGCACCAAAGAAGTCAAGAAATCTAACAGGATCTGTCTTGTTAGAAAGTATGAACTCTTCTCCCATGAAAAGGGAGAATCTCTTTCTACCTACTTTAATCGCTTTAACTGTCTTCTCAATGATCTCAAAGTTCTTGGACGAGTTTATGATAATGAAGAAGTTCTCTGCAAGTTCATGGACTGTCTCCCAGACTTCTGGGAAACTATCTGTACTTGCATCAAGCAAACCAAGGACTTAGAAATAATGCCTTTAACTGCTCTCTATGGAACTCTTCTTCACTATGAACAAACTAAGAACCAAAGAAAATCTCTTATAAAGGATATCAAATCCTCTTCTATTGCTTTAATAGGTGATTCAAAATCTTCTTCTTGTATTCCTAGAATCACCTATCCTTCTTCTGATTCTGAAAAAGATATTAAGGAAGACTCTTCTCATCTGTCAGATGCATACTATAGTGCTGCTGATGATGAAGGAGAAGAATCAGCCATTGACATATTTTCTGATAGTATGGCAATGCTTGCTGGAAACCTTAAGAATAAAAGATTTTCTTCAAACCGCTCCAAATTTAATAGAAAACCTTTTTCTCAAAAATCCTTTTCTGATAAAGCAAATGAAGAATGCTTCAATTGTGGAAAGAAAGGTCATTTTGCTTCTGAATGCAAATCAAAAGCTTCCTCTTCTGTCAAACCTTCTTCTTCTTATGGCCATAACTTCTCAAAATCAGCTTCTAGGAAGCATGAAGAGAGAAATAGCCAATCCTCTAAAGAAAATTCTGAATCAAAAGAAACCTCCAGGTATAAGAAATACAAAGCCAAATACAAGAGAGAAAAAGAGAGAAACCAAGGTAAAAATAAAACCTTGGTTGCTGAGGCTCATTGCTGGGAAGATAAGCAAACCTCTGAGAGTGAGAGTGAGTATGTCACTAAATGCCTCATGGCCAAAATCGATGAGATAGAAAACATGGAGAAGTCACTCTATACCACCCTTGTATCTGCTGAGGGATCCACTTCAGGGACAAAACCTCAGGTACATCCTTTTACCTTTCTCTCTGATGATCAAAAGGCTGATGCCTTTGATTCTTTAACTGTTGACTTCTGTGACTTAAAGATTCAAAAGAAAAAGGCTGATATGCACATAAAATGTCTAAATGATCAACTCCTCTCTTGTTTTTCAAAACTAAAAGATTTTGACAAAATAAAAGCTGATCTGGAAAACCTTCGGTACTTAAACGACAGTCTTTCTGAGAAAAAATCAAAGATCTCTTCTACTCTTGAAAAGGAACAAGAGGTTCTGTCTAAATGGACTAAATCCTCTAAGAATCTTGAAAGGATCCTTCAAGATCAAATCACCAGCAAGGATAAGTCTGGCCTTGGTTATGAAAAAGATGTTCCTCAACCTTTTGACCTTCCACTTCATTCTTCTGAGTGTCAAGGTTTTCCTGCTGGTTTCCTTTCCGATGACGATGATGATCTCTTCGGTTACTCATCTGAGGATTCTACCTCCGTTCACTCTATAGATCTACTTGACATGCTCAAAGTAGAATATGGTTCTAAAAAGTTTGGAGTCTTTGTTAAAGCTAAAGAAATCTCTTCTGAGTCTTCAAAAGTTTCAACTCTTCCAAGCTCTTCTTCTTCTCCCAAACCTATCCAAAGACTTTTAAACTCCTTAAGTCTGCATGAGTCAAGGTACTCCCAGGAGCAGCCTTCTGACGTTGCTGAATATCCTTCTCCAAAAAGATTTTCTCCTCAAAAGAAAAATTTTTCTAAATCAAATTTTTCTAAATCAAATTTTTCATCTAAAAGGAAATCTCAAATAGTTACTGACTTTATTCCTCGGTCAGTAAACTTGAAGAAATCAAGAAATCCTGGTAAAGGTATTCTTGGACCAAGACCAGGTGTTGGACACCCCTCTTCTTCTCAGTCGTCAACCTCTGTCCAAAGTTTTGATGATAGGGATTTTAAAAAGGCCTTTTCTTTAAAGAAGTGCTATAACTGTGGCAACACTCTTCATCTTGCTAAAAATTGCCCAAAAGACTTGGTTCCTTGCAAAACTAAAATGCCTTCTAATCCCAAAGGACCCACCTCAAAATGGGTACCAAAAGTCTAAATTTGTTTCTGGGTGCAGGTACCAAATAAAGATCACATATGGTACATGGATAGTGGGTGTTCAAGACACATGACCGGAAACAAACTTCTTCTCTCTAACTTCTCAAAAGAAAAGGGACCCACTGTTTCCTTTGGAGGAAATGGAAAAGCGGTCACCAAAGGATATGGTACCATTTCAAATGGAACCATCACTTTCTCCAGAGTTGCTCATGTTGAAGGGCTAATGTACAATCTTCTAAGCATCAGCCAAATATGTGATTTGGGCTATAAGGTCATGTTCCAGCTGTGTGTGTGCTTGGTCTTTGATGTACAAAACAAGATTGTACTAGCAGGAACCCGACTGAATGACGTGTACATAATCAACATGAAGAAAAGTGCAATAGGAGAAGCTGTGTGTCTCCTTTCTCAAGAACTAGCCAAACAAAGTTGGCTGTGGCATAAAAGGTTCTCTCATCTAAACTTTAAAACCTTGAACAAACTGTCCAACAAGGAGCTGGTTGTTGGAATGCCAAAAATAGTTTTTGAAAAAGAAAAGCTATGTGGAGCATGTGAAAAAGGAAAACTCACCAGAACTTCCTTTAAAACAAAACAATGCTCTTCTATCTCTCAACCTCTTCAAATGCTTCACATGGATCTATGCGGTCCAGTAACCACACCCAGTCTGGGTGGTAAAAAGTATATGCTAGTAATCGTCGATGAATTCTCTAGATATACTTCGGTGTTCTTTCTTAAACACAAGAGTGATGCTGCTGAAGAAATCATCAGGTTTACAAGAAAGACTGAAAATTTGAAGTGATAATGGCACGGAATTCAAGAATGCTGCTCTGGAAGATTTCTTTGACCTAAAAGGAATTTCTCAGAACTTCTCTGCCGTACGCACTCCTCAACAAAATGGTGTTGTTGAGAGAAAGAATAGAACACTATGTGAAGCTGCAAGGTCTATGCTGAGTGAATCCAAGTTGCCAACCTATTTTTGGGCAGAAGCAGTTAACACTGCATGCTTTACTCAAAATAGGTCCATCATAGTCAAAAGGCATGACAAAACCCCGTATGAAGTTTTCTATGGTAGAAAACCTGCAGTTGACTTCTTCCATGTGTTTGGTTGTGCATGTCACATGCTAAATGACAGGGAACAACTTGGAAAGTTTGATCCGAAGTCTGATGATGGAATTTTCATGGGCTATTCTCTCTCCTCAAGAGCCTTCAGAATTTTCAACCTAAGAAGACAATGCATAGATGAATCCATGCATGTAAAGTTTGATGAGTTTGAAACTTCTACATTATCTTGTGATGAAGAAGAATTAAACCTATGGATAAATTCATGTGTTGGTAAAATTCCATCCTCCTCTCAATCCAATCCTCCAGATAGCAACTCTTCTCAGCCTCCCATAAACACCACTTTACCTTCAGAACCTTCTCTTTCTTCTCCACCTCCTGAAGCTAACTCTTCAGAAGACCTTACCCACCAAAACACCATATCTCCCTTAAACCTTTCTTCACCATCTCAAATTCCTACCTCATCCTCTTCTCTATCTCCCTCTTTACCTCCTGCACTAAAGTGGACCATGGATCATCCAATAGATCAAATCATAGGTGATCCACAAGTTGGTGTAAAAACCAGAAGAGGCATAAGCAATCTGTGCTTATATGTCAACTTTGTTTCCATTATTGAGCCTAAGCTGATAAATGAAGCCCTAGCTGATCCTAGCTGGGTAATTGCCATGCAAGAAGAGCTCTCACAATTTGAGAGAAACAAAGTCTGGAAGTTAGTTCCTCGTCCATCCAACAAAACTATTATTGGAACAAAATGGGTGTTTCGAAACAAGATGGACGAAGAAGGAACTGTCATAAGGAACAAAGCAAGGCTGGTTGCTCAAGGATATCGGCAAGAGGAAGGAATTGATTATGATGAAACTTTTGCTCCTGTTGCCAGATTGGAAGCTATCCGAATATTTCTTGCCCATGCAGCTTACAAGAATTTTCGGGTATTCCAAATGGATGTCAAAAGTGCCTTCTTGAATGGTGAATTAGCTGAAGAAGTGTATGTGAAGCAACCTCCTGGGTTTGAAGATCCAGTTCATCCATATCATGTGTATAGGCTGGATAAAGCTCTGTATGGACTGAAGCAAGCTCCTCTTGCCTGGTATGACACTCTCTCAGAATATCTACTTAGAAATAAGTATATACGAGGCAAGGTTGACAACACTCTCTTCTTCAAGAAATCACAAGGTAATATCATTCTTGTTCAAATCTATGTTGATGATATTATTTTTGGAGCCACCGATGAATCCCTGTGTGATGAGTTTAGCTCCCTCATGCAAAAAGAGTATGAAATGAGCATGATGGGGGAGTTAACTTTCTTTCTTGGTTTGCAAGTAAAACGAGTCTCCGGAAGGTATTTTCATAAATCAAAGTAAATACATTAAAGATCTTCGAAAAAGTTTCAATTTGATACTTGCTCTACCATGAAAACTCCTATGGCTCCTCCTCTTAGACTCTTTTCTGATCCTGATGGCATTTCTGTTAATATTACAAATTATAGAGCCATGATAGGATCTCTTCTTTATCTAACTGCAAGTAGACCTGACATTATGTTGCTACTTGTCTGTGTGCCCGATACCAAGCAAATCCTAAAGAATCACACCTAGCTGCTGTGAAAAGGATTTTTAGGTATCTGAAAGGTACCATAAATGCGGGTCTTTGGTATCCCAAAGACTCGTGTTTCGATCTCATCGGGTACTACGATTACGATTTTGCGGGTTCAAAAATAGACGAGAAGAGTACAACCGGAAGTTGTCAGTTACTTGGTGGAAAGCTTGTGAGCTGGTCAAGTAAGAAACAACATTCGGTGTCTACCTCTACTGCTGAAGCAGAATATGTGGCTGCTGGAAGTTGTTGTGCACAGATATTGTGGATGAAAAATCAGTTGTGTGACTATAATCAGATTTTCTCAAAATCCCAATAATGTGTGACAACTCAAGTGCAATAGCCATTGCCAACAACCCTGTGCTTCATTCAAGATCTAAGCATATTGATATCAGGTATCACTTTATAAGAGATCATGTCTCTAAAGGTGATGTGGAGCTTCATTTCATTCCCACCAATTATCAATTGGCTGATCTGTTCACAAAGCCCCTTGAAGAAGCAAGGTTCAAATTCCTCATTGGTGAGTTAGGTATGGTAAACATAGACTAATATATTTTATATTTATATATAATGTATGTTTTATATATATATATATATATATTCCATATATATATATACTATATACATTTATATATTTATAACTTATATATATGTTATATGTTTTATATATATATATTATATATTATATTATATTTATATATATAAGAAAATAATATTAAAAGAAAAAGAAAGTATAAATATATATATATATACAGTGTCGGTGACTAAGTCACCGACGGTTCTCTCTCTCCTCTCTTTCTATCCCAAAATACTTCTCTTTCATCTCTCTCAAACCCTAACCCTATTCACCACCATCGCGTCTCTTTCCGACAACCACCACCGTAGTCACCTTCAGACGAACTCCCTAAGCCACCGACGTCCTCACCATCGAGCCACCGACGTCCTCATCGTCGAGCCACCGACGCCTCCCACCTCTTGCAACCACCGATCTCTCGCACACACACCCACCGACGGCTACCCTTACACCCGAGCCACCGAGAACCATCACCACAAGCCACCATCGTCGACGACACCTCTAGCCGCCGACGACCACCCACCGACGTCGCCCTTCCTTCCGACATCGGCTCACCGACGGTTGCCCTTCGCGGTGACAAATCACCCACCGACGTCTGACGTCACTTTCCGACGTGACATCCACCGACACGTCATCCACCGACGTTGTCTCAACTCAAGCCACCGACGTTTCATTTTTCTACGAGCCACCGACATCGAACCATCGTTCCACCCACCGACGTTTACATCTCTCTCATACATCCACCGACGTTGTCTACTCACCGAGGTAACCGTTACAAACCCTTCACCTTCTTAACCCCTTAAAGATAAATCTTGACTTCCCACTCTTGATAAGCAAGACTTCTTGTTCTTATCCCTAATGACATCATCAATGTCAGACCATGCGCCGAATTCAACTCTAAAACCCTTAGAATTCTGACCTTTCAATCACCAAAAGTAATAATTACCTTTGAAAGTTGAATTTTCCCTCCCATATATAAACTTCCTTCCCACTACTTCACCACCTTTCTCGCACCCACTCTCCTTCTCTTTCATTTGCAAGAACTTCAAACCTGCAACTTCATTTCTTCTTCAATGGCATCTCCATCAAGAATTTCTGAAGAACAAACAATCACCTTTGGATCCTTATCCTTCCCTGCATGCAACTACTATGGACGAATTGGAACTGATAATACTCATCCTGAGTATAATGATATTTGCTGGTTTCTTCAGAGGTGTCCTCTACAATATGCACTCACTGCAAAACCTAAGATGAGTAAGTTTCTTCTTGGAAACTTTTGGCTGTCTTGTACATTTGATGCTTCCACAGATCAAATCCTTGCATCTGTTCTTACCAATGAAGAACATGATGTGGTTTTTGATGTTGAGGATGTTCGAAGCATCCTAAGGCTTCCTGCTTATGATTCATATGAGACATTTCCTTTGGGAAATGAACACCAAATGGTGGTTGCTGCTTTAAACTACTTGGAAGAAAAGAAGGGATCAAAGTCAAAGGGTCCAGGTACTTTACTGCGCAAGAATATGGGAAACATATGGAACTTCCTTTTTACTCATCTGATTCTGTGCCTGAGCAAGAAGACAGGTGGCCCGGATCAGTCACCTTCCCAAGTGACAGAATTGGCACATGCTCTAATATTTCAAAGGAGGATAGACTTTGTAAGCTATTTCTTCAATGAAATGATCTCCTCATTCTCTACCATCCGACGTCCTCAGGTACCATTTCAACGACTTTTCTCTCTTATTATTCATGCAAAGTTGGCAGAAAAACTGGAGAAAAGAGATGACATCATATATGATCTCCCTCTTCATCAAGTGGGAAATCAAATTATGAAAAAGGCTGTCTTAGCATCAGAAAACCCTCTCCGACCATCTATGGTTGAGTTTGCAAGGAATGCAACTCTATCTTGGGGAGAAAATGAGCCCCGTCTGCAAAGGACCTCAGGTATGTCCTCTATCTCTTCTACTCCTAGAGTAACTGAGGTGCCCAAATCTCTTAAGAGATCCAAAGCGTCGGGCACTTCTACCTCCGCACCCACCGATGCTACGAAGCCAAAAGAACCTTTGGCTTCCACCCAAGCATCTAAGTCCCAAAAGCGGAGACACTCCAAAAGCCCTCCAAAGACTTCCTCAAAGAAGTCTAAGGGTACCCAAAAGGTCTCACCTCACAAGCCACCTACTAACTCCCAAAAGTTAGTAAGTGTTGAAAAGATTCCTACCCGACCCAAGGACCAGTTAACCCAACCTAGCTCCTCCATGCCCTCCCAAAAGGACATGGTTGTAAAAAGGGACATCCCTATTATTGCTTCATCAACTTTCTCTTTAGTTGATGAAGAAGACTTGGACTCTCCCATCCAAGCTGCCTCTTCTCCACCCCGTGAGCTCTCACAGCTCCCCTTCCTTACTCCACATGAGAGTGCATCACAACCAGGTGCATTTGATGGAGCATCCCAATTTACTGACTTTCTATTCTCTGACACTACACCTTGGACACATATGTCTCCCGTACGTACCAAGGTTGTGAAAGAACCCATTACTGAGGAATCCCCTCAGAGACACTCTCCTAAACGTGTCTCCCCCACATCTCCTAAATCCCCCCCAAGTAAACCTACAGGTTTGGTGGATTATTCTTCCACTGATGATGATGATGCTGATCAACCACCAAAGCCTCAACCTTCAGCTCCCATGACTTCCAAACAGGGAGATGATCTTCTCACAACTTTTACAAACTTTACCAGTAATACTTTACGCAGGGTAGAAGCTCTAGAAGATCATGCGACTAAGGAAAAGGAAAGAATGGATTCCCTTTCCTCATCTCTTAGATCTAACATTGAGGAGTTGTCGGTGAGTCACCCAACTCTAATGACATGTTTAGATCTCCTACACTTAGACATCCTTGATCTTCAGCAAGGGTTTTCTTCAAGTCAGACATCTGTACTTTCTTCCATACAGGAACTTCGGAGTTCCTCTTCAAGTCAAGTCACAGACATTTCCTCTCTCATTGCCAATCAACAGGCAATTATGGACTCTCTTATCAGTCTTCACACCAAAGTTGATAAAGTTCCAACCTCTGCTCCAACGGTTGAATTAGATATTGGTGAGTCATTCTTCAAGGACACTGATAGATTTGTCCTTCAAAGACTTGAGAAGAAAATTGGTGCTCTCTGCTCTGATATGGAAAGGGTAAAGGAATTTCTCTCTTCAGCGGGTTTCAAGGGTTCAACCACTGAGGGGGAGAAAAATAAGAAGACCACTCAACCTGTTACCAAAGTCGCCGACGCCGACACTGCCAAAACAGCCGCCGACGCCAGCATCTTGCCAGCCACCGACGTGGCAGCCACCGACGTGGCTCTTACAGCCACCGATGGTGGTGTGGTCACAGAGGTGGTCCCTGTTCCCTTGGTACCCGAAGCAGCTGTTGAGGGGGAGAGTGTCAGTGCTCAACCCCTTGAAACTGAAGAAGAAAAGAGGAGAAAAGAAAAAGCCAAAGGAAAGAAGCCTCTTTCCTTTGAAGAGCAGAAGGAAGAGAAAAAGAAAAGGAAAAGGATGAGAGATCCTCAAGCAGATACTCTGAGACTCAGCCTGCCCCAGCACTCACCGATCCTCTTGGGGTAATTCTCTCTGAGGCTGAAAGAGAAGAAGCCATTAGGGCTCAGCTTGAATTTGATCAGACTAATGTACTCAAGCTAGCTCATGATGAAGCTATTCATGCACAGGTAGCCGATGCTCTTCAAGCTCAGAAAGATGAGCTTGAGAATATAAAGAAAAAATCTGAAGCTGCAAAGATGCTTGAAGAAGCAAAGAAAACAAAGGAAGTTGAATGGTTTAAAGGAAGGCTGAAGAATAGAAAGGATGACTCAAAAATCATTGGTGCTACCATCCATCCTCCAACAAAGAATTCTCCCAAACTTCTTGTCACAATTAAAAAAGCTGACTCACTCTTGAAAGTTTATGAATTAGAATGGCTTGAAGTTCTTGGGATAACTGAATGGTTGGAAGTTGGAAATTGTGTCTCAAAGAGTAGAGGAAAGTACAAGGAGCATGTACTAAATACACTTAGAAAATTTTTCATCAAAATGGTGAAAATTCAGAAGGAGCACAATATCTTGGTAACAACTATTGAAGCACAACAAATGTACTTTATCCAGCGAGGGCTTTCGGGGGAAATAATCAATCCTCTCAAATCTAAAAAGAAGGGACATTTTGTTATGCTTCATGAACGTGGCATCAAGATTGATGCTTCAGGTATAAATACTTCTATTCCCACTCCTATTGCTTATCCAGAGCAAACCATGGTGACTGAGCCTGAACTTGGAGTATTCTTTGAGGATATCTATGGCAGCATAGGTTTCTTCAGAGCCTCTGACATTCCAAGGGCTCACAACTCCTTTTTGTCTGCTATTCTTGGAGTGCCTCCCATTGAAGACCATGGCATCACAAGAATGATCTTGAATGAACTTAAAAGAAGAGAACCCTCCTTAGATCCTTGATCCTACAGACATAGTATAGTGTGAACTTTATTAATCATGTACTTTGATCAATCTATGTGTTGATTAATAAAAGTTCATACTTTTCTTCCATCCCATCTCTTGTTAATATTTTTACAAGCTTTGCACATATTTAAACTTATACTTATTCTTTCATTTATTTTATACTCTTATACTGTACATACTCAGTTAAAAAAATGAAAAAAAAAATGAAAAAAAAAAAAAATCTGAGTCAAAAGAACCCAAAAGAAAAATAGAAAGGGTCAAAAAGAATTCTTTTCTAACCTACAGGTATCATCATCAAATAGGGGGAGATTGTTGGGTCACCGATGATTTGGTGATGAACCACCTTCCTTTATATGAATGAATTTTTACAGGTTCTTTTGAAGGTCTGAAATATGCTTCAAGTATTGAAGAGTCAAAGACTATTCAATCAAGGGGTTGTACATCAAAAAGTGGAATTTTGGATGTATCAACCAACTTCAATATTCAGATCATTTTGCCAAGTCAAGACCAATATAGTGGGTCACCGATGGTACACTCAAAAGTCATCAAAAGTACTAAGGACATCAAAAAAGATGAGGTCATCAAGTTTGATGTCATGGTCACCGACACTATAATCTTGGTCACCGAAATTGCAGATATATTTTCTAAGGCTGTGATTTCAAGTCACAAGTTCAAGGGTGTATACTTTTGTCATTTAGTGAAAGATGAAGTTTATCAAGCAAAGTATACATTTATCAACTCCAGCCTTACAAGGTATCCACCGATGTGATACATAGTGTGATGTATCACTTAGCAATTTCAAAGAGATAAGTTCTTGACTCACATCAATTGCAAGACACGTGAGCCAGCAAGAACTTGGGCATCAAGCTTTAAATAAAGACATTCTCTTTTATTCTTATAAAAGGAATATTTGTCTTTTAGCTAAAAGGTTTGATGGGACTTCACAGAGCATGAAGAAAAGAAGATGAAGTTATCTGACATTACGTGCTACAAGGAATGGTTCATCCATTATTCTAGTACAAAGGAAGTGGTCTCTTCCTTTGTCCAGCAGATAATCTTCCAGCTAATGAAACCTTGACAGTTGTCCACTTGCATCCCATGCTTGGGCACTATAAAAGGAGATGAAGTCCTCCCCAGAAATCTCACGCTTTCAACAAATCTTCAGAGTGATTATTTGTGTGACTGTGGCAAAGCTGTGTGCTATAACAGTATTGTTTTAACTTCCTTAGTGTATAAGTTAATTACTATTATCTGTGTGTTTAGTTTAATAGAATAGTCTGCCTGTTCTTTTCCGCATCAAACTATCTGTGTGTAAATTTTTAATATTTATATTAAAAAATTTAAAAAGAGTATATTCTGTGTGTTTTATATTCAACCCCCCCTTCTACAAAACCCTCTCTTAGTTAGCCATCTCTCCTTGGGGACTAACAATAATCCTCATGTCATTGTGCATATGATCAACTAGAACTATATAAGTGTTTACATTGATAAAATTTTGCTTGACAATAGTTATTTTAATTGGTTCACGACGATCAAGAAGCTATTCAACATACTTTGGTTTTTATTAACTATGTATCATGGTATTCCCTTCAGGTTTGGTTATAGAATCATCGATCATACATGTTCCCTTCCAAACCAGTTATATCATTCTTTTGCCAATTTTTTCTTTGAGTTCAAACAAAAACTATGTTTGCATTGTTGATAACTTTATAACATGAATCCACAATTTTATTCATGTTGAACCAAATAAAATTCAAAATCAACGACCCTTTCCAACCATAACAAAATCTATTTTCTTCAAAAATTAAGTTCCATTAAAAACCTTTTTATTGATTATAGTTTACAATGAAAACTTTAATTAATTATTCTTGAGGGACATCATGGATTTCAAAACCAAATTAACTCACCAACAATTATACATGATCACTAACTCCAACACTATCATTAATTAATACTTACCAACCATTAATTACAAACTAAAATGTTAATTTTACTACTTTTAATTTGAGAGATATCATGATCCGAATCGTTTAAACTTTGTTATATTTTATTTGAGGTTTTGTAAGTAAAAATGTATTCAATCTCATCTGAGTTTAAAGCGACATAAATCAAAAAAAAATCTTCATAATTTAAACAATTTCAAGCATCATCATTATCTGACCATTCTGAAACCGGTTTTTCACCATTTTTTCCATCTTGCATTTTTGTTGGAACATAGTTTCCACCAACAATAATATCCACATTTTTTCTACTTTTACCACAAACATGGCATTCAAAAAGTTCGGCTCAAATACCAAATTTTCAATATCAATGGGAAGAGGTTTTACGGATAGAGAGCCTTCGTGATGTGCCATTTTTTAAGAGAAATTTGCACTTTTAAAAAATACAGAGTATAAGAGGATACTTAGAAAAACTCTGCTCTGATACCTTGGGGGAGGGGGGGGTAAAGGTTGTAAATGATACTTTATCGATTTTTCAACAAAAAAGTCACAGAAGAAAGACTAATCTTTTACATAAAAGATAAAAGAATAATTATACATAAAAGTAAGGTAGAAAATATGATAACAACACCGTTGTTTAGAGTGGCTCGCCAACTTGGCTAATCCACTTTCCAAGACAGTTCTCAAGACACCAATCCACTAGAAGATGTTCTTTATGGTAGAACACAAATTTTGTTACAATGATTGTAATTTTCTCTCACTTTTGCGAGAGGAAAATGTGGACCATTCACATTTAAAATAAATACTCACAAGATGATGGAATATAAATAATAATCACTCATGTGTAATCAATGTAATGCTTGGATGATTAATAAATGTTTCAAGACTTTGAATGGTTAATTAGTTGCTCAACAACCAAAGAATTTTTTTTTCTTCGAATGCTCCAAGACTTACTTTTGAAGGCTAAGATAAGACCCTAGCTTTATACAAAAAGTTTGAAAATCTAGACTCATGTGGATGTCCACATAGTGCATCAAACGGGCGTCCGCTTGTAAGTTCTTATATGCCCACATCATATTAAAACATTGTTGACGTAAAATGATCCTATAAGGGTCGCACGCAAAGAGTATGTAGGTCTCGAATTACCATGTTGGTTATGAACCAAATATTTTACATGTTGTAAGAGTAAATTATTATTCTAGTAAAATAGTGATAATTGTGTGTAAAATATAATTATGATAATTATATGTATTATTAATTATTATGTTAATAATTAGTTAACACATCGGCCCAAGATTTAATGGTAGTGATTACCTTAAGCCCCATGTAATTAATTATTAAGTTAATAATTATATTTAATTAAGCACATAGGCTTTTAAATGGGCCCAATTCAATTTAGAGAAAAGGGGGATCTTTTAATCCTAACACTACAAGGATTAGGTTAAGTGAACCACAAAAAAAAACCTCCTCCCTCGCCTCTCTCTTTGAAGCCGTCAATCTACACACACACACATTCACACATGGAATCGATTTCCATGTGTGGTCTTGGATCATTTGGGCTAGCAACCATTCGTGGTCGGATTTGTACTACCGGTGGATACCGCTAGAGGAGATCTCCATTGATTTCTCGAGTTTGAAGACTTCAACCACCATTCCATTGAGGTAGTATAACGGATTTGGACTTTTGGGTTTCCCGGTTATTGATTTTATATTTCGCTACATGTTTGAGATATCAGTGAAGCTCTAAAGTGGTATTAGAGTCCCGTTACAAAAAAGTAGAGCATGAATCTTCACAAATGCTTCTTCTCCCGTTTCTCTCCAAACCTTCATACACTAGAAGGATATTTAGATGGAAAGTGATGAAATGAGGAGGACCCCATCTCCTCTAAAGCCCTATTTACAGATTTGGGACTTTGCACAAATCAGATTCAACACACAAATTAATCAAGCCCAATATTTGAAATGAGGCAAGAGTTGGGCTATTACAATACCACCCCCTTAACAGAATTCCATTCCCGGAATTCCGTCATCGAAGAGAAACGGATGCTTAATGTTTATCTCTATCTCCGCTTCCAGGTCGCCCTATAGCCCCTTATGGAATCTCCATTACACCTTAACAAGTGGAATTCCTTTGTTCCTCAACTTCTTAATCTTTCGGTCGATGATCGCCTCAGGTTCCTCAATGGAATTCAACTTCCAATCCATCTGCACCTCTTGCAACAGTACAATCATTTCTACTTCCACCAAGCACTTCCTCAATTTCGAAATATGGAACGTATTATGGGTACCTTGCAATCTCTCCGGTAGATCCAATTTATACGCCTCTTCACCAATATGTTCTAACATCGGGAATGGTCCAGTATAGCGTGGACTCCATTCCCCTCTCTTTTCAAACCACATAATAACCGATTTGAAATCCCAATGCTTTATGTTTTCGAACAGAGTAACTCTTTTGTCTCATTTTAGTCACTTTCACTTTTTCTCTGCTTTCGTTCTTTACGATTCTTATGGTGCTGGCTGGATCCTTGTATGATAACTGATGTTATGTACCAAGTCAACCAATGACATTTCCTCTCCTCGAGTTCCATTAAAGCCAATGAGATGAATATACAACATGTGTCCTAACGCCGGAACGATTACTTTATTCCACTCGTCTGTTTTAAAGATAACACTAATACTTTCCGCTTAAAATAGGGTTCCAACACTAGATGGTTATTCTTTCAATATTAGAACTAAATTGATCATATCATCTGGTCGTCAAAGATCACGACAAAAGCGCCTTGAACAAAATGCCAACAATAAACATTTTAGCCAACCCAAACATTGACGATACTTGCCAAGCACCAAAATAGACGGCTTTAGCAATTTGCTTCCAAAGTACCCAATCTGTAATAAGCTCTTTAGGAAAATCCTAAGAACTTTGATTAAGCCCTTTGCAATATGGTTCCAATTATCATCCTCAAGATATAGGTTTCCCATGCGGTCCACATTGTTTCACATTTACTTGAACCAGGCATTACCTGACCTCGAGGTCTATATCTTTCTTTATGCTCGAATGAAAATTAATATTCACATACGTCAACTCGCCTTAATGTGCTCTTATAACATAGCGACCCAATTCACGCATAAATCCCAATATCCTTTTCCTGATATCGTACATCTAGCCAATCCGATTTCTAGATACGCATCAACCCACAAATGATACATTTCACTGATACAATAAACTCAACCATTAACTAACCCACCACATGATCCAAAATAAGCTGATGTCGGCTCAATTTCACCCCTCGATGATGATTGCACACCTAAACACTTAACGTTAAAACCTAAACTCGATTTAAACTTCATGACAAAATTCTTTCATTCCAACAAACCCCACGCGGGTGACGATAATGTTCGTTTACATACTCTGAACAAAGTTAACTCTAAATCACAAAAGAGTATTTAATACTTTTATAACTTAAGTACGTACCAAATTCACGTCGATTTTGCTCAAGATGACTACATGCTCCAACGATTAACTTTCCGAAGTCAAAGCCACAATTTGCACCCTTATGTGAAGTCCATTTCTTCCCCAACATCCCATCACGAGCGAAGATGTTGGTTTACACTTTCCGATCAAAACAATCCCACGTTTACTGATGGGATAAACAAAGAATCCGCCCAACAAGAATTACATAAGAAATCATCAATTTGCAAACTTTCCCCATTATATAACCAAAATCTCACTTTCCCCATTAATCTTTCCCGAGACATCCCACTATAATCGCTCATCAACTACTCCAATTTTGAAATCAATTCATGAGCTCAAAACATCGCATCACTAACAATTCTTAAAATATTCAGTTTCCTCATATTCACTTTGTTAATAATTCTTTATTCTCAATACGAGATGTGAGCTTGCCCCCTAATACTTCATTGATTTCACTTCGACTGATTTGCTTCCGCGTTAGGTAAACAATTCATGCTAACCATACGCAAACAAAATCTTGTTCACTAAAAAACTTCATAATCCCATGTTCAAGCTCGATCAACCCCTCACAATGGCTATACCCTTTCTAGAAGATCTTATACGACTGATGAACGTAGTCTCGCTAGACTAGGTTCTTACCCGCATTACTATCCTATGCATGTGACTGCTCTTATGATAACACGCTTCATGCCAAAAAAATACTGCTACAAGGAAAATGTTCCTATAGATGAAGGAGGAAAATAAGACATCTATGTGAACCATAAAAGTCTTACGTATCCTCACTACCATACTACTAGAATTACAACCCCAAACAGATCTCAAGTAACTGAGGTCACTTTCTCAAGACTCAGCGACCATCCAATTTCCATATTACCCACACCAGGTGAACTGTCATAACGCCAAGTTTATAGTTTGATTGAACGACCAAGCCCATTAAGGTCGAGCCTCAACTTCAAGCTACTTTTAAGTTACTCTACAACTTTTCTGTTACATAACAACTTTCGAAAATTCAACACCGAAAAGTTTGAATGGTCTTCGACTTCGACGTCGACCATCGTCAATTGCGATACTTTAATTATTCATACCGACATTCGAGGATACCCAAAAGGGTGTATCTAATTTACAATGCCCAACTTACCACAACTAAGTTTGACGTCCCTTGAATCTCACTTGACCGTAGAATTTGATCCAATTGTCACATAGGACTCATTACTTGTCTACCTTGACATTCATGCTCGGTTCACAGGGATTTACTCACTAGACCGGATGGTCTAACTCTCATTTTATGTTCAAAAATATGCATTCCAGGGTATCAGTTGACGTTATTATTTACGGGTTAAAGAGATGATTTATGTCGAGCATGTTATGGTGTTTAATTTAATCTTCATGGTTTTTAGATCGTTTATATGAAGATTATACGCGAAAATTTATTGTCGCTTTCTAGCAAACTGTATAGAAGGAGACCCAATTTGTAGCCCCAATGTGGCGTCTTAATTGTATAATTTTCAGTATTTGTTACATGAGAATACGGGATGTCACACTAGGCCATTTGGAGTTTAAGAAGGGCAATGGGATAAGAGTGGATGTTGTGTCTTAAGGAGATTATGATATGATCCTTCCAAATGGCCTAATTATGAAACTTTATAATTGTCTTTACGTTCCTAGTATCGTGAGAAACATTGTTTCAGGTTCTCGTTTGAGACAAGATGGATAACATTTTTCTTTTTCTCACATTCTACGTTTCCGAAACGGATCCTATCAAATATTTATGTATAAATTTCTTCACGATGATTCTATCTCTACATGTTAGCATGGGATTTCATGTTTTATTGCTAGGACAGTCAATAAAATTTATGAAATGGATATTCGTAGTGGTCTCAATTTCGAATCTATATATAATGTGAATATTAAAAGACTTAAGCAAGACTTGAGTCAATCGTACTTGTAACATTGTCGTCTTGGCCATATAAACAAGAAACACATTGCCAAGCTCCAAGTGAATGAGATCTTGAAATCAATTAATGATTTATTTGATAAATGAGAAGCATGTTTATTAGGCAAGATGACTAAGGCACCTTTCAAAAGGAACCCCGATAGAGCAAACGAATTGTTAGGACTGATACATATTGATATATGTGTGGCCCTCAACCCAGCCACAAGAAATGGTTGCTAATACTTTATTATATTTATGATGATTATAGTAGATATAGATATGTTTATTTGATGAAACACAAATCTGAATGCTTTGGAATTTCCAAGGAGTTTCATAATGAAATGGAGAACCAACTTGGCAAAAGGATAAAAGCCTTTCGGTTTGATCGAGGTGGTGAATATTTGTGCCAAGAACTCACTGCTCATCTTAGCAAATGTGGGATAATATTACAACTCACTCCTCCAAGGACACCGCAACACAACAGTGTGTCTGAAAGGATAAACCGTACCTTGTTAGATATGGTTAGATCTATGATGAGTCATACCAAATTTCCTAAGAGTTTTTGGGGATATGCTTTGAAAGAAGCCGCCAAAATACTGAACAATGTACCAACCAATAAGGTCGATAAGACCCCATATGAGATGTGGACAAGGAAGATCCCAAATATATTTTACATGAGGGTCTGGGACTGCGATGCTTATGTTAAGAGAGAAGCTTCTAGAAACGTAGAGCCTACATCTGAAAAATACATCTTTGTAGGATATCCCAAAGTGACTATTAGGTATTATTTCTACAGATCTAGCATGAATAAGCTATTTGTTGTTCGCAAGGCTAAATTTCTAGAAATTTATTTTTTGACTAAGCCTAATACTGGGGATAGAGTGGAACTTAAAGAAATTCAAGAAATGCCTACAAATGCACAGGTTGAATGCATGATTATTAGATGATTAATAAATGTTTCAACACTTTGAATGCATGATTATTAGCTTAACAACCAGAAAATTGTTTTTGCTTCGAATGCTCCAAGACTTATTTTTGAAGGCTGGGATAAAGACCCTAGTTTTATACAAAAAATTTGAAAATTCAGACTCGTGTGGATGTCCACATGGTGCATAAAGGGGTGTCCGCTTGTAGGGTCTTATATGACCACGTAATATGAAAACACTGTTAACGTACAATAAACCTATGAGGATCGCACACAAAGAGTATGTAAGTCTCGAATTAACTATGTTGGTTATGAACCAAATAAGTTACAAGTTTTAAAGAGTAATTATTATTCTAGTATGATATTGATAATTGTGTGTAAAAGATAATTATATATATTATATGTATTATTAATTATTATCTTAATAATTAATTAAGATAAAGACCCAAGATTTAATGGTAATAATTAACTTAAGCTCATGTAATTAATTATTAAGTTAATAATTAGTTATTTAATTCAGCCATAGGATTTTAAATAAGCTCGGTCCGATTTAGAGAAAAGTGGAGCCTTTTAATCCTAACATTACAAGGATTAGGTTAACTGAGCCACAAGAAAAACTCTCCTCCCTTTCCTCTCTCTTTGAAGTCGTCAATCTACACACACACACACTTGGAATCGATTTCCATGTATGGTCTTGGTTCATTCGGGCTAGCAACCGTTCGTGATCGAATTCGTACTTCGTCTAGATACCGCTAGAGGAGATCTCCATTAATTTCTTGCGTTTGAAGGCTTCAACCACCATTCCATTGAGTTAGTATTTTAAACCCCCTATGGTTTGATTCTTTTGTCTGTATGTTTATTAGTAACAGATCCAGGTTTTTTGGTTTCCCGGTTGTTTTTTTTATTTTCCGTTGCGTGTTTGAGATCCTGATGAAACTCTTCACCACTTTGAATTTTCGGATGAGGACCATTTCAAATAGTACAGTCGTGTGAGGGAAAGCTCCAAGCAGACGTATGGATGGACCAAATGGATGTCCGCAATATGCTTTTCCAGCTATATGCGTTTAATGAGCCAACTTTGCAATAAATGTATGGTTGCTTTGACAAACAACAAAAGATATCTTGACAATATCAGATTTCAAAGCATAATGATGACAGAAAAAGTAATTTTGAGTTTTCAAGATTTATTTGATTGAATTATTTTTGTAAAAGATCATCCAAATACTGTACTAATATTAACTAGAGTGTTTACCCTTTAACAGTCCCGGGAAAAAATAATTCTCTGAAAAGTGGTCGTGTTGAATTCTTCAATAAAATCTTGGTGACTCACATCTCTATATAAAGTTTCGTGAAAATCAGAGATGATGCGTTTTCCAAAGCCAAGATCGTTTTATGTAGACTTGGCTTATATAGAAATATTTCATCAATTTTTTTAAGATAATAACAAATTCTTCCACAAAGAAATTAACCTGATAGAAAATAGATAAAGTCAAGTTTTGTAGTTGTCATCGTCAAAACAACAAAATGGTCAAGTGTTTATGCTTAAATCACTTTTTATACACTTGCACCAATAAAGACATTTGTCAACAACTTTCCTATGTTATTTTGAGGGTCAAGAATATTACCCAGTAGGGATGAGCTTCTCGGACCGTTTTTCCAAACCGAACTGATCACTTCCCGAACCGATACCGAATTCTCATATTTGGTTCGATATGCGGTCCCAATAATATGTCAATTACGGTATTCAGTATCGTGATTTTCAAGAAAAAAAATTCAAGGTTCGATTTGTCTATTCCAATTCCATTTCAATCTCCTAACTAATGATCTCTATTTCCTAAAAGTAATCTATATCTATTCCTACATAAGTCCATACCTTCTCCATTATTTGATCAAAAAGTCGCACATAACAAAAAAAACGGCCACCCCCCCCCCCACATGGTTTTGTTAATCAAGAAATCGTTATCACCATCATATCAAAAAAAATACGAACTTGCGATTGTTGAACTTTTGATTGTTGAACTTTTGCGATTTGGTTTTGATTGTTTCTTTATGAACTTTCAATTTTCGATCCTAAGTGGTACCAGTAATGAATTTCCCATCCTGAAACCGAAACCAAACCGGTACATTCAGTTCGGTATTTGGTCCTTGTTTTCTGTCTAAAACATTTTCGGTACCAACTGGTTCAGTGTCGGTCCAGTCCTGATCTCATCCCTATTACCCGGTAAGTACTTAATAGATTAATAGTTGATAAACGATCACTAAAAGTGCTAAAGCAGTTATACAAGGAGTTTTGGGAGGAGCATCAAACATTTTCTATTTGGAACTACAACTATGCATATTATCAACCATAGGAAGTTCGAGCTCATATCCTTCGATAGTATGTGAGTCCTCAATGGATAATACAAATTTGAAATGTAATAAGTACCAAGAGTTTCTGTGAGAGGTCTGAGATGAAATGCAAACTGGATGCAAATTAAAAACATTAAGTCATTAACACAGGAATAAAATCCTTGGGGAAGACGTGCACCTTCTGGTGCTAACTTGGCTCTACCACTGAATAAAATCAATATATTTTTATATTTTGAACGATTAAATCATTGGACATCTTTTCAAAATTGATTTTGAAGTAACAGAAAAATAGAAAAAAAAAACCATTAAACTTTCATATTTTGAGTGATTAAGTCTAGTGTAATACCCTCAATTCTGGAAAGAGCGACTAATTTAAAATTTCTAATAATACATCAATAAAAGATAAAATGTCTTTCTATAAATAAATACTTGAATTACCTCGAATATCAAATCTAATTTCAACATCAACAAATAATAAATCAAGCCTTACATAAAAACTAAGTTAAGGTCAAGTGTTATAAAACATAATAAAGTCGCTATCTCCAAATGCAAAAGATGTCACCAATTTGCTTATTTTTCTCATGCCTCTAACTAGCACTTAGTTCTTCATAGAGTCACTAGTACCATTCCCCAATGAGAACTTGATGCACATGCTGACAAATAAAAAAACAATGTATTTAACAAAATGTCTAGTGCGTTTAAGCAGTTTTCTTTGTAAATATAAAAGCGGTAGAACTGCAAGATGTTATTTAGTTCACAATTTTTTGAATGAAATGTATTTTGTATAAAAGCAACATCCTTTCGAAAATTCGTTATTTTAGTGATGAAAACTCATTTAACAAAATGCCGCTTTATTCATGAAACCAAATCCCAATACTCACCCAAAAAGGAATGAGATTAAATGCCCAAAACATAAACAAGGTTCAATACCCAAACCATAGGTAATGGAAAATTACTCCATACCCACCACGTCACCAAAAACATGGATAAAACTCAATACCAAAACAATATATTTCGGCAATGGGGGAGACCCAATTTCCATGGTTGGTGGCATAACACATAAATAGGCCACTATTCCATGTTAGAGAGCTCATCCTGAGGATCAATGGCGCTAATGGGATCAATTATTCGTTATTCATAGGTCAAGGCCCTCTTGATGATCCCAGGTACACTTATTCAATAAAAATTACATCATGCGGCCTATGGTTAGTATCTGGACCCCATAAAATCATACCAAGTTGCACATGATGACGTAATGCTTATTTCTAGCTACAATATGGGGATAATCATCCAATAAAACTAACTTAGAAATTACATCATGTGGCTAATGGCCAGAGTCCAACCAACCTCTCATTTATAGTTCAAATCCTCCCATAACACAATGTCTATTCCTAACCACAACGCGGGAACGGCTGCTGTCCCATTTTAAATTAATAAACACTGACTCTTATGTCTATGGATCTAACGCGTTACAGTCTAAATTACATGACGCCAAATGAATGACCAACACATTCAAAACATGTGATTTTATAAATAAATATGTCATAATTGCATATAACTCCAAAAATTTGAACATAGAGCAATTTATATTGACAAATGTCCTCTCCACTCATTTAAGTCAAAACTGAGCCAAAAGCTCAACAACTCAATTGACTATTAAAATAAAAGTTATCAAAAGCAATAAAACACATTTAATCGGCATTTATGAAAATATATGCTCCAAATAAATGATTAACTCAAAAACCCATTAAAGGTTGGGACAATCATTTTTCCAATTTAAAACTATGCAATTTATATTTCCAAAATAATCCATAACATAATAATGTGTGTTTTCCAAACCGAATACTCTAAAAATGCATTATTACAAAATAATCTCTATTTATGAGATAAATCATCAAATAACTCACTCTTATTATTTATTTAATAAAATACTCAAAGATCTCAAATATGTGTATTTTCAAAATATATTAACCCAAAAGTACTAAGTGTGTAAACTTCACCAAATACTCAACACATTTGAGATATAAAAGGAAACATTTTAATACATAATTTTTACAAAAACAACTTGAAGTCACTTTATTAGGTTAGGAGGTTCAAGAAAAAACTTAAAAAAAAACTGAATAACACTTTAGGAGCTCTCAATCTGGACGGTATGCACTTGTGCATAAACATATGCATAAATGCATACAAATAATTGAGGTTGTTTTTTTTTCTATACACGAGTCACGAGTGCATGTCATGCACAAGTGCATATGACGTATATATGTTATAAATTAACAGTATGTATTTTTGCATATATATATATATATAGGGTTAGGTTCAAATGTGAACTTATTTTTGGTTGTGAACGTGAGGACGAATCTCAGCCACACATCTTCGGGTATGGTGGACGCGATCACGGAGGATTGACGCGATTCATGGGAGGGTGGAGATTATTAAAGCGAGGAACTACGCGTCAAAGCCGCCTTTATTGACCGGATAAGTGGCTGAGATTCGTCCTCACGTTCACAACCAAAAATGAGTTCACATTTGAACTTTCCTATATATATATATATATAAATCCTAAAACATTAAATTGACGGTTAGCTAAAAAATATAAAATATTGGATTGATCATTCAACCAAACCAAAAACTTTGCAATGTACTTAATGGGTCAAAACCATTGTAATTAATTAATGATCACCTAACATTTGAGGTGGTTTGTTGACGGATACAAACGTCATAACCGTGCTTTATTCTTTATATTTTCAATATTTTAAATCCAATTTCAAATATATCCAAAAAAGTAAACAAAAAGAAATGTATTTTAAACCAATTGCTTTTTATAATTTGCTTGTCAAGAATAATTTTTTCCATGAGCATGCAATGATTTTGAAAGTTGTAATAGATGCATATTTTTCTAGAATATATTGTCAAAAAAGAAGACAAAATAAATAAAATATAATTGCTAATTTTTAAATCATATTAAAATTTAAAATGATTAATTAGAAACCTATAAGATCTTAATTATATCAAATAAATCGTTATCACCGAATCTTGATGCAATTAACTAATACTCAATTATGTAAATTATAATATTACCCGCTATTATTATTGAATTTTAATGACATAGATAGTTAATTTGTGATAAATGATAATATTTGTGAATAAATAACTTTTAAAGATATAACGTTAAAACAGAGTGGCAAAAAACTAGGGTAACTCAAAATAAAATTGTTAGTACTCTTTTTGGTACATAAGAAAAAGATACACGTTTTATGGTCCAAACTCAAACAATTTCTGATATAACACATATAGGGTTGGATTTCGGTGAGAAGTAAAGTTATGGCGAGAAGGCTAAGAAGGGATCTTCACCCTTGGATGCATGTTAGGATGAGATGTACCGAGATGAGATGCACCGGATCAATCCTCATATCAAGCGCGATTAATGAGTGAGTTTGAGATTAAAAGTGATCAATGGTCAATATCTCTTCTTACGCTTCTCACATTAACTCCACTTCTCACATGATCCCATGTCTATATATACATACATACATATATATGTAGACGACCATCATATATTTATATATATATATATATGTGTGTGTGTGTGTATAGGGGTAGGTTCATACGAGGACGGTAACAATTTACGAAAATGCGATGAGCTTTTTTCATGTACAAAATCACATGTGATTTTGCACTAACTGTAGCGGGCGACTTTTGGGGCCACTTAAGTCGCATGGAAAGTCGCCCCGCATCATTCATGATTTTGTACAAAATCACATATGATTTTGTACATGAATCTTATGTGATTTTGTACATGAAAATTTTCATGTACAAAAATGATTGGCTAAGGATTGTCCTCAAATTCTCGCAAATTGTTACCGTTCTCGCATGAACCTCCCTCTATATATATACATATATATATATATATATATATATGTGTATAGAGGAAGGTTCAAATAAGAACTTTGCATTTTTAAATGAACAAAGGGACACTTGTGGATCACATATGATGTGGGTCCCACATAATATTAAATCATTTATGATTTAATATTATGTATGATTTAATATTATGTGGGACCCACATCATATGTGGTCCATAATTTGTTCCTTTGTTCCTTTAAGGAGGGGTGCATCATATGTGGTCCATAATTTGTTCCTTTGTTCCTTTAAGAAGGGGTGCATCATATGTGGTCCATAATTTGTTCCTTTGTTCCTTTAAGGAGGGGTGGTTCTCATTTGATCCCTCCCCTGTGTGTATATGTATGTATATGTATGGATGTTGCAAAAGAAATATACATCAATAAATTTATGTATTCAAACACAAAAATGATAGATAATAAATTATAGTTAGATTGTAATACCTTCACCATTATATTTTTTTCTCATACCTTGGATTTATTTACATCTTATATAGTCGTGGGTATCTAGAGTATCTTGTATTTAGGCACTAAAGGTAATAGCCAAAAAAATCTTCATTGACCTTAAGGGGACTCGAACCCAAGGAGAAAACATACATTCTTACCCATTAAACAACCTCTAATTGTTTTACTTTTGGGTTAAAATAGTTATTTTCATATTAGGTAATTTGATTAGAATAGATGGAAAATCACTACTTAAAATTTTAAGCATGTTGATCGTAGAAAAGAAAACTTATCCAACTATATATTACACATTTATTTATATTGCATGTATCTATGTGTGTAGAGGCGGAACACAATAGGGGCCTAGGGGGCCATGGCCCCTATGTTTTATCTCTTAAATACTAGATATTAGAAATATTATCAATGAATTGCGCTTAACTCATGTGGTTATGTGTACATAGCCCCTGTATATGTGGTCATAGGTTTTATTCTTCTGTCACACAATTTTTTTTATAATGAATTGAGCTTATCAATAAAGATGTTTTGTTGGATTCGGTCTCCTTAATTAGAAGGCTTGTGTTCCGCCCCTGTATGTGCGTTAGTGTGTAACATATATTTTTTTGATAACTTTGTGGATAGATAACATATTTATTAATGTTATCTAATATTGATCAACTTATGGTCATGTTGACATGCCTACAAATACTATTTTAAGTTTTTAGAATAGTTCATTGAACCACCTAATTTTTTTAGTTGTTGCCAAAAATTGATCATGTCCATTGGTGATTAAAAAAAACATATGATTTAGAGATTAAAAATTATCAGAAGATTCGTTTACATGATCTTCTTTTGAATGATATGTTTTTTTAAAACTCACTGTTAGATAACTTGTTTTGAATCTGAGTGGAAACAAGGATCGATGGTTTTGATTGAGCGTAAATACACTATACTTACAAAAGAGATGTTGAACCACATTCGATTCAATGTTAAAACATCCGCATAATATTATATTTGCAAACCATATTGTCACTTGATATCCTTCAAGAGGACAATTCTTTGTACGAAAATGTTAACAAACATTATCTTGTTGATTATATCGTCAAAAAAAATTAAACCCTTTTCCAACGTTAAATTGTTTGTGGTATTTTTGTACCATTGTTCTACAATTAATGAATTTTATTCTAATTATGGGTAATTATTACTTGCATGAAAATATGGTTTGTGGAATTTTCTTACTTATATCCATCCTTGTTAAACTTTTGCATACATACATGTTTTCCTTATTCGGTTATTCCCACATATTTTTCATGTATAAGTGGTTTCTCAAAAACAATTGTTCTACTTTTTAAGCTATAAATAAGGTATATGTACTTCGTATCTTATCCAAATCTCATTTCCTATATCCCATTTTTGAATGATATATATATAGGGAGAGAGGGAGGTTCAAATGAGAACTTTGTAAATTTAGAGGAACAAAGAAATACTTTGTGAACCATATATGATGTGGGTCCCGCACATTAAAAAAATCATATTTGATTCAATGGTGGGCTCCATTGAATCAGATATGATTTTTTAATGTAGCGTATATCATTTTTGATTCAGGTAAAAGTAGCGCATGTCATTTTTGATGCTAGTACAAAATCACATATGATTTTGTACATGAAAAAAAATTCATATACAAAATGATTGGCTAAGGATTGTCTTCGTATTCTTGTAAATTGTTACCGTCCTCGCATGAACCCGTCCCTCTATCTATCTATCTATCTATCTATATATATATATATATAGAGAGAGAGAGAGAGAGAGGAAGGTTCAAATGAGAACTTTGCATTTTTAAAGGAACAAAGGGACTATTGTGGATCACATATGATGTAGATCCCACATAATATTAAATCATTTATGATTTAATATTATTTAATATTAAATCATAAATGATTTAATATTATGTGGGACCCACATCATATATGGTCCCAAATGAGTTCCTTTGTTCCTTTAAAGATTTACTTCTGTTCGTATTTATCCCTCCCCTATATATATATATATATATATATATAGAGAGAGAGAGAGAGAGAGAGGAAAGTTCAAATTTGAACTCATTTTTGGTTGTGAACGTGAGGAGAAATCTCAGCCACTTATCCGGTCAATAAAGGCGGCTTTGATCTGGTTCCCCTCCTTTAATAATCTCCACCCTCCAATGAATCGCGTCAATCCTCCGTGATTGCGTCCACCATAACCGAAGATGTGTGGTTGAGATTCGTCCTCACGTTCACAACCAAAAATGAGTTCACATTTGAACCTAACCCTCTATATATATATATATATATATACACACACTAGGCTCGTTTGATTTAGTTTGGTTTTAATTTAGTTGCATAAAAAGTGTTGATATTTTTTTCTTTTGAAAATTAAAATTGAATTCATCCTCATGTTTATGGTGAAAAGACAAGATATTATTTCATTTTCAATTTTCAATTTTGGTTTTTGTTTTTTGTTTGGTTATTGCAAAGGTTAATTCTACTTTTCAAGGATAAAGTGGTTGTTTCGCAAATGTTGCAAGAATTCATTCAATCAAAGGCATGGTGGGGACATTTGGGCCAAGGGTCTATTTTCAAGTACCTCTTTATGGGCCTACAAAACTTATTATTCATTTCAACTTTTAGCCCAAAAAGCACTCTCTCTACTACTTAGAGGCCCCTCCTACACACACACACACACACATTTATTTGCCTTATTTATATCTCTTTCTTTTTTTCACCCTTTCTCCTTTTTTACAATTTTTTTTTTCTATTTTTATGTTATAATTTGCTGTCAACTTCTTATTTTTATTATCTGAATAAACGAGTTTTCAAATTCGACATAGCGTTAAAGTCCGTATGTCAAATAAACGGTAGATAATTAAGACTATTTTCAGTGGAGTCCTTTTGTTTTTTGCATTTTTTTTTTGTCACATTATTATCAACTTAACAAGTTAAGAACCATCATGAAACTCTTCAATGGTATTAACTAATATAAATCTTTTTTCATGGGCTATAAAAATAAAAAAGAACTAATAAAATATCATTTCACACAAAATTCAAGATAAGAACTAAGGTTTTTGTACAAGAACTCTAAAAAATATGGATAACTTGTAAAAATTTTATCGAGTGATAGTTTTTATAAGTCACTACAGCTTTTACTTATAAAAACCTCTACCAGAAACGCTCTAATTAAGCAAAATTAAATTAAATAAACACAAAATTGGTTTAGTGGCTTCTTGAACACTGAATGCTAGAAATGAGAAAAACATTTCTTTTGTAGGACTCTTCTAGGTTACATGAACTTTTTCTATGTGCTACTACACATGGCTATGCCTACATACATTACATGTATAATAAGATACATCAAATTCCGACAGTACTATAAAGGACACTATATCATTTTAAAGTATAAGCATTTTACACTTTTTCAAGTCTTTCAGTTTTGTTAGTCATTCCTTAACTAAATCCCATATTAGACAGACGCGGGATTGTATGAGAAGAAGAGTTAAACTGAGAAGGTATCTGAATTCTTGATCATTTTTAATCTGATACCCACCTATGAATTGCGCTCCTTACGAGAATCGAGCTTGTGTATCTCGATGTATCTCATTAGTGTTGATCTTCAATTAAGAATGATCCAAGCGTCCAGATCCCTTCTCACTATAACTTATATTTTCACCGAAACCTAACCCAATTAGACATATGTATGATACCTGAAGGTATGACAACAAGGATAAAAGTTTATTTAGGGTTTGTTTCGTAAGGATCACATGAGAAGATAAAAACTTGTCGTTTATGTAATTACGTTTTAGGTAACATTAGATTGGAACAGAAGATGACATGAGTGGACAAAATGTTTTTTTTTTCTCTTTCACCATAAATGGGTGAAAAATCAAAGAACTGGAAGAAGTAAATTAACAACCTAATTGTATCAAATTAAACCCTAAAATCATCCATATCAAACGCACTCGTATAGAACTAGCAATTTGTGTGCGGACATGGACATTAGTCGATGATAATTACCAAATTTCACATTAACACAAATTTCACATTAACACGACCCCTTTTTTTTCCTTTTTTGAATAAAATAAAATATGATTATGAACGCACATAAAACACATTAACTAGTGGCTTTTTAAGAAAAAAATAATAATAAGTTTGATAGCAAATTTGATGATATAACAATAAATATACTCCATGTACCAATATAGGGTAGGTGGTTATTACGCATAATTTGCAGCAATATACCAAATACATACAATAAACATTTTTTTTTCAAACCTTTAGGTAAATGGTTGAATTTGAAGATTACTAACAAATGGTCAAACTTCTAGATCCAAATAGAGACCAAAGTTGGCCCAAAGTCTTGGATTGCAAAAATTTGGCCCAAAATAGTTGCACTTAGTTCCACATTTCTATGTAAATCAGAATCTTGATTTTCTTTGGGCCTTTGTCTTAGAACTTTTTGGCGATTATTGAATAGTTTGGTGCGGAATAATTAACTTGTCAGAATGATTAAGAGGCTTTTATGACATAATGCAAGATGAAATATAATTGTTTGGTAATTGTTTAGGATACAATTAGGGCTCTTAATGGTTAAGGAGGTCTAGAATACAAAATGATTAAGAGGGTTTTGAAACCATCAAGAGGCGGCCTTGTTTTTTTGACAAAAAAGGTTGACCTCTTAACGATTCAGAGACCACTCTTAATGGAACCGTTAAGAGGTAAAGAAACAACCCTTTAATCCCACATTTCAAAAACGGATATAACACGAAATGACGTCATGATAAGCTTTTCAGCTTCGGTTTAGGTGGTAAGCTTTTGGATTATGAACACATTTTTACCTTCCGTTTTACAAAATAGGTGTTCGCACCAGTTAAGGAAAGTAAAATTTACCAAAAAAATGAACTCTTTTTTATCGTTGGTTACAAAGTAATATGTGGTCTTTGAAATAATAACACAACATGTACACACACAAAAATACTTGCCTTTTCTTAGATGTAGAAGTCACTTTGTTTGGATTGCGCCTTGAGGTCCTTCAATTTTTTCAATATGTTTGTGAAGTAATCCTGCAAATACTTCTCCAATGTAATGATATCTTTCTGATCTACACCAAGAAGTTGATATGTTTCGTTCATTGGTACTGAGAATACGGTATCGCTCGTCAGAATCTACAACAAAACATTGTTAATTACTGCAAAATATGAGAAAAACTCAAGGATAAAACAATATGAATAAAGAAAAGTCAAACTTTTATTTGATGGATATTCAAGAATCCGTTGTTATATGCTTCATTACATCATATAATTACCGAGAATGGTAGTGTTTGGGATTTACTCCAAAGTAATTGTTTCTAGTTTACCCCCACCATCATATAACGTGGAACCCCATCAGATTACTCAATAAAAAAGTCCTTGATGAAAGAACAGAGGTTCCAATATATATAAATATATATATATATATATGTATAGGACGGGTTCAAATGAGAACTCAAATTTGGTTGTGAATGTGAGGAGAAATGAGAGCACGACACGTGTCATATTCAGACTGAATAATCAATAAAATATTCAGATTGAATGTAGCATTATTCAGACCGAATAAATACTAAATTCAGTCTGAAGAATCAACATTCAGACACGTGTGGCGCTCTCACTTGTCCTCACGTTCACAACCAAATTTGAGTTCGCATTTAAACTTTCCTCATATATATGTATATATATAGAGAGAGAGAGAGGGAGGCTCAAATGAGAACTTTGTAAATTTAAAGAAACACCTTGTGGACCACATATGATGTGGGTCCCACATATTAAAAAATCATATCTTATTCAATGGTGGGCCCCATTGAATCATATATGATTTTTTAATGTGTGGGACCCACATCATATGTGGTCCACAAAATGTTCCTTTAAAGAGAGGGTGTTCTTATATGATCCCTCCCCTATATGTATATGTATATATATACATATGGGCTATGGCCGATGTGGGACTCTAGCACGCCCCCTCCCATGGAGGCTACACGGTCATAGATTGTCCCAGAGTGTGAAGAAGGGGCTAGACAAGCACATATAGCCCCAAAGTATCAAATACATGTGAGATATGTGCAAACTCGTGAGATTACTCTGCGAAAGAGTCGTTGATGAGAGAAGGGAGGTTCCAACCTATATTGAGGAGAAATATTCTGACTCTTAACCGACGTGCACTCTAACAATCTCAATTCTCCTCTCAAAAGTCAAAACCATACAGAACAAAATGAAGACATCGAAATGAAAAGGTCCTTAATGAATCGTGTATCATTTATAAATTATCTCCTTTACATGATCATTCATTCAAATGGTTCCCAAAGGAAGTGCATTGATTGTTCAACTTATAGCTACTCCAATTGCTCATGTGCATAGGAGAGATATCAGTCGTGTATTATTTATAAATGTCAGGGCCGTTTGGTTCAGGCTGTAGAATGAAAATGACAGAGAATGAAAATTTGGGCTTATGGGGGATGACCATGTTATATTATATAAAACCAAACACTTCCTTTTATTTTCAATCCCATTAATTACCGCTTAATACCTCTAACCAAACACCCCCTCAGTCAATTTATGTCCTACAGAGCTCAAAATAAAAATAAAAATAAAAATAAAAAACTCGCTTTTTACCTACAAGGTGACAGGTTAACTTACCTCTGAAAATGCCAATCTGTCTGCAACGTCATTTGTCCACTCAAAACAACGAGTTAGTTGCCGAGTGAATTTGAGAACCGAGACTGGAACTGTAGTCACATTTGCATCTTGTCCAGCTAGCCTCTCGCACAATGTTATCACCTAGTGACAAAAGAACCCATCAACACTTAAATAACTAAATTAATGATTGAAAACTGAAAAAAAAAAAATTAATGTGATCTGGTTAATGAATGAAACCCAACTGAACCCTTGAAATAAAAAGCAAGAAGTTGTTTACCTCTTGGGTTGTCCATGCACGAGGCCCAGCAAATGTAAGAAGTTTCCCATCAACTTTTTCACTTCGTATAGCAATAAATGTTAAACGAGCTATATCCTGTAAGAGGGCACCAATTGGTTTTAAATACTATTGTCAGGGACGGATCCATAATTTTTTTTTGATACGGTGGCACCATAAAATATAAACAAAAACATAATTATAAAAAATACGGTTTTTATCGACGTGAATTTACGTTTTTACTAGCGGTCAATATTTTTGATGTGTTTTTAACTTAATTCTACCGTTTCGGGGGATTCTTAAAGTTTTTTGCTTGATTTAGACAGATTTTTAAGTTTTTTATCGATTTCGAGGAATTTTTTCGGGTTTTTTTGTTGATTTCAAGAGTTTTTTTTTCGGTTTTTAGTATTTGATATTGATGGTCTTTAATAACTAAAAGCGAATTAAAAATACTTTTAGGAAAGTTAATGATTAAATATAAAATTAATAGTGTTTACTAAATGTTATATAGTTGCTACCCAAAAAAATAATTAGCATCAAGCCGAGATCAAACCTGGAACCATCTCTATAAAGAGTTTTAAATCAATTGGGAAAACTGATAAAGGCCCAATCAAAGTATATGCGAGAAGAAGGAAACATGCCACAGCTACCGATATGGGCCAGCTGAATTCTGTTCTTGGGCTTAAGCTGGATCCACTTGGTCAAGAAGTCAGCGGTAATTTGAAAGAGTGGGGAGCAGTTACTATGCCTAATTATTAGAGGGAAGATGAAAGGGTGAGGAACTATTCCACTTCTTACTTCTAGAGGCAGCAATTAAATGTCGTGGGTTATTAAAAGCAGGCTTGTTACTCTGGTATTTGGGCATTCTTGTTTTTGATTATCAAAGTATTGTGTGATTGGAGACATTGCCCCTCTCGAATCGGGCTGTTTATTTCAGTTCCTAACAAAGTTTCCTGTTTGAATTTTGAGATCTTATCATTTGGTTCCATTGCCAGGAAATTCGAAGATGGTTCAAACCCGGAGCGGTTCTGACAGCAGCAGCTCAAACCCAGACCAAATCGCTGCTCAATTGGCAGCCATTGCTTCAAAATTGGAGTCCATCGATTCAATGAAGGAAGACATTGCAGCCTTGAAAGGAGCCAAATCTAAAGGCAGCAAGGGTGACGAGGGGGATAGCTCATGGAGGGCACGAACCGGATATAGACCCTACAATAAAATTGATTTTCCTGTTTTTAATGGAGGGGATCCACGGGGGTGGATACTAAAGGCGGAAAAGTATTTTCGGTATTATCAGATACCTGATGTAGAGAAGGTAGAAATCGCCTCCATGCACCTAGAGGGAGACGCCTTAGACCTCTATTCTTGGCTTTCGGATGATCAATCTTTGACTTTTTGGGAAGAGTTAGTGCAAGCCTTCACCAAAAACTTCGGTCCAGCCGAGTTTCAAAATCCAGATGAATACCTCTGCAGTATCAAATAGACTGCATCGGTACAGGAATACCGTCAAGAATTCGCCAAACGATCTTCGCGGGTTTCGAACTGGCCAGACCACTGTTGTTAGGGGTTTTCCTCAACGGGTTGAAGGAGGAATTAAAAGCTGATGTGAGAATACACAAACCACGAACCGTTTACAACGCTATGAGTCTTGCCTTGGAATTTGAGTCCAAATCCAACCAGCACCGACCCGGAAAGAGTCCTACCGGGGCGCCAAATTTCAAACCACCACCACCACTTGATTCCAAAACCGCTACCCCTTACGTCCCTCAAACCTCTAACCAAATAAAAACTCCGTTCAGAATTTCAGACACCGAAAAACAAAACCGTTATTTAAGGGGTGAGTGCTTTAAATGTGGGGAGAAATATGGTCCGGGGCATAGATGTAAAGCGGGTACCTTGAAACTATTAGAAGCCGATGAGGACTTAGTGGAGCAACAGGAAACTGAAATTCGAAATTCTGATGAGACACAAGAGGAGACAGCAGGGATCAGTTTGCATGCTATTCTCGGGAAATCGCATTCGCATCCCACGACGATGAAAGTCCATGGTATGTTGAATTCTACTGAGGTTTTAATTTTAATTGATGGGGGGTCCACCCATAATTTTATCTCAGATTGTTTGGTGAAAGAGCTTAAACTTGAGACCCAACCTATACCACCTTTCGGGGTTCAAATCGGTAATGGAGATATAATCCGATGTGACCAGATTTGCAAAAATCTTTCTGTGCAAATTAATGAACTGAAGATTACTCAAGACTTCCACCTTTTTTCAATTGGAGGGGCTGACTTAGTTCTGGGTATTCAATGGCTAGCCACCTTAAATACAGTCCAAGCAAATTGGAAAGAATTATTTATGATTTTCACTATTGATGGGAAGAGATACAAGCTGAAAGGTATTGAAACGGGGCCCAAAAAATCATCTAGCTTCCAACACTTGGCTATCGAATCAGTGAGCAACCCACAAATTCCAACTCCTCTACAACCTATTATCGACCAATACTCCACTGTTTTTGAGGAACCAAAAACCCTCCCACCTGTTAGAACTCAAACTCACTCCATCCCCCTAATTCCCAACACACCACCACCAAATATCCGACCCTACCGATACCCTCATTCACAAAAAACAGAAATAGAGAAACAAGTTGACCAACTGTTGACAGCCGGGTTTATTCAAGCAAGTACTAGTCCATTTTCGAGTCCGGTATTACTAGTAAAAAAGAAAGATAATACTTAGAGAATGTGTGTCGATTATCGAGCCCTTAACAAAACAACGGTAACCGACAAGTATCCCATTCCGAATATCGACGAGTTAATGGATGAATTGTATGGTGCAACGATATTTTCTAAGCTTGATTTACGATCTGGGTATTACCAAATTAGAGTGACTGATCAAGATGTTGCAAAAACGGCTTTTCGTACTCATTCGGGGCACTACGAGTTCAAGGTTATACCATTCGGGTTGACAAATGCGCCTTCCACCTTTCAAGCTATTATGAATGATTTATTTCGTCCCTTTTTACGTCGTTTCATACTCGTATTTTTTGACGATATCTTGATTTACAGCCATACCATGGCGCAACACCAATCTCATTTGGAACAAGCCTTAAAGTTACTCTATGACAATCAATTTTTCGCCAAGATGTCGAAGTGTTGTTTCGGGCAGCCACAAGTGGTGTTTCTCGGGCATGTAGTTAATTCGGAAGGTGTTAAAGTTGAAGAAGAAAAAATTTCAGCAGTGCAATCTTGGCCAATACCTTCAACAGTCAAGGAAGTAAGGGGGTTCCTTGGTCTAACAGGATACTATAGACGTTTCGTTCGGAACTATGGCTTGATAGCACGACCTCTCACAACATTGACTAAGAAAGACGGATTCGTATGGTCGGAAGAAGCCCTAAACGCCTTTACAAAATTGAAACAAGCGTTGTTGTCCACTCCTGTTTTGAGGTTACCCGACTTCTCACAGCCATTTGTCGTCGAATGTGACGCTTCCTCTGATGGTGTAGGGGCTATATTGTCTCAAGCAGATCACCCCGTGGCCTATTTTAGCAAGGGATTCTCCCCTTCTAATCGGTTTAAATCAGCTTATGACCGGGAACTGCTGGCTTTAGTATTGGCAGTACAAAAGTGGAGTCATTACCTACTTGGTCGACATTTTATTGTCCGTACCGATCATTACACCTTGAAATTCTTACTTGAGCAGCGGATTACAACTACCGAGCAGCAGCGTTTACTATTAAAACTTATGCCTTATGACTTCTCTATTATTCACAAAGCAGGGAAAGAGAATAGAGGAGCAGATGCCTTATCTCGACGACCCCATTCGGGTGAGTTATTGGTACTTATGGTACCCTATTGTGTAGAGGTGGCTGACATCAAACTGGGACTCCAAAATGACCCAGTTACCAGCAATATATTAAACAAATTACAAGCCGATCCATCATCAGTTGCTGGCTTTTCCATCGTTGATCAGTTTTTATTCTATAAAGGACGCTTAGTGATACCAGAGGTACCTGATCTCAAGCACAAGTTGTTACAGGAGGCACATGACACCCAACTGGAGGTCATGGGGGATTTTTCAAGACTCTTAAGCGTCTTTCGGCCAGGTACTTTTGGCCTAAACTGAAAAAAGATGTTCGAATTTTTGTGCAGCAGTGCGTAATCCGTCAACAACAGAAATACCAAACATTGTCTCCAGCTGGTTTACTTCAGCCCTTACCCATACCTAATCAGATTTGGGAGGACCTCTCAATGGACTTTATAGTCGGTTTACCTCCTTCGGGTCGTTATGATACTATTTTAGTGGTGGTCGATCGTTTGAGCAAATATGCTCATTTTCTTTGCCTCTCGCATCCTTTCACTTCAAAAGGGGTGGCTGCAATCTTTTGTAAGGAGGTGATTCGGTTACACGGATTTCCACGATCCATCGTATCAGACCGGGACGTGGTTTTTCTCAGCCCTTTTTGGCAGGAATTATTTCGTTTAAGCCAAACTAAGCTCCAATTAGGTACAAGCTACCATCCCCAGACGGATGGGCAGACTGAAGTCCTTAACCGTTGTCTTGAAGCCTATTTACGGTGTTTTGCCAGTGAACAACCTACAAAGTGGAGTACTTATTTACCATGGGCTGAATATTCGTATAACACGGGGTATCATACGGCAACAGGCACCACTCCTTTCACCGCCGTCTATGGCAGGGAGCCCCCTTCTTTATTCCCTTATGTCATGGGGGAAACAAAAAAAGCAGAATTGGAGCAACAGTTAATAGACCGCGATAATATGCTAAAACTTCTTAGAAACAATCTCGAAAGGGCCCAAGACCGAATGAAGAATCAAGCCAACCACAAACGACGGGATCTGACGTTTCGAGTTGGGGATCTTGTTTTCCTAAAAATTCAACCCTACCGACAGAAGAGTTTAGCCAAACATCGATATGAGAAACTTTCTCCTCGCTTTTTCGGTCCATATCGTATTAAACGGGTGGTGGGTCCAGTTGCATATGAATTGGAGCTCCCGCCCACCGCTAGAATTCATCCGGTGTTCCATGTGTCAATGCTTAAACCCGCCCATGGCTCTTTTTCTTCTGACCAGCAACATCCATTACCCATCACTAAAGATTGGGAAATTGACTTGCAACCAAGTTCTATTATAGCTCATCGTTGGGTTTCTGAGGCTGATCGGTGGGTTCTGGAATTGCTGGTCTCTTGGTGTAATCGGCCAGTGGAGGAAGCTACCTGGGAATCCTATGATCTGTTGGCAGAACAATTTCCTGCATTCCGCCTTGAGGACAAGTCGTTTTACCGGGAAGGAAGTAATGATAAAGACCCAATCAAAGTATATGCGAGAAGAAGGAAACATGCCACAGCTACCGATATGGGCCAGCTGAATTCTGTTCTTGGGCTTAAGCTGGATCCACTTGGTCAAGAAGTCAGCGGTAATTTGAAAGAGTGGGGAGAGTAACTGCCTAATTATTAGAGGGAAGATGAAAGGGTGAGGAACTATTCCACTGCTTACTTCTAGAGGCAGCCATTAAATGTCGTGGGTTATTAAAAGCAGGCTTGTTACTCTGGTATTTGGGCATTCTTGTTTTTGATTATCAAAGTATTGTGTGATTAGAGACATTGCCCCTCTCGAATCGGGCTGTTTATTTCAGTTCCTATCAAAGTTTCCTGTTTGAATTTTGAGATCTTATCAAAAACCCACTATGCCAACTGCCCAATTTGTGTCATAAGTTCAGTTTTAAATTATCTAAGAGCACCACTAACAAATCCAAAAAAGTTACCATTCGATGAAGATATAATACGGTGGTAAGTGCCACCGTGTGATCCATTGAAGGTTCTGTAGGTGTATTAGATAAGATTAAAAGTACTTGAAATTACCTGAGTGTCCATATAAGCTATTCGTGTTGGAGCATCTGTTCCCCATACAGATTTTTCTTCTAATATAGGCACAGCATACTGCCCAATAAGCCCCTGAAAAAATGAAGAAACAGTGTATCACCCTCTATTCAACAAAAGAGTTAACATAACATGATGATATCAAAGATGTCCATTTGAAAGCCATGGCGACCCATTAATTGATTATGCAAACCTGACATTTATAGATGGAGCTAAGAAACGAGAAAACTGAAGAACATCCTGGGAGCCTTCCATCCTGATGGTATGCTAACTGATGCATAGAAGCTTTTTTTTTCTATATACCAATGCTTCTATAATTACATATGCATTAGTGCATATGCATAAATGCATGTTACAAATTACCGGTATGCATTAGTGCATACCGTCCAGATAGAAGGCTCTCAGGGTGTTCTTCAGTTTTCTTTTTTTTTTGGCGTTTTCCCTGACCCTATAAATGGAGCTAAGAAATGAGAAACTAAAGTTAGATCTTTGGAAGCATGCCTATAATTTTAATCTAATTTACCTGCATGAAACCACATAACCGGATGACAACATGGTTTATCCCAGAGTCCTTAAGGAACTTCTCGGTACAATACTTGATCTCCATCAATGGAACTTCCGGATGCTTGTCACAGTTATGAATCGAAAAGAATACATACTTTTGGATTCCCATTGCTTTTGCACACTGTATTAGAGCAACCTTTCCTTCCCAATCTACCTAAAATGAACGAGTAAATTAAATAGATCTGACATGACATACATGTAAAATATAGATGAACAACAAATATTAGTAAGGGTTTTAAATCTATTCTATAATCATGAAAATGCTTACGGTTTTTATGGGCTCCTCTGGACGTCCTGTGGCACAATCAATGATCGTATGGACACCAACAAGTGTTGCTGGTATCGTTTCAGGTTTGGTCAAGTCTCCCTGCACATAAACTTCATAGCTAATACTTGCACATAAAAGGTTATACATATACTTATCAGTAAAGCATCAAATAAGTATTTTTAAATGGGTATAGATAAAACTAATTAAGGCAACTAAGATGAAGGTGCTAGTAGAAACTTACATTGACAACAGTGGCACCCCAATCACGTAGAAAATCAGCAGGGGCAGGTCTAGGTCTGACAAGGCATCGCACATCATATCCTTCGTCTAGTGCCCTCCTCACAACCTGTCTTCCTAAAGTTCCGGTGGCTCCAATAACCATTATGCTGGTTGGTCTCACTGGGGTTCCTGGAGCCAAATTGGCTGCTGCTACAGGTGCACTCCCAGTGGCACATGTTATCAGTGGCTTCACAGACCCTCCAACTCCTAAAATGCACGAAAAAACAGTTCTTAGTTCCAATCATGAACTTGGAAATCAGCATATTCAAAATGGAATTAGAGCTTGGTTAGTTTAAATTTCTGAAATGGATTTGCTTGAATTCTGGTCCATATACGTCAAGCCATGAATTGTAATTGCAAGAAATTTGAAGGGTACAGGTTTCATTCAAATATATAAAATATGAAAAATCATACTCATACAATTAAGGGTAATACTAGAATAGGGATTCATGACAGCTACAGATTAATGTAACTGCACTTGCAAGTCCGCATTTTCAAATACTTGCACATATACATACATAGATACATCACCTTCGTTCCAAATTAGAGAGACATTTTTACTTTTAGAGTAAGTTGAACCTCTATCCAAGAGTGCTGAAATCCATTTATCCTCTAAAACTATACAAATATACATGTTCTTAGATTCTATAGGATATGTATTTAACCACAAAAGCCAAAATACAGACACACATATACATATACATATATTTGAATAATGAATTCACATTTAAAATCACAAATTTGATAGACAGAACCGTATGCAGGGTATAATTGCTACAAACTACTATTAAGTATTCACAATTCAACTTGCTATTTACACTGAAACTACCAGCACAATAATAAACAATATATCCTACAATGTTATGACAAATAGAAATCAATCAGAATTCATGAAGACAATTCAACAAAACAACTGGTACAAACGAACAGTAAATGAAATAATGTCAGAAATTGAGAAATTGCGCTCGATTATTGCAGTAACTATTAAGTAGTAGAATGAAACAGCACTATTAGATAGTGAATACTACCTCTAAGAGAAGAATGAGAGACAGCGGAAAGAAGGCGGTCGGGAGCTAACGCGCGGCTCCATGTGAGCGAATTGCCGGTGATCTGACGAAGAGAGGAACTGGTACGAGTCACCGCCGGCGACTGTGTTGTAGATAACCGTGAATGAAGTGTGGTGGAAGCCATAACTACGTGTGTGTGTGTGTGTGCGCGTGAGAGAGAGAAAATTTAGAGAGAGAGAAAGAGGAGGGAAGAAGAAGAAGGTGGAATGGAACGGAGGGAGAGAAATGGACAGTGAGATGTGAGTGATTCCACGTCGTTTCTTTTTTTCTTCACCCCATCCATGTTTGGATTACGATTCAATTCTCTTTTATATCCCATGGCTATCGTGCGCCGGGTTTGTTAACGATTTCTTGATGTCGCCACGTCACCTATAAAATCCATTACACCCGGTTCTGTTTTGGCCCAATTACAAAAGTCAGCCCAGTTTTGTTTGTCAGATCATCTAGCATGCATAACTTTTAAAAAATAGATATTAGAGTATCTACTAAAAGTTATTTTGTATATTTGATATAATGTTAAAAACTCTTTCAATAGTTTATATGTGAGAGGTAGGAGTGAGCATTTAGTCCGAATCGACACCGAATCGGTTTGGAACCGGAACCGGAAATGCAATATTCTTAGGACCGATAACCGGACCGTATAGACAATACCGGTGCCGGTGCCGGTCCCGGTTTTCCGGTCAAAAACCTGGTTGGAACCGATTATTAATCCATTTGCTTTAATACCAAATCAACCAACAAAAATCATACTCTAATTTTCCAAAATATTCATAGTTTATTACTTATAGCAATCTCACAATATTCATAGTTTAATACCAAATCAAGTGTAAATTAATCCCAAAATATTCATAGTTTAATACCAAATCAAACAACAAAAATCATACTCTAACTTTTCATTGCCCTCTTCCACCATTGTTTTGTCATCTACTTTGTTTAAAACTTGTGCAATCTCTATATAAATACAAAACTGAAAAGATTGTTATTATTTAATAAAAAGTTACTCGTTTCAAAATAGAACAAAAATTCAAAAAAAAAAAATAATACCAAAGCTATATCATCGTCCTTCAAGAAGTCGTCGATGTCGTCTATTATCGGCTTTTTTTGTTACGAAAGATATAGTTGTTAAACTTTGAAAGATAATTTGAGATATTAGAAAACATAATAAATTGATTAAATTAAGATTGGATTGTCACTTAAAATTTCGGGCCGGTCCCGGTTAATTACCCGAAAAATTGGCACCGAACCCGGTTTGGAGCCAGAACCAAAAATGGAGGATTTGAAGGACCGAAAACCGGACCGGTTGGACCATACCGGTGCGGTGCGGTGCGGTGCCGATGCCGGTTCTGGTTCGGTCCCGGTCCGGACCGGTTCTTACGAGTCAAATGCTCACCCCTAGTGAGAGGATGTAAGACATACAATTTATGAAAAACTTTTTTTAAAAAGCTTATTCTACAAAAAGTTTTACCAAAAAGATTTTTCAAAAAGTGTTTTTAGCCAATGCTAAAAAGTCATTAAAACAACTAAATGAAATGGTAAAAAGCTATTAAAAGCTTGTGCATTGGAGATGCTCTTAGTAAGAGCATCTTTAAAATATATATCTTATAATTTGGGCAATACTAGTGAGGCAAAGGATCATGTGAAAAGGAAAGTTAAAGTGAAAAGTATAAGAAGAGATCTGAATCCTTGATCACCTTTTAATTTTAAATCCATCCATGAATTGCGTTTTAGAAGGAAGTTGATCCGGTACATTTTAGTGCACCTCATCTCAATGCATCTCATCTTAATGTACGTCTAAGAGTGGAGATCCTTTCTTACACTTCTCATTTTAACTCTATTTTTTACTGGAACCCAACCCATACTATTGACACCCATTTATGTTAGAATTTATGTATTTTTCTGTATTGTGAATATAAAAAGTGGATTTTGATTTTGATCTATGTTGAAAAAAAATTATAGGTATGAGCGTTATTAACAATACACAGAGGTGTCATTAGCCTTCCACTATAATTTTGGTAGATGAAATAATTGAAATATCAAAGTTAACATTTGAAAAGAATTGCATCCAACTTTAAAAGATATTCAATTGAAGAATTCAAATATTAATTATATTAATAAAATATTTAATACATTTAATAAATATTAATTTCACTTCTAGAGATTTATTTTCGTTCCTCTTGTTGCTGAGAAAGAATTAAAATATTGTTTATGTTATTATCTTATATAGAGTTCTAGAGATTTTTTTAAAATTTTAAATATTTCTTGTTCGTTCTTTCTCTTTTTTTTTTCCATTTTTTACCGTACAATATATGATAGATGTTGGAACACATACAAAATAATCAGAAATTCAATTTCCGCATAGCTGTTGTAGATGGCAGATGCTTAAATTAAAATCGTTAAAAAAAGTCGTTGTTAGTCCCTATTTAGAGATGGCTACGTAAGTAAAGGTTTGTAGAAGGGGGGTTGAATACAAACACACAATTTTTACTCTTTTAAATTTTTTAATATAAATATTAAAAATTTACACACAGAAGTTTGTTACGGAAAAGAATAGATAACTCTCTACTATAACAAACTTAACACATGAAACACATGATAACAATAATTAACTTATCCACTAAGAAAGCTAAAATGAAACTGTTAAAACACTCAGGATGCCGGAATCAAACAAAAGATCACTCAGAGGATTTGTTGAAAACGTGAGATTTATGGGCAGGGCTTCATCTCCTTTTATAGTGCCCATGCATGGGATGCATGGAGATACCTGTCAAGGTTTCATTAGCTGGTAGTATATCTGATGGACAAGAGGAGATACCACTTCCTTTGTACTAGGTTAATAGGTGAACCATTCTTTGTAGCACGCAATGTCAGATAATTTTATCTATTTTTCTTTATGCTCTGTGAAGTCCCATCAAACCTTTTAGCTAAAGACAAACATCTCTTTTATGAGAATAAAAGAGAATGTCCGAATTTAAGGTTTGTTGCCCACGTTCGTGCTGCACAAGTTTTGCATTTATTGTGACTCAAGAACTTGTCCTTGAAAATTGCTAAGTGATTATGTATCACATCGATTAGTGCAATCTAAGGTTGGAATCGGCAAGTGTACACAAACTTGGATCGGCAACTGCTTCTCAACCTTAGATCGGCAACTTCAATTTTCGGAGACAACACTCTTTTGAAATCGGCAAGTGGTCTGAATTTTAATGTTGGTTGATACATCAAAATTTCCACATTTTGATGTACAACCCTTGATTGGATAGTCTTTGATTTTCCAATACTTGAAGTATATTTCAGACCTTTAAAAGAACCTATAAAAGATCAACAACAGAAATAGAGAAGGTTAATCACCAAATCATCGGTGACCCAACAGTCGTATTCAATTTCAAAAATTATTCTATTTTAGTAATTTTATCATTAAATATTATTAAAATAAGTAATACATTTAATAAAATATTATCTCTATTTCTAACCACTTGATTTCAATATCTTCTATTGATAAAAAACTTACATATAGGATTTTCAACTTTCTCCAAATTTAAAAATTTCTACCATCATTTCTTTTTCTCCATTTTAACATATATTATAACATAATAGTTAGGAAAAACCATCCGTTAAAATTTATTTCATATAATTTAATGAAATACCAAAATATACCATACCATTTTTAAATCCAACATTTATACAATTTAAGGGATATTAATTTCGACTTTTATTCAATCAAAATAAGATTAAAATAGGTTCCAATTTCAAATCCTTAAAACCTCATATTTCCCAAGTAAAATAATCAATAAAATTGAATAAATACAACCCACCAATAACAATTTCAAGAATTTTCAAACCCTCTATATATACAATTTTCTTTAGTATACCATTTTCCAAAATTATCTTCAAATAATCAAAACCAATCTATATATCCCAAAAAAAACCCATTAAAAATAATAACATTTGTATCAAAAAAAATAAGAGATTTCATACTTAGTCGGAAAAAATCTCTTCAAATTCACCACTTTCCGAAATACCGATGATCCGACCCAAATCCGTCTCATTTTTTGTACCCAAACTTCGAACCCGACTCTTATCTTCAATCTCGACCTCTTCCTCATAAAGCCCATCATGTTCATCATCCGCTAAATCGTTTTTCTCATCAAATTCAATATCGGGATTTGAATGCATCATTGATTCCGACTTTGCCCTAGAGTTTTCGCAAATGCACGCTATAGGGTTTTCATGGAACTCTCCTCGGCCTGGTTTGACCTCATTCGGTTGACCCATAAAACCGATTTGATAAGCTCGAGTTGTGGTCTCGAATTCTTCCCATGTCATATTGTTTCGATCGACAAATAAACGCCAAAGCTTTTTGGCGTTCGGTCGGATTGTTGGTTTATGCCCAAAATACCTCCTAAATAAAAATTTGATAATGAGTATTTATATTCGTGAGATTTAAACTAATCTAAAAAAGTAAGAGCATCTCTCAACAGTTTTTCTATAATTTTTCTAAAATATAGAATTAATAGCCAGAAACTCTAAAAACATTTTTTCCAACTCCAACCGTTTTTTTATTTTAGGGAATTTATCATTACTTATATTATTAAAAAATCAATACATTTAATAAAATATTATTTCTCTCTCCTACACATTTAATTTAATAATTTTGATTGGTTGTATATATTAAAATATTGTTTCTCTCTCCTAATTTAGAGATTTGATAGATTTATCTCTATTTAGAGATTTCTCCCTAATTCCCTAAAATAACAAATAAAATAGCAATGCTGTTGGAGCATTTTTAAGAAGGAAAACTCATTTTTTTTTTCTATATTAGCGCAATGCTATTGGAGATGCTCTAACCAAACCAAACAAGCCCTCTATATCCTAGTACCATGTGGGGTCTACGAGTGGGGTATACATAATCCTGACCACCCTTGGCACTTTGGCAGGGCTGGTTTGGTTTGGTTTTACGGTATATTACCTTCTTCCGGCCAACATTTTGGCCATGTTACCATTATTGTTTGTGACGAAAACATTACTCTCGTCACAAACGATGAAATCTAGAGCGGCCATACGTGAAGAATACGATAAAAACGGTGCCATTTCGTCTTTGCTAGTGATGGTGTCTTTGGAGTGAATGTTCGGAAACAATGCTTTCAACGGCGCTAACGTATCTTCACCTCCGTAAACTTCACCGGATGCTACGTATATATGAACGTCACTCCCGTACCCTAACGCTCGTAACATAAGCCCAACTTCCTCGGGAGTCAATGGACATCTCCCTTGCCTTCGTTCCCTATCCGGGTTCCTTTTCTACAATTCAAAAATCCAATTTCAAAGATTATTTTGTTACTCTATCTATTTAAATTAAAGGGTAATGAAACAGATAATTATCCATGTTATAAAACTGTAGTCATTAAGTTGGATTATCGATATGTAAAGTACAAAAGGACACTTACATGTAAAGTTTTCCACCGTCTTCGAATTTGTTGTAATTCTTGTCGTTCCTTGTCTCCGCCACCGTAATAGCATCCGGAGAACGCAAGCATATCGGATTCGAATCTAAAACATTCGAGAATTCAGACACGATAACAATGTAGAATTAAGATAATCTTTTTTTGAAGTATATATAATATAATATTTATATACGAAAAACTGACAAAAAAAAGTCGTTAGATTTCATGAGGATTCAACTCTTGACTTTTCAGAAGGTTGGAATCTACCGGTGACTAGGGCCGGCCGGGAGCATGCCATGGGCCCACATGAAATCAGGGCCCAATTTTTTTTAGTATATAGAATAGGAAGGTTACTCGGAAAACGGTTTTATACGAATTATTAGTATTTTATTCAATTCAATTTTATTTCTGATTGAATATTTTTCCGTATTTATCCGGGAGGGTCTCTTTTTACACCTTGCCGAGCACATATAAGAGCATTTCCAACAGCTTCTCTAAAATAGATAAAAAATAAGTTTTTGTTCTCTAAACTCTCCAATAGTTTACTAGCTTGTTTGCTATAACAGAGAACACTTGAAAATTTTCCAAGTTTAGAGAATTTCTTAAAACTTGATGGTCGGGGAGAGAAATGATTATTTTATTCAACCCCACTAATAATATTAAAAAAATTATCATTTTATATTAAATTTTAAAAAAAGTGTATTGGAATGATAAATTAAAGAATATTATATTAATAAAATTTGTATTAAAATATATAAAATAGAAAATATGTTGGAATTGAATATAATTCTTTTTTTTTGTTTTTAAGAAAAATTATAGAGAGCCTGTTAGAGCTACTCTAAAATGTCAGAAACGGGTCTGCTAGTACCTAGGTACCACTAGGTTAATGATTAAAGAAAAATTAATAGAACTTGAAGTGTACCTTAAATGCAAAGCAACGAAACGCTTGCTTTTCATCCTCATTCGTTCGACTAACGTTTTCCCCATTTCAATAATAGGGTCGGTAAACTTCAAAGCATGATAGTTGGCTCGACATCTCAACTTTTGGAGATTCGTAGCCAACCGATTCGATAGCCTGTAATCGAACTTGGTAAGCATAACCGCCTGCAAAAAAAAAACGAACCAAAATAAATTTCTATAAACAAAAATCAATAATTCACAAAAGTCAAAATGTACCTTTTTTTTATCCAGCAAAGGCACCATTCTAGATTGATAGCACCCTTGATTGCACTTTCGAGGAACTCGGGTTCGATACGGATGTACAACTCGCCCGTTAACCGAAGAGGGTAACTCTTTCACAATCTTAACATCTTTCGAGAGATATGATATGAACCAATCCACATCAAAGATTTCAGAGAAATTACTGCACAAAATGGGCCCCATATAAACATCTGGAAAGTAAATAATCCAATCGCTTTCAAAAGCTATATTTAAAGTTGTTTTACATTGTCATCTGTTTAAGCAGTTATTTTTTCATAAATCCTCATGATTAATTTATCAGCTAACAGTTAGTTTATCAGCTGACCTTTGATCCTTCCAGTATGATTTCTGGTCGAGTTTTGGAACAACGAGAGTGGCGTTTAGTATATAAGCGGCAACCACGGCATCCGTTATCTGTAATTTCACCGGAGATTAATGAATCGAAATAAGATTACAATGAGTGACGAAAATCGCGATTACATACCCCGGTTCGTTGTTGATTTAAACCACCACTCGTAGCAATCAATAAAAACCGATGGGGATTAGTTTTCATCTTACTTTCTACAAAAAATCAAATTAAATTGGATTAATCAAACCTTAAATCAAAATAGAAACAATTGATTATGGGTTTTAATCAAAATTTTAAAATATATATATATATATATACATAGGAGAGGGATCAAATGAGAACCACCCCTCCTTAAAGGAATAAATTGTGGACCACATATAATGTGGGTCTCACATAACATTAAATCATTTATGATTTAATATTATGTGGGACCCATATCATATGTGATACACAATTGTCCCTTTGTTCCTTTAAAATTGCAAAGTTCTCATTTGAACCTTCCTCTATATATATATATATAAATGTTGGTTCATTTAGAAACTTTACGAAGGTAGAAACTTAGAAAAATTTTAAAAAATATATATATAGGCATCTTAAAATACAAACCATTACAAACTCGTACAAAGCAATATAAAAATAATTTTTTAATGATTTTTTTATCAAAATGTTATAATCTAAGATGTTATTTCACATGTTTGTTTCATAATATAAAAGTTTCACATGTATTTGTTTTCATAAAGTTAAAGTTTCGCACAATTCTGCTTCATGTTGTAAATCATGTTGTAAAGGTTTCACATGTATTCTTTTCACACGTATGTTGAAACAAACATATGAGTAATAATATCTTAAATCAAAACATTTGATGGAAAAAAGGGCGACAAGTGTCGGTCTGACTGATGAAATGCATTCGATAGGAATAACATAACACATTCAGATCGAATAAGACTGAATATATTCGGACCGAATGACTACATTAAGGGATTTAATCAAAATTAATATATATATATATATATATATCACCTAAAAACTTGGGATTTTTTTCCGAGCAACCGGAGTAGAATTCCGATTGACTTGACTTCCATAGATTCCGGCGAACACTCCAGTCTGTTCTTGACGGCTTCAAATTGAGAAAAATTAAATAATGATAACAACTTTATTATAATAAGTCAAATGAAATAAATAAATCATCCAATTGTGAATAAAAATATACATAAAAACAGAAGAAATCAAATGTAACGCTTACCGGAACAAGAAAAGCTGTCGGCTTTCCGGCATTTGACTGCACCTCGATTTCTCGATTCGACTGTAAACAAAAATGAATATTAAATTCGATTCTGAATAAAACGATTAGGTCAAAAGATGAGATTTGAGATTGGGTTTTATTTTACCAAGCTTCGGCTATGGCGGAAATGGCGGTGGTTGATCGGAGGAGATAAAAACGATAAGACGGCAAAGAGGAACAAAATACATCCGGCGACGGCGGAGATGAACGGAAAAAGATGGTGGAGGTGGATACGACGGCGGTTGTAGAGTATTGCACTTTGGAATATACCAATACCAATATAAACAGCAGCGTTATTATTGTTGTTGTTGTGATAGGGTTTCTTCTTCATGGTTGATTTGTGTGTTTTTTTAAATGAAAATGACGGTGGCGGTGGCGATGGTGATGGTGGTGGTGGTGGTGACGGCGGCGGAATGGTTCATTTTCCGATGAGATCATGGTGTGGCAAGCGAAAGAGAATCATCGTCATCAAACAAAAAGGGTATTGTGATTGTGTGATTTATTTATGGGTTTGATTCTTGCAGAAAGAAAGAGAATGTGGGCCAGGGACACCGGCCTTCACCTCGATGGAATCGCAAGCAAGAAATCTTTGAGTTGGATTGCTGATACGGATGTATAAATTATAAATTATAATTACAAAAAGGACCCTCAAGTTTATGCTATTTTTCAAATGTTTTAAAACCCGGGTTTTTAGTTGATCTGGTGTGGTGATCGGGTCCCGGGTTAACTGGTTCAACCATCGGGTTAACCGGTTTTAATAATTCACTTAATCTCTTGTATTTTTTCAATGTTTTAAGACCCGGATTTTTTTAGTTGACCCGGTATGGTGACTGGGTCCCGGGTTAACTGGTTCAACCGGTTCAACCACCAGGTTAACCGGTTTTTATAATTCATTTAATCTCTTGTATTTTTTTTTCATTTTTCTACGTGGATACATATATATAAAGTAATAATTTGATGTCCACAAGTTTCAACATTAAAAATACACAAACAACAAGTTTTACATCAATCCAAATACATTAAAAACACACATAACACAAAAAAATGAATTTTAATATAAAAACGGGTTAACTGGGTTTGAGAAACAGGTTTACCACCGGTTTAACCGGGTTTTTGAGAAACCCGACCGGGTTGAAACGGGCCGGTCATATGCATTAACCCGACGTTATTTAACCCGGTCACTACCTCGGGTCCCGTTCCAACCACTTCAACCGGGCCGGATTAACCTGGGTTTTAAAACATTACTATTTTTTACATAAACACTAGGGTATTAAAAACGTTTGACCGTTTGAACCGGTCGAACTAAGTCAAGTAGGACCGTTTTGGCGATTTAAGTTGTCTGGCGGTTCTGTTCGGTTTAAAAAATAGTCAAAACGCTCGATCTAGTTTAGTATTATGTTTTTTTTCAGCAGTCTGGATCGAATCGATTGTTAAATACATATATTATAATTATATTTGGTTTTCCTATTATATGCTCAACTTTATAGCAAAATTATAAAAGATTTGTCCAAAATATTATGTTTTTAGTTTTAGTTTCTTAATTGACCGTGTCAGCTAAATGGACAAAGTTTTAGATTTCGTCGAAAATCAAACCCAATTTTTAAAATCTTCATTCGACTTGATCAATAGAGATAGATGTATCTTTTTAGAATTGAGTATCCTAGTTTTTTGAAGAGTAAATTACATTTTTGTTCCTATGGTTTGTTTGAAATTGCGGTTTTTATCCTTGTGGTTTAGTATTTTTCGTCTTTATGATTTGTAATTTATTGCTATTTTAATTCCTAGACTAATTTTTACATTTTTAAGTATAAAAGACCAAAATAGTAAAAATTTATAAACCACTCGATGAAAATAACAATAAGTTATAAATTATAAGGATAAACATAGCAATAATTTACAAACGATAGAGACGAAAACCGCAATATTCAAACCATAAGGATGAAAATCATAAGTTTTAACAAACCGAACGAAAAACATAATTTAGTCTTTTTTTAATTAATGTTATATTGGTAGAAATTTCATTTTGAATGTATGACTATAATGTTATTTTTAATTTAAAGTCTATAAAAGACCCAAACCGTCTAAACCAATCAAACCAAACTGTCTTTTTATAATCTAATTTGACCAGTTTGATCATTTGATCCAAATGCTCGGTTTGGAAAAGTTTCTAGACCAAACATTACAGTTTGGTTTGTGGTTTGAAAGGTTAAATCGTTTAAAAATCATAACTGTAAGAAACATCATAACTGTAACTTTTTTTTATAGAAAAGTCATGAAATCACGTAGAATTGTTCAAGTTTCCATCGTTGTCTTTATTTACGTATCATTTTTAAATTATTGGTCAATACTCAAGTATTTGATTAGAATAAACCTATTTATTTTATAATTTATGTTTATAATTATAACTTTTCCGATTTTAAAAATCATGATTATTGTTAAAAAGAGATACATATTATAAAAAAAATCGTTTTTGCTAAAAAACTTATTAGATAAAATTAAAAAAATTTATTAAGAAAAAGAGAAAAAAATCAAACTAAAATAATTATTTATTCTTAATTTTTCTAAAAGTCGTATCAACTAGTTTTTTTTTTTGAAATATTCAAATATCTAGTTTTTATGTAACAACTTCGATTATAATATCGATAATGATGATCAAGATGCATTAACATATTTGAAAAAAATGTATTGGATATAATGCATGATAAAACTTTTTAACAACTATTTTAATTCTTTAACAAAGTGGGACCCACCATCATATTGTGACGCATGATATATATGAAGATCGTTTCATGCTTTTTGTTGGTTCACAATGTTTTTTTTGTTTTTATTTCAATAGGGTCATTGGTTTCACATTCGCATAACACGCATTGTAGCCTTGTAGGTGTCCATATAACAACATTTTTAATCGGTTTCTAATAATTCCTTTAAGTAAGGTTTTAATACGCTATTTTAGGTTATGTTTGGTAAAAGTAGATAATAAGGTACATTTTGTTTTATAAGATAACTTATCAAAACCTTAATTTTATTAAGAGCATCTCCAACAGCATCTTCAAAATGGATAAAATAAGGATTTTGGAGATTTTGAGCATTGTTTTTACTCCAAGAGCATCTCCAAAACTTTCTCCAAAATGGAGAAAGCATGAAAGAGATTACAAAAATCTCTAAATTCAGAGAATTTGGAGACATCTCCAAAAATGATTACCATGAAAGATAAATTATTTTTTATTATGTTCCACCAATAAAAAAAAATGAAATTAAATATTTAGATAAGATAAATAATATTTTATAAGAAATATAGAATATTCTAATAATATAATGAATTGCAATCTTCAAAATGAAGATGTTGTTGGAGTTGAATGTAATATTTTTTAGAGATTTTTGAATTTGAATCTCTATTTTAGAGAAAGTTATAGAGATGCTGTTGGAGATGCTCTAACTTATCAATAAAGTATCTTATAAGTTAATTTATGGTCATCCAAACAACTACACTAAAAATAAGGTACCTTATAAGGTGACTTATAAGTCGTCTTATTTTTGTCAGACAATGCTTAAGAATGAAAATCAAATTTTAACTTTTGGGAAAAAAAATTAATATTTAATATATTTAAACATAAAAAATTCAAATCTTTAAAAACTTACATTCAACTCAGTTTTTCAATATTTAAGATTATAACATTAACTTCTTTCAAAAAAAAATTTTATAACATTAACTATATTATTAAAATGTTTAATTTTTATTATTTTTATATCCTAAACATTTAATTTTAAAAACTTTTTTTGTGACAACCGTCAATAATAATAAAATCATTTATAAGAGTTTTTTGTATCTGTGAAATTTTATTATTTCTTTTCTACTTTATTTATTTTAAATAAAATTTTGAACGTTTTATTGAAAAAATTAACCCTAAAATTTCGATTTATCTATTAAAGGGAATATATTGAAAATACTTGATTCAAGAAACTTTCAATTAAAGTTTATCAAAAATATAATGAATTCAAATTTATTAAATGAAAACAATAAAAAATCCTTTCTCTCTCTACAATAAATATTGAAAATATTTCCAAATTTAAAGATTTTGCTACTTTCATGTTTTCCATTTTCTTTACTTTTAAGAATCTTTTAGATATGCTATGAATTTAATATATTAACATATATTCTATTAAGTAATAGAGGAAAGTAATAATGGTTTTTCCTAAGTTTAAACATTATATATTTTAATTATACTATGGAAATCGAAGAGAAAGGATATTTTTGTAGCAAAATAAACGTAAAGGCCATTTGAATTGATAGAATACTTTTTGAATGAATTGAATCTTGTAGAACAAATTAAAATTAAAAAGACTTGTAGTATTTTGTACGTTTGATTTATAAAATTAAAAAATATAATTAAATTCTAATTTTCATAGATAATTTATAAATAACCATAAAAATAATTAATTTTCCTTTTTTATCGGTTGATCATTTATTAAATAAATGCAGCAAATCCATACTTGTAAGATTTTATGTAAAAATCTCAAATTTTTAGTTTAGACTTTCTTTTTAATCAAACATAAAAAAAAAATTAAATTCAATTTCAAATTTCTTCAAAATGTTATAAACTTCAGTGTCTTGGTTTTAAGAAACTTAAAAGGATCTTAGCCAATCAAAACGCAACCTCATTAGTTGGTCAATTTTCCAAGGAAAAATGGAGTTTTTGATCAAACAGGTGTATTTTTAGAACATATTTATCAAATGGGTGTACTTTTAAACATATTTACTAAACGGGTGTAGTAGTCTATTTAATGGGGATTTTAGTTTTTTTTTAAACCAAATTTTTACTGCTGTTTATTTACTGGGTGTAGTAGCGTACATATTTACCAAACCTGTACATTTTGCTGATAGTATTCGCCCATGGTTTCTTATCTTTGCCTTTGGAAATGCATACACAACACATATAAACCCAAAGTGGTTTTGAATTTGCCTTTAGATTCAAGTTGCAACCCCAAAATCATCAATTACCACCTGCTGCAACTTGCAAACCCTACAAAAATCCATTCTTTTGTTTTCAAATATATTCTTCAATCATGTCAGTTACTCCAAACAGTACAGCTTTCATGGCGCAAGCAATGCACGCTGATAATCCACACCATGACACATTCCATAGATTCTTCGAGTGTTGGATCAGCGAGCAGAATACATACCTTGAAGAACTCGTTTCTGCCGCCAACAACCACAATCAAGACACGATTTCGATGTTCTCGCCGACGTGGCGGAGCAAGCTCGAGGATGCGTTTTTATGGATCGGCGGATGGCGACCGACGTTGGCGATTCATTTGTTTTACTCCAAATCAGGAATCCAATTGGAAGCTAAAATCGGCGATCTGATCCGTGGATTGACGACTGGAGATCTAGGAGATTTGGAACCGAGAAATCAGATCAATCGAATCGACGAATTACAGAAGAAAACAATCTGTGAAGAACTAACGAACGTTAACCGAGAAATTTATGAAACAACAGGACTCGGTGGCAGATAGATCGATGGTGGAGCTTTCGAACGCGGTGTCGGAGATGATTCGGAATGAAGAAGAAGACGGTGAGATGAATGAAGAGGAAGTGGAATCGACGTTGGATTCGAAAAAGGAAGGTTTTGAGGAGTTGTTACACATGGCGGATGATCTGAGATTGGAGACATTGAAGGCTGTAATCGAGATATTGAGACCGATTCAGGCGGTGCATTTTCTGATCGCGGCGGCGGAGCTGCATCTCCGGATATACGATTGGGGGAAGAAGAAGGATGCTCACGTGGCAGAAAATGTTACTGGGCCAACTAAGAATTTATTAACAGTAAAAAAAAGAGTAAAAAATTGGTTAAAAAAAACACTAAAATCCCCATTAATAGACTACTACACCCATTTGGTAAATATGTATAAAAGTACACCTATTTGGTAAATATGTTCTAAAAATACACCTGTTTAATCAAAAACTCAGGAAAAATGGAAGGGGTTGATTAAATGGATAAAAGAGTAAATTACTTGCTTCGTCCATAAGGTTTGTCATTTGTTACGGAATTGGCCTGTTAATCTTCAATATTAAAATAAGCATCCACCTGTGCAATTTGTTATGGATTTGGTCCCTCACGCTAACGACCATCCATTTTTTACCCATTAAGTATGATGGTAAAATTGGTCTTTTTATCTTTTTTTTACCATTTTTTTCAAAGCAAAAGGACCAAGTATGTAATTTACTCAAAATTACATTATATTTTGAAACAAAGATCTTTGAAACCCATATTGTTGGAACTAGAGGTGTTTGTAATGTGGGTTGGGATAAAATCGCAAACCGCATCACGTTGATTCAAAGGTGGAGGCTTCAGATCTAGGTTTGAGTTTTTAATATGTGTTCGATTCTACAAGATCTGGGATTGATGGTTTGATGAAATGTATATCCAAATTTAAGTTCAATTTAACATATTGGAGTTTGTCATAAGACATTTTTGTTGGTGTTGGTTTTGCAGTTCGATCAGACAAACATGAGTTTGTCGATTAAATAGATTTTTCCTCAATCTCGTGTTTCTTGATCATTTTTTGTTGGAACTTTTCACTGTTCTTGGTTTTTTGTTTAGGGTTTTCCATTGTTCCCGCTCTTAAATTAGGGTGTTCATTTAAAAACACAAGTTATGGGCAATGATTTTGATGATAATGAATCTAATTTGTTGTTTAATTTCTTTATATAATGTGTATGAAGAACTAGGGGTGTACACAAAACCGTCAACCCACGAAACCCGTGAAACCCAACCTGCTAACAAGCCCTTTAAACTTAACGCGCCAAACCGCCAATTTGGAGGGTTGAAATTGGGTTAGCATAACTCAACCCACCCACACCGCCAACACGTCACTAATGTATATGTAGCATCCCTAAATTTAAAGAAAATAACAGGGAATTTAAACTTTCAAAAACTCTTAAGATGCGAGATAGCTTAAATACAAATTACATAATATCTCTCCCAAAAGATAACAAGACACGCATCAGAGATTCTAATTAAACTATCTAATCCATAAATGGATTTAGAATAAGTCAGGTGTACTAATATCATCAAGTCTGCTATGTTCAAAACCAATGATGTTTCTACGCCATCCTAACGAAACCTCTCAAGCTCCATTACAACTCGGAAACCTTTTATGAACTGATATGCATGTCAATAAGAAAAAATGTTAGGCTTAACGCCTATTGAGTTAAAGTAGTTCTCTCAAGAATAAAAATATTGGAATCCGAAGAGTTTCCCCTTTTTCCCAAATGTTACCTTTATAGGAAAAACATTTATAGACGAGGGAGCGTATTCCTAAAATCATTTTCCAAATATAAGACCCAATCATGAAATGCCCCTTTAAAACCGACCACCGTGCAACTTTATTCTTGAACAATAATAAATAAGCATTGACCCAAGATTATACGATTTGTGATAAAAACCATATACCCCAAATCACCGAAAGTAAGGATATACTCAATGCCCAAATAATACCTTTCGGTGACGGGGGAGCCCTGATTCCGTCTATTGCGGTGTAACACAAAATTAGCTAGGATTCAACGTTAATGAGTAGCACCCTAAGATCACGACCCCGATGTCTGACCCCTCATCGAGTGCCCACATAATACCTAAAGTCCCAGAGCCCGACCCATACGGGTTCATCTAAGTAACACCCCGACCCCATGCCTACTTAGATACCGTAGACTCACACATTAAACTAATGACACTGGAACCCAACCCTGCACAGGTCCATCCCCAAAATATCAGTGTGAACTATGAGAGGCACCAACCTCTAATATGGGTTCTAATGTCTTACCTCAACGAGTTCATCATCGTAATACCCAGGGTACCAGAGGCATCACCCACATGGGTTCATCTCTGCAATACCCGCGGTCCCAGAGAGGCATCACCCACACGGGCTCATCTCTTTATTACCGGCTACCACAAAGTCTAATGGCGAGTGGCCTCAAAACGAGGAACTCGAAGGTCTTTCAACAACCAATACTTACTCATATGCCTATGAATCCAATGCAATAAAGTCTAACTTTACACGACTCCAAAATGAAAGACAATACTCCCAAGATAAGCAATTTCCAATAATTTTAGCATGTACGAATAATACATCTAGGACTACACATTGAGTCATTTGGATTAAACTCTAGTTAGAAGCCTTTTAAAACCCTACTATCTTAAATAAAGTCCAGCTTAAAGCCCAAAAGTCGATACGACATATTTCCCAAATTCTCCAAAGTCAAGGATGTTGTGTATCAAATACTTATACCTTTTGTAACCAAAGGCTAACAAACATTTATCCAAATTTTATAAATTGGGTAAAGTCCCCAAAATACGTTTGACTCAAGTTGATAAATACTTTGATTTATGCAATAATACCAAGAAATCATTTTTAACTTCAAAATACACTTTCTCAAAGGTTAGAATAATAAGTGGACTCAAATTCTTCAAATGCCAAAAATAACTCTCTTTAAGAAATAAATATTATTTGGTGTTTCAAAACACCTCATAAATTCTCATAAAGCCTTAATATGCATTTTATATCCCAAAGCACTTAATTGCAATTTTCATAGATTTCACCAAACAAGAACCAAGCTTATGAGAATATGTTTAAATCCCTCAAAATAGACATTTTGACATATATATATATATGTATAGAAGGAGGTTCAAACGAAAACGCTAAGGGTGCGTTTAGTTAGCGAAAACTGTTTTCATTTTCCAAGAAAAAGTTTTCAGAAAATGGAGTTGCGTTTTCATTCTCAGTTTCCTATGAAAATTTTTCAAAACGCGTTTAGTTGAAATGGTGGAGTTTTCATTTTTCATTTTTAGAAAATTAGAAAACGCGTTTAGTTATGCATTTTCTACCAGTTTTCATTTTCTATTTTAATTTTTTTTTCAAATTAGAAAGTGTGTGTACACACACACGTTCGCACGCGCACACATACTTTCACAGACACACACACACATACACTTACACACACTTTCACAGACATAAACACACATTCACACACATTCACCCACACACACACACACACACTCCTTCACATTCACTTTCACTTTCACACAGACATACACACACACACACACACACACTCCTTCACATTCACTTTCACTTTCACACAGACATACACACACACACACACTCTCCTTCACATTCACTTTCACACATACATATACACACACACACACACACACACACTTTCACATGCACACACATTCACACACACGCGCGCACACACACACACACACACACACTTTCACTTTCACACAAACATACACATACACACACATACATTTTCACTTTCACACAGACATACACATACGCTTTCACTTTCACACAGACATACACATACGCTTTCACTTTCACACATACACACATTTTCACACACACACACACATACATTTTCACTTTCACACAGACATACACACGTTTTCACTTTCACTTTCATACAGACTTACATACATTCACACACACACACACACACACTTTCACACGCACTCACTTTCATACACACACACTTTCACAGACACACACACACACACACACTTTCACTTTCACATACACATACACACACATATATTCACACACACACACACACACACACTTTCACTTTCACATAGACATACACACACTTTCACTTTCACATACACATATATTCACACACACACTTTCACTTTCACACAGACACACACACACACACTTTCACTTTCACACACACACGCACGCACACACATACACACACACTTTCACTTTCACATAGACATACACACACACTTTATTATCTTTTTCTTATTTCATAATGTGTGTGTGAAAATGTGTGTATGAATGTGTGTGTGAATGTGTGTGTGAATGTGTGTGTGAATGTGTGTGTGTGAAGTGTGTATGAAAGTGAAAGTGTGTGTGTGTGTGAAAATAAAAGTGTGCGTGAAAATGAAATTTTGTGTGTGTGTAAGTGTGAATGTGTGTGTGTTTGTGAGAATGTGTGTGTGTGTGTGTGTGAAAGTGAAAGTGTGTGTGTGTGAAAGTGAATGTGTGTGTGTGTGTTTGTGCGAATGTGTGTGTGAAAATGAAATTTTGTGTGTGTGTGTGCGTGAAAGTGTGAATGTGTGTGTGTGTGTGAAAGTATGTGTGTGTTTGTGAGAATGTGTGTGTGTCTAAAAAAGTGTATGTGTGAATGTGTGTGCATGTGTGTGTGTGTGAAAATGAAAGTGTGTGTGTGTTTATGTGTGTGTGTGTGCGTGTGTGAAAATGAAAGTGTGTGTGTGTTTATATGTGTGTGCGTGTGTGTGTATGTGTGAAAGTGTGTGTGTGTGTGTAAAAGTGCGCGCACGCGTGTGTGTATGTGTGTGAAAGTGCGTGTGTGTGAAAGTGTGAATGTGTGTGTGTGTGAAAGTGTGAATGTGTGTGTAAGTGTGAATGTGTGTGTGTGTAAGTGTGTCTGTAAAAGTGTGTGTGTGTGTGTTTATGTGAAAATGAAAGTGTGTGTGTGTGTGTGTGTGTGAATGTGTGTATGTGTGTGCGAATGTGTGTGTGTGTATGTTTGTGCGAATGTGTGTGTGTGAATGTGTGTGTGAAAGTGAGTGTGTGTGAAAATGAAAGTGTGTGAATGTGTGTGTGTGTGTATGTTTGTGTGAATGTGTGTGTGTGTGTGTGAAAGTGTGTGTAAATATGAAAGTGTCAATGTGTGTGTGTGTGTGTGAAAGTGTGCACACATGTGTGTGTGTGCATGAAAATGTGAATGTTTGTGTATGTGTGTGAATGTGTATGTGTGTGTATGTGAATGTGTATGAAAGTGTGAATGTGTGTGAATGTGTGAATGTGTGTGTGTGTGTGTGAAAGTGTGTGTGTGTGAATGTGTGTGTGAAAGTGTGTGTGTGTGTGTGTTTGTGTGAATGTGTGTATGTGAAAATGAAAGTGTGTGTGTGAATGTGTGTGTGTGTGTGTGAATGTGTGTGTGAAAGTGTGTGTGTGTGAATGTGTGTGTTTGTACGAATGTGTGTATGTGAAAATGTGTGTGTGTGTGTGTGTGTGTGTGTGTTTGTGTGAAAATGTGTGTGTGTGTGTGAGAGAGTGTGAAAGTGTGTGTGTGTGTGTGTGTGAAAGTGTGTGTGTGTGTGTGTGAAAATGTGTGTAAAAATGTGTGTGTGTGTGTATATATGAAAATGAAAGTGTCAATGTGTGTGTGAAAGTGTGTGCACGGACGTGTGTGTGTGTGTGAAAGTGTGCGTGTGTGTGAAAGTCTATATGTGAATGTGGAAAAGTTTTTAGAAAATGAAAATTTTGAAAACTCAAAAAAGTTGTTTTCTAAATCCAATGTAAATTTAGAAAATGAAAATGAAAATTTTTTTGGAAAAATTTTGAAAACTGAACCAACTAAACGCGTTTTCCAAATTTTCATTTTCACTGGAAAATTTTTCTAGAAAACAGAAAATTTTTCACGAACTGAACGCGCCCTAAGTATTTAAGAAAACAAGTATAACATAAAAATCATATGTGATTTTGTACTAACATAAAAAATGGACATGGACGACTTTTGACGCGGGTTAAGTTGCGGAGAAAGTCGCGACTAATCATATATGATTTTGTATGTGAATCATATATGATTTTGTACATGAAAAAAGTTTTCTTGTTTTCTTAAATAGGTAGCGTTCTCGTTTGAACCTGCCCCTGTATGTATATATATATATATATATATATATATATATATATATAATTTTACAAATCAAATAGAACTCATCTTGCTAGAATTATGTTAAATCTAGGTTTTACCCCAATTTGAGTTTCCTTCGAAAAAGATTTTAGATCCACAAAGATCCAACACCAAAACTTTATCTAGCTCTTTAACAAACCTAAAAATACACCAAATATAACTCCCAAAAATTAGGTCCAAACAATACTTGGTACAGATCTCAAATCAACCAAAATACCTAAAATAGTCAAAACCCTAAAACAAGGAAACTACTTCCAGATATATGTTCTAGAGAACCAACAAGAAAGATTTTGACAAGAAATAAGGTTTAGGACGGTTGTAATGACTTAAAATCTTGATTTGGAGAAAACCTCAAAGTTTGGTCAACATTGGTAGAGGAAAATTGGGGAAGATGAAGTTGATACATTTCCAAAATACTCTAGGATCTTCCAATAAACTTTACTTTCATAGATCTAGGCTTGAAGAGCTTCCAAAAACGAGAACATAGGAAGAAAAATCGCCCTAAACCGACTTAGGATGAAGTAGATACGAAGAAATGAGTGAAATCCAAATTTTAAGGGTTTACTGCGCAAACACAGTGAGTTCCGCGACCTCGCGTGTATGTGATAGAGGGAAGCGATCATCAGAGACCCGCGCGATTCCTGTCGTGACCTCAAGTCGCGTGGCAGGTCGCGGGCGAGGAAATCTGGGCATATTGAGTTCCTTTTTATCACATAAACCGCCCAAAACCAAAAACCTTCTTAATGTAAAGTTTTTAACCTTCAAAGTCTACAAATTAGGGTATATATTTCTTAAATATAAAACCAACTCAATAATACCCAATAACTTAAATTCCTGGGTTTTCCACGAATATAATCTAGTCTTCAAATCACGTTCTAAACTTCAAAATCCAGATTTGTAAAATCTCGGGTGTTATAGTATATTATTTCGATAAAGTTATATATATATATATATATATAATATTTACAGTCTTTATAATTTAAAGCCCAAAAAATATATACATATATTTAGTCCAATTTACATCCCAAATCCCAAATTTAATCAACTAGGTCAAGCCAAAATTAATCCAACTAGATAGGACGTTCTATGAACTATTCAGTAGTCGATCGATATACCTCAATACATTTCCCCCCCTTATTCCCTTTACACAAGTGCACTGAAACGACTATATCTAGCGCTTTGTATGATATCAATGATCGATATGCACTTTAATATGTGATTCTCTATTGCGTAGATGCTATTCGAAGTTGGAACCACAAATGTTTAGAAGTTGCTTTCTTTCTTTATATAAATTTATGTTCATTGTGTAAATGGACATATGAAGTATGTTTCAAACTAGAAGTTGGAAACATAATTTTTTGTTTTCATTGCATAATGCTCTCAGAAGTTTGTTTTTTTATTGCATAAAGAAATCTCATATGTTTCTTGTAGTTTGTGACTTAATTTGTATTTTTTTTAATCCTATTTTCTATGTACAAGAGTAATGAAAAATACTCGCAAGTCCCTAAAAATCGAAAACAATGATGAACCAAACACGCCTAAGAAAAGGGGAGGTAGGACCTCAAACATTTAGAATCACCTTTAGAAAAAAGAATTTAGATGTGTTTATAATCATTATGGAAAAGCCTAAGCGCATCATAGTAAGAGAATTGGAAGAAGTTTTTGTATATTACTAACCCACTAAACCAACCCAACCTGCCCTAACCCGCAAGGACTGGGTATACTTTTGAATGAGTTAGGTTGGGTTGAGATTTTCCAGACTGCCATAATTAGGTTGGATTGTAAAAATGTCAAAAACCGTTGAACCCAACCGGCGTACACCTTTATGAAGAACAAAAATAAAAAAAGGATTTAAGATTTTGATTGAAGGTGTCGTCGATTGATTTTTCTTTGTTAACATGAACGATGTTCATTCACAATAAGATAGTAAAATGAAGCTTGTGACGTTGTAGTTAACGGACAAAATGGATGGTTGTTAGCATGTGGGACTAAATCCATAACAAATTGCATAGGTGCATGCTTATATTGTAACAATTGAAGATAAAGGACCAAATCTGAAAAAAATCACAAACCTCAAGGAGCAAATCCATGCTTACTCTAGTTAAAATTATACTTGGTATGTATTTTTTGGTATGTACTTTTAATCATATAATCTAACTAGAGCAAAGCACTACAATGACTAAACTTATTAGAGGTGTTAAAAAACCTGTTGGACTGTTTAAACTGGTTAAACTAAGTTAAATCAGATTATTTTTTGACGGTTTAAGCGGTCTGGACGTTTGGTTCGGTCTTAAAATTAGCCAAGCCGCTTAGTTTGGTATGGTATGTGGTTTCAACGTTTTTTGAACGGTTTGGACCAAACCGACAACCAAAAGTACACATGTATTAGTTATATATAGCTTTTTCATGTTACAGGCTTAACTTTTATGACCCAATTAAAAAACTGCGTTCAAGTCATTATATTTTTAGTATTCATTTTTCAATTGACTGTGTTATCTAAATTGACAAAATTTCAAAATCCATCAAAAATCAAATACAAAATTCCAAATTGTCCTCCAATGTGCTCATTGTTTGTCCTTCAAACTATTGTTGACGGACTTGTTTAACTTATTTTGAATCTTCTCAAAAAAAATTATTTTAGAGATAATCGTTTTCTTTATATTTATGTATACTATTTTATTAATAATGTTATGTTGGTGGAAATTTCATTTTGGATATAGATTTATGTTTTTTTAGTTTAAACCCATAAGAGGGCATGCCGTCTAAACCAGTCAGATCAGACTGTCTTTTTGTGGTCCGGCATGATTGGTTTGGTCAATTACGGCCAAACCATTTGGTTTGGAAAATTTCTAAACCGTCATTACGGTTTGGTTTGTGGTTTGGGGGATTAAACCGTTCAAACTGGACCGTGAACACCGCTAAAAGTTGTCATTTTAAATAAGATTTTTAATATTTTTTCAACTTATTAATAAGATTTGTATAAAATATTTATTCTATATCATATCAAAGAATTACAATTACACAACGGAGAGGTTTAAATGAGAAGTAGAGAAATGATCTTAGCCCTTGCATCAAATGATCAAATTTCTTTATAGGAAGGGTAATATAGTAACTAAAAAAATGTGTCAGCGATAATCACGATCTCGATTCTGTTAACGTATCGATCACGTCATCATCATCGTCGATGACAACAACGAAAGTCTAGTCCCGCAATATGATATAAATCTCGTGAACGATGCTATCATCTATTTTTCTCGATCATATATCACATTATAGGTTATCAAATTTCTTAATTCTTTCTCGATCAAATCTCGTATTCTTTCAATATGAATTTGAATCCAAAAGGCGATATTGAGTAAAATGTTGATTTTGATCCTAAAAACTATAATGTTATACATGAATCTAAAATTAATCTCTGAATCAATTAAAAATTTCATATGTGAATGACTTAAAATAGTTCATATGTGTATCTTTATGTTCACACACGAATCCGATAAATATTTCATGTGTAAATCATACGAGTTTATATGTAAATCACTTAAATAGTTCATATGTGAATCTTTATGTTCACACACGAATCCGACAAATATTTCATGTGTAAATCATACGAGTTTATATGTAAATCATACGAGTTTATATGTAAATCACTTAAATAGTTAATATGTGAATTACATGCGTTCACATATGAACATATAGTTCATATGTGAATCAGTTAAATAGTTCATATGTGAATCACACGGGTTCATATATGTACTTGTTTGCTGCATATTTGTAAAAGTTACGAAACTATTCCTTTATCTTTCGTAGTAGTTGCTAACCATGCGACCAAATTATCCCGTGCTGCACGATCAACCCCTCAAATCTTGAACATTAATTTTTTTAATGGAGGGGTTAGGATAGGATCATTACTCTACTTTTCATATATTTAACACTTATCAATTGAACCTATGATATATATATATATATAGAGAGAGAGAGAGAGGGGGAGAGAGAGCATACCCAATAGGTTATCCAAAATAAGGAATTAAAAATTAAGTTCCAAAGAAAAAATACCATCATATCTGACAGTTGATCATATAATTATGACTATATATTGGGTTTTCATGAGACAAATCTATTTTTATAAGATCTGTGAGATCATAAAATAAAACTAAAACTTTATAGCAAAACGCTTTAAAAATATATAAAAGATGAACATTAAAGACAAAAACACTATGGGCCCGTTTGGTTGGAGGAATTTGAAGGTATTTGGAGGGATTGTGATTTCAAATAAGTCATTTCCGGTGCGAACTCTGGTGATTTTCTTGAAATTATATTGTACTATATCTTAATATTTATGCCAAATACTGCAGTCAAATAAGTCGTCATGTCAGTAATCTGAGAACTATCCCCAATACAATGGATTGGATTGAAATCTCAATCCCTCCAAATCCCTTCAAATCCCTCCAACCAAACGGGCCCTATGAACATTTTGTGTTTTTTTTTCTTAATATGACAGGTCTTATGAAAAAACTTATCTTCCACGCTTTTGATGTCTATAGTTGTATGCTCAGAGCATCTCCAACAACATTGCTATAATAGAAAAAAATGACATTTTTCCTTTCAAAAATGCTCCAACAACATTGCTATAATGTTTTCTATTTTAGATAATCAGAGAGAAATCTCTAAAATATCTAAAGTAGGAGAGAGAAATTGTATACAACCAATCAATTTTTTTAAAGTTAAATGTGTTGGATAAAGAAACAACATCCAACCAATCAAAATTATTAAAATTAAATAAGTAGAAGAAAAAAAATAATATTTTAATAATATAATTACTAGTGAATTATCTAAAATCGAAAAACTCTTGAAATTAGAAGAAATTGATTTTAGAGATTTATCTTTTAATTGCTTACTTTAAAATTTTTATAAAAAAACTGTTAAATATGATCTTATATCATAAAGGAAATGAAAAGGATAGTGAGACAAAACCATGGATGCCAAATTTAATATACAACTTTTCTGACTCACATCATCCTACCTCACTTTTATTTTAAGAGTATATATATATATATATATATATATATATATATATATATATATATATATATATATATATAGGGGAGGGATCATATGAGAACACTACCAATTTAAAGGAACAAAGGAACTCATTTGGGACCCACATCATATGTGATCCACAATAGTCCCTTTGTTCTTTTAAAAATGCAAAGTTCTCATTTGAACCTTCCTCTCTCTCTATATATATATATATATATGGGAGGGATCATATGAGAACACTACCAATTTAAAGGAACGAAGGAACTCATCTGGGACCACATATGATGTGGGTCCCACATAACATTAAATCATAAATGATTTAATATTATGTGGGACTCACATCATATGTGATCCACAATAGTCCATTTGTTCCTTTAAATTTACAAAGTTCTCATTTGAACCTTCATCTCTCTCTCTCTATATATATATATATAGGGGAGGGATCATACAAGAACACCCTTCTTTAAAGAAACAAATGAACACTTTGTGGATCACATATTATGTGGGTCCCACATAATATTAAATCATTTCTGATTTAATATTAAATCATATTAAATCAGAAATGATTTAATATTATGTGGGACCCACATCATATGTGGTCCACAAGGTGTTCCTTTAAATTTACAAAGTTCTCATTTGAACCTTCCTCTCTCTCTCTCTCTATATATATATATATATATATATATATAGGGAGAGGTTCAAATGAGAACTTTTGATTTTTAAGGGACACATTGTGGACCACATATGATGTGGGCCCCACGTATTAAAAAATCATATATGATTTAATGGTGGGTCCCATTGAATCATATATGATTTTTTAATGTGTGGGGCCCATATCATATGTGGTCCACAAGGTGTCCCTTTGTTCCCTTAAAGATGAGTGGTTCTTGTATGATCCACCCCCTATATATATATATATATATATGTTATCTTTACAGCAAAAACACTGTGAAGGTTACCTTCACAACAAAAAAATTATGTAGATTACCTTTATAGAAAAAAACTGTGAAGATTCATATTTTTTTTCACCTTCATAGTATTTTTGCTGTGAAGTTTCAAGTGTAAAAAAGTTGTCTCACGGGTCTCACGGAAATAGGCTGGTCTCACGTGATCCCAAGTCTATATTTTATAGATATATATATATATATATATTCAATTTTAATTAAGTTAATAATTTTATATACTAATATTATAATATATAATATATTTATATATATAAACAAATGTGAACGAACATTCACGAACGAGACAATTGTTCATGATCGTTCATTTAAAGTCAAGAATACAATTAAAGCGATTATGAACACCATACGAACACCATCTGAACACCGAACAGACCGTATGAACACAGTACAAACACCGTCATGCAGATCAAAAACTCAAGAATACAATAAAAATGATTATGAACACCATACGAACACCGAACATACACCGTCTGGGCATGTGGTCATAAACTGTTCAAACCCAAATGGGATGCCTTAAATGTTACTAGAAAACAAAAGCAATCTAATATCATGTTGCAAAGATCTGATCGAGTGATACATGGACACAAATGCGAGAACTTCAAATAGAATTAAGGATACACACATTTTTTTTCTAAATTAAAACCAATAAAAAAACAAGTTAACTTCATTCGTATGAACATGATATTCACATGGCTTTCATGCATTACTATGAACATTGTTTCATAACATGAGTTACATGTGTTAGGAAAGTTGTTTTTAATCCTTATTCTCTCGCTCTTCTTCCTAAGTGAATATTGGCACTCAAAATCATCATCAATTTATATCCAATTAAATGTAGGAGTCGAAACCGTTGGTAACCGATGTGAATTAAATGTGGGTTATCTTTGCCACAAATACCCTTGAGACATATAGTTCACCTATATTATTATGGTTCATCGTGTAATTAATTACGTTTACTATATGATTAATCCCAGTCCTAGATTTTAAAAAGTAAGGGTCAAGATTGGTTAATATGGTTAATACAAAATATTGGGTTAACAAATGAACTAGACCCATATATATATATATATATATATAGAGAGAGAGGTTCAAGAGAAAACGCTAAAAAAAACTGAAGAACGTCCTGAGAGTCCATCATCTGGACGGTATTTATTTTCTATACATCAATGCATTAGTGCATATGCACAAATGCATACAGGCGATTGGAGCTCCTTTCTTCTATGCATCAATGCATAAATATGTATTAGTGTATATGCACAAATGCATGTTAGGGCATACCTTCTATATGGCGGCCTCCCAATGTGTTCTTCAATTTTCTTTATCTTTTTTAGCGTTTTCTCCTAAACCTCTCTCTCTCTCTCTCTCTCTCTATATATATATATATATATATATATGAAAGTTCAAATGTGAAGTCAAATTTGGTTGTGAACGTGAGAAAAAATAATAGCGCGACACGTGTCTGAATGTAGTATTATTCAGACTGAATAATGAAGGAAACATTCAGACTGAATGATAATAGTATTCAGTCTGAATAATGCTACATTCAGACTGAATGTATAATTATTCAGACTAGTATTCAGCCTGAATATTTCCTTCAATATTCAGTCTGAATATGACACGTGTCGCGCTCACATTTGTCCTTACGCTCACAACCAAATTTGAATTCTCATTTGAACCCGCCCCTATATATACAGGGAATGGTTCAAACGAGAACACGAGAAAGCGAGAACACCCTTTTACTATAGAACATCACATTAATACGCTTATTCCATCCCATATGATACACATGCGATAGTAAACCAGAGACGTGGACGACTTTTAACGCGATCTATGTTGCGGGCCAAGTCGCCCTTACACGACTAAGCCTCGTCACATGTATTATCACATGTGATAAGGATGTTCTTGATGTGATACTATAACCCATCAAGACCATCACATGTGATACTAAATCATAAACGCAAACAACCTTTGGGGTGACTTAAGTCCCAGGGCACGTCGTCTGTACACCATCAGGTCCTCTAACGTGTATTATCACATGTGATAAGGGTGTTCTCGCGTTCTCGTAAAATGGAGGTGTTCTCGCTTGAACCTCTACCTATATATATATATATATAGAGAGAGAGAGAGAGAGAGAGGAAAGTTCAAATGGAACTCAAATTTGGTTGTGAACGTGAGGACGAATGAGAGTGTGACACGTGTTTGAATGTAGTATTATTCAGACTGAATAATGAAAGAAAAATATTCAGACCAAAAAATAGTATTATTCAGACTGAATAATACGATTATTCAGTTTGAATATTTTTCCTTCATTATTCAGTCTGAATATAAAACATGTCACACTCTCATTTGTCCTCACGTTCACAACCAAATTTGAGTTCTCATTTGAACCCGCCCCTATATATATATATATATATATATATGGTCAGGTTTAAGAGAAAACGTCAAAAAGAAAAAAAAACTAAAAAACATCCTGGGTCCTGAGAGCCCTTCATCTGAGCGGTATGCACTAATGCATACTGATAATTTGTAATATGCATTTGTGCACATTGGTGCATAGAAAAAAAAAACGCTTGTATGCTTTAGTGCATACTGTCCGGATGGAGGGCTTCCAGGGTGTTCTTCAGTTTTTTTATTTTATTTTTAGTGTTTTTCCTTGAACCTCCCTCCCCCCTTCTATCTCTATAGAGAGAGAGACGTCTTCAAATACAAATTAGTCAAAAGTTATAGACTATACAAACTAGTACAAATCAATATAAAAAATAATTTTTTGATGATATTTTCTCATCAAATGATATGATTTAATATGTTATTTCACATATGTTTGTTTCATAATATAAAAGTTTCACATGTATTTGTTTTCATAAGGTGAAAGTTTCACATATATTTGTTTCATAATGTAAAAGTTTCACATGTATTTTTTTCACATTTAATTTTTTCACAAGCTGAAACAATACATGTGTAATAATATCTTAAATCATAACATTGATGAAAAAAAATAATGAAAAAAATTATTTTTATATTGATTTGTACGAGTTTATAATCTTTTTTCTTTTCTGTTTTTAATGGATGTGCCTGGATTTTCCGCTAAAAAAAAAAAGATATGTCTTTATATATATATATAACCATTTTATATAACATTTATTATATTCTAAGTATTTATCTTCTTTTTGAAAAAAAAAGTTAAGGTTTAAAACTTATTATTGTGGATATAATTATATATACAAAACTTCATATTGGCGTAGGATCGTTTGAGAAAAAGAGTTAATATGAGATAATCATGTGAACTAAAGTGATAACCATGTTAATAGGCGATTTACCAAATGTTTACCCGGGTAAGTGCTTGCCAGGTCATATTACCTTACCGTACGAATACCGCAACCACCAATAATCTTACTCGGTAAGAGCGAAGACAAAGAAGGCAAAAACCAAGAGCCTTATCCGGTAAATGAGGGTGACGATTCTTAACACGGTTAGTGCTTATCGGGTACATTGTTACATACGAGACCGTTTTGATGGACTAAAATTTTACCCGGTAAGTAATGATAGTGTTAAATTTACCAGTAAAAATTTATCAGGTAGGTGTTTAAATAAACAACCCTTAAATTAAAGATAAACATTAAAAAATATTAGTACGCACAAAATAGTCCATAAGTTCTTTTACAATAAAATTTTGAGTAAACTATGGTTTTCGTCCATGTGGTTTGGTGTTTATAACGGTTTTCGTCCTTGTGGTTTAAAAACTTTTTTTTGTCCTTGTGGTTTCAATTTCTTTTCTCTTTTCATCCCTGAGACTAACTTTATTAAAAAAAAGTCAGTTAAATGAAGGGTAATCTAGTCTTTTTCACTATTTTTGTTTTTTTTCTACATTTTTATTAAATATTTTTTATGAATATGTATTATAATAGTGTTTTCACTTTTCATCCGTACACACTTCCTTCCCTCCCTCTGATAACTCACGACCCTCCGACCCTTTTTTTCTTCTCCGATAACCACGACCCTCCGGCCCTCCCCTTTTTATAATAGTGGTTTCATCCCTCAATTTTTCTTCCCAAAAATATGTGAACTCTGGTGAACACATGAAGAACGAGGTTTTGATATTAAACCCATTAAACATTCTAGGTTCATGATCCAAATATTGGGTTTGTGATTCCAAACCGGATGGAAATCGATAACATGGATAAATTTTGGAATGGGCCTTAATGATCTAAACCCAGATGTATCGTTAGGAAGGGAAGGGGGGATGATCCATACTTCTAGAAATGAACAAGTTTAGAGATCGAAGCTTAGAGAAATGGACATTTTGAGACTAGAGTGCAAGAAATCGATGGTCATTTTGAGATTGAAGCTTTGTCACACCCGAAAATTTTGGCATTTCTAAATTCCAGTGTTATTATGATTTTCATCAATGGAATAGTTTGGCTAAGTAATAGGGGTTTTGGTACCCGGTCAAATGTCGAAAATAAGCAAGAAAAACCCAAAATGCGTGAAAAAGGGTAAATTGCGACCTCAAACTGCGACCTAGGGGCCACGCTCTCACTTTATGTACCGTAAGGGGTGTTTTCGGGAAATTGCGACTTAAAAATGCGACCTGGGAGTGGCAAGCTCGCAGTCCATGGTTGCAGTTCGCGTGCAGGGGTTAGAAAGTCGGATTTCGGAGTTAAACTTCATTTGGCCCTAACTCCCTCATTTCTCAGCCGATTTGGGCGATTCAAAGTGCCTCGGTTTCGTCTTTGGAAGATATTCAACATGAAACATTGATAGCTAGAGGTTACTTGATGATTTTGGGAGCTCATAGGAGTGGAAGGTAAGATCACCTATCCAAAATCTCATATCTAGGGTTTGTGTGTTCCACCAACAACTCTCATTCTCTCTTGGGTTCGTTTTGTGTATGTCTTGGAGGTTATGTAGGTGTTCTTGAAAGACTTACACCATGGATCTAGAGGTGTATTTCAAGGATCTAGAGTCTTCATCGAATGGAGCTCGGTATTGGGGTAAAACCTAGATTCAGCCTAAATCTAGCAAGGTGAGTTCAATATACTTTGTGAAAACTTTGTACATGCCAAAAATGTCCATTTTGAAGTATTAACATGTTTTACTTGTTATTTATTAAATGTGTTGAGTATTTGGGTAAGTTTGCATATTTGGTATAAAAGCAATTATTAATCATGAAAGAGACTTATACTTGGGTTTTAGATATTTTGGCAAATAAAGTATAAGTATGGTTTGTTTGGGTGCAATATCTTTAAATGAAAACCATTTGGTTGTATTTGCGTCTTTGGAGTTTTGGAACTTATGAATCATTGGAAAATACATGTTATTGTATTATGAGTCGTTTTGGAAATACATGAATATGATTTCATTTGGAAAATGGTTTATCTCAACTAATGTTTCGAGTAATTACATAAGTGTTGAATTATAGAGCATTTGCTCGGTTTTGACTAAAATGAGTATTTAAATGGTATTATCTTACTTGGAAAGGTCTATAGATGGGAAAATCTTTGATTATGGAACTAAAATTACTTGACCCAATTTTCGGTGAAGTTCATATTTCAAAGGGAAACATTTATGTAAAGGTTTTTCGGTAAATGGAAAACTATCACTACGTCTTGTTGGATGTAGTTGATTATGGAAACATCGATGTAAAATGGAAAACTATCACTATGTATTGTTTGATGTAGTTGATTTATAAACTAGAATGTAATGGATCCATAGCCATTTAGTCGGTTTAATTTCGGGATTGTTGTCCCCTTTATATTTGTTGGAGTCATCGGAGGCTATAGATATTGTTATATTAATTGGTCGTTACCAATTGCGATTAACTCTTGCGAACGTGCTGAATTAGGGTTATCGGAGGCTATAGATGTTGTTACATTAATTGGTTGTCACCAATTGCCATTGACTTCTAGCACGAGCTTTTATTGGAATCATCGGAGGCTTTAGATGTATTTACATTAATTGGTGGTTTCCAATTGCCATTGGTTTCTTTGTTAAGCCAACATCGAGTAGTGGCTTACTTTTGTGTTCGTCACCAAAGATGGTATGATCGGGTCTCCCCCGTTAACTTTGGATATTTCTATCCCTTTTTAAGGTACGGGTGAGTTAGCGATTTATAAAACTTGGTTGAAGTTATATTTCTATCTTTACGTTTATAAACTCATTCATGGTCGTGTGAGTATTGGATTTGGATCACGTTAAATGAGTATTTCTACCTTTAAAGCTTTCATTCATAAGGTCACTTTGGTCTAAAACTTTTATTATGAAAATAATGAATTTGGGAAAGATGTTGCTTTTATTATATTTTATCAAGCAAATCTTTTGGTTTCAAATCGATCATAAATATGTTATAAACTCTTGAGCTCACTAGGCGTTAAGCCTAACCGTTTTTCTTTGTCGGCATGTGCATCAGGTTATCGTTGGGGTTGGTACTAGCGACACGTGTGGACTTGAGTGCTAGGAAGTGGCACGATAAAGATTAGACTTTTGGTGACGTTTTCAGCAATCGGAGATAGCAACTCTTATTGGTTTAGTAACACCCAACCATATGTAGGTCTTGTATGAGACTTGATTTATTTGTTGTAGAGGTTTATTACTAATTGTGGTTTGAGGAAAGTTATATATTGATGTAATATTAGAAATTTTAAATTAGTCGCTCTTTCCAGATTTGAGGGTGTTACACTTATAGTCTGCTTCATCGGGAGCTTGACTGGAAGGGACGATATCCCCACTGTACACACCAGCTTCGTCTTCCTCATGCCCATAAACCAATTTTCCATCAACCCCGTGTGTCTGTCTCCTTCACATCAAACCTAAAACCCTGAACTTTCTTTAAACCCTTCTGTTCTTGCAAGTGGGTTTTGTGGCAAATGAAGAACCATTCGAGTTCTTATCATTAAAAGTAAATCGTTCGAGCCATGGACTAAATTCAAGAATTTTGAAGATGGGTCAGATTAACTATAAGATTTCTAAGAAAATTTAAAACATGAAAAACTAATTAAAAGGTAAACTAATATCGGGGAGGAATGAGAAGAGATGTTGCAGGTCATAAGGAGAAGTAGTTGAAGAAGATGGGTGGGAGTGGGGTTGCAGCTTGCAGGTCCAATAGGCAATAGGAAAAGTTAGGTTAAGAAGATGGGTGCGAGTGGGACACGTGGGGGTTGGGGGTTAACTTTAGCTTTTATTTTAATTTTTCTATATATATGATTTAATTTAATAAAGAAAACAAAAACAAAAACATAGTGTAAAATGACTAAATTGTCCTGAATTTAACAGACTTATTTAACAGAGTTAGCCTGAGGGAAGAAAAGAGAAATGAAATAAAAACCACAGGGACGAAAAGAACAATTTTTAAACCACAAGGATACAAATTGTTATAACCATCAAACCATAAGGACGAAAATCATAGTTTACTCTAAAACTTTATACTATGAATTGTATTGCATATATAAGCTAAAACATAGTATGTAAATGTGTTGTAATCAATTGAGCACCACATGAGAATCTTGAAAAGTTTTATTTTAAAATATTGTTTTATATGTTTTTTTCTTGAGTAAACTACGATTTTCGTCCCTATTGTTTGACGTTTATAACTATTTTCGTCCATGTGGTTTTAAAATTACTTTTTTCGTCCTTATAGTTTGTATTTCATTACGTTTTTCGTCCTTCATTCTAATAAAGTTAAAAAACTTCTGTTAAGTGAGGAACATCTTGCTATTTTTTTTGTAATAAATGAAGATAGAGGACTAACTTCATAAAATTGACATATCAAAGGACCAGATCCGTATTATTATATTATATATAACAAATGTATTATTATTTTTAAATCATCATCTTCTCCATTTGAAAACCCTAAGGGGGCGTTTGGTTCGCCGGAATGGAATGGAATCTGGTGGAATTGGAATCTGAATTCCTTTGACCAGATTCCAATTCTCTTGTTTGGTTCATTGTTTTCAAAAATTGGAATTTGGTAAATTCCTAAGAATTCCAAAAATGGGCCATTTGAGATTCCTTAGCTTACCCATGGGATTTCATGGGAATTGAATTGGTTCTTTTATTAATGCCTAAAATATCCTCATCCTATGTAACATCAATAATTGCCAGAATATTTTGATTAAGTAATTTTTATAGTATATCATGGGTTGTTTGTAACATTTTTCATATAGAAAGTGGCTTAATGCTATAGAAAGTGGTTTAATACTATAGAAATGGCTTATATAAATCAACGAAACTGAGAGCTTATTCGCTCATCTATACATGACTGTTTGGCAGTGGCTTAATGCTAACAAACAGACTTTTAATCTACAGTGGCTTAATGCTATAGAAAGTGCCTTAATACTATAGAAATGGCTTATATATATCAACGGGACTGAGAGCTTATTCGCTCGGCTATACATGACTGTTTGGCAGTGGCTTAATGCTAACAAACAGACTTTTAATCTACAGTGGCTTAATGCTATAGAAAGTGCCTTAATACTATAGAAAGTGGCTTAATACTATAGAAATGGCTTATATATATCAACGGGACAGAAAGCTTATTCGCTCAGCTATACATGACTGTTTGGCAGTGGCTTAATGCTAACAAACGGACTTTTAATCTACAGTGGCTTTAATGCTATAGAAAGTGGCTTAATACTATAGAAATGGCTTATATATATCAACGGGACTGAGAGCTTATTCGCCCAGCTATACATGACTGTTTGGCAGTGGCTTAATGCAAACAAACAGACTTTTAATCTACAGTGGCTTAATGCTATAGAAAGTGGCTTAATACTATAGAAATGGCTTATATATCAACGGGACTGAAAGCTTATTTGCTCAGCTATACATGACTGTTTGGCAGTGGCTTAATGCTAACAAACAGACTTTTAATCTACAGTGGCTTAATGTTATAGAAAGTGGCTTAATACTATAGAAATGGCTTATATATATCAACGGGACTGAGAGCTTATTCGCTCAGCTATACATGACTGTTTGGCAGTGGCTTAATGCTAACAAACGGACTTTTAATCTACAGTGGCTTAATGCTATAGAAAGTGGCTTAATGCTATAAAATTGGCTTATATATATCAACGGGACTGAAAGCTTATTCGCTCAGCTATACATGACTGTTTGGCAGTGGCTAGCTTAATGCTAACAAACAGACTTTTAATCTACAGTGGCTTAATGCTATAGAAAGTGGCTTAATACTATATTTTATGGTGTAAATTAAGGAAGTATACTTTATTAGAGTATCTTTAGTGTTAAAAAAAATTGAAATAAATAATAATTATTTTATTAAAGTAATTTTAGTTTTAAAATTATTTTTAATAAAAAGGGTATTTTAGTCATTTGCCGGAATTTCATTCCAATTCCAAGGCTACATTCTGTGAACCAAACAGACAGATTCTAATTCCTTCAACAGATCCAATTCCAATTCTGTCAACCAAACAGGTGGTCAAACCTGACAACATTCCAATTCCAATTCCAATTCCTTCAAAGTCAAATTCTTTTGACAGATTCCATTCCAGCCAATTCCATTCTGCGAACCAAACGCCCCCTAATTGAAAATCAAGAACAACAAATATACTCAAAATTAAAATCAATTATAAGTCTTTAACTCAAAATCAAATCAATCGAATTTGTTTAAAGCCTAACTCAAAATCAAGAACATTAAAAAACCCTAACTCTAGATCAAAATCCTATTGTTACAAATTAGTAGTTACATAAATTTCTTTCCTAACTCAAAATCAAGAACAATAAAAAAAACCCTAACTTTATCCCTATCTGAAAAACCTCCAACCTTAGATGCAAAACCCACTTTCAAAATGCCTAAAACTTAAAAAAACGAAAACTCAAATGAATAATTCACAAATCCATCTCTATTAGACAAAAAACGGAGATGAAGAAGAAGATGGAGCAAAATATTGGGAGGTTGAGTCTGCCGGTGATGGAGGTGGCCGGTGGTTGGATCTGCCGGTGATGAAGACGACTAGAGTTGGAGTGGTGGTCGCTGACTCGCTGTCGGCGGGAAATGGCCAGAGTTGGAGTTGTGGATACTGGATGCCGGCGAGTGGTGGCCGCTGCCCGGCGAGAGGTGGATGCTGCCGGCGAGAGGTGGCCGCTGCCTGCGAGAGATGGACGCTGCCGAGGAGAGATGACCGCTGCCGGTGAGAGATGTCGTTGCCGGCGAGAGATGCCGCGGCCGGGGATAGTTGGCCTGAGTTGCAGCCCTGGGGTTTGCTTCCCTTCCTTCTCTAGATCGGTTTCTATATATATATATATATAAGTAATTGAAAATTTTAAAATAAACAAAATTGTTAATTAATAAAAAATTACATATTTGGTCCCTATGGTCTTGAAAAAGATAACAATATTGATTAAAAAATGGTATCTCTCATTCAACGGATTTTTTAAACAAAGTTAGCTTAAGGGACTAAAAAAGCAATAAAATACAAACCACAAGGACGGAAAAAGCAGCTTTTAAATTACAGGGACGAAAATCGTTATAAGTATCAAACCATAGGGACAAAAATCGTAGTTTACTCTGTTTTCGTATAAGGTTGGTATTTAGTGTGTTAATTAACATATATTTGTTTCATATATATTTATCCACAATGTGAACTTTTTTACACGTAGTTTTTGTTTTACGCATGCTAAAATGTTTTATATTGTGAAAATAATACATGTAAAACAAACATATTGTGAAACAAATATATGTTAATTAATAATCTAAATCTTAGTCTTTAATGAAAAGAAAATCATATGAAATATGACATGATGTACTAGTTCCTTGGGTTCTATTCTCCAATAGATTCTCCTAAAATGGAGAAGTAAAAAAGCTATAATCTAAAAAAATTACTTTCATCTCCAACAAAGTCTCTATTTTGGAGATTAGAATTACACAATTAATTTTATTATTAAAAATAGTCAATACAACTCATAAAATATTATTTATTTTTCATAAACATTTAAATTTAAACAATCTTAACCACAAGGGTGGTGTTTTAATGGTTTGAGTTTGGACTCCAAAGGTCGAAAGTACCTGGAGGTCTCAAGTACGAATCCAGGGAGGAATACAAATCTCCTTGTGGCCACAGAGGTTCAAATGCGGTGACTCCGGGCTAGAGATGTAAATCCCGACCCAATCCGATCCGATCCGAATCTGGTCAAAGCCCGAATCTGAATCCGGTCAAAATCCGGTTTTAGGCTCGCGGGCCCGATCCGGTTTGGATATTATCGTTTTTAAGGTCCCGACCCGATCTGAATCCGGGCTTCGGCCCGATCCGAAATTTTGAAAAATTTACCGTTTTATAGATCCGTTAGATGCATTTTTGACCCTTTTTTTTGGCTTTTTTTCACCCCAAAACACTATAAATACCATATATGTTGAATGGGTTTAGACACCAAACTCACAAAGCAAAATACGATCACAAATCTCTCTATAATTAGTGTTTTTGACTCGTTTTCGATTTCGGTTTATAACATCCCCTCCTAGTTCTTATCTCTTTCTCTCTTCATTTTTGTTATTACTTATTTATTATTTTGAAGAATCACGATGGCCGCTTCCTCACATGATGCATCCAACGAAACGATCGTAAAAGTTATTACCGACCATGGTCAAAACTTTTATTTTTTTTTATAATGTATATGTAATATTGCAAATAGGGGTGAGCATTGGACGGGTTGGGGCGGGTTCGAACCAAAAACCCCAAACCCGATCGGGTTTCGGGTGGAGAAACGGGCCCCCAAACCCGACCGATATTTTTCGGGTAGTTCGGGTTCGGATATTATCGAGTCGGGTATTCGGGTTATGGGCTTTCTGGGTTTTTTTTTTTCTGTTGGGCCTTTTTGGAAAAACAGTCAGATAAATAAAACCCTAATTCACCTTATGGTACCAGAATGATGGTCTTGAAAACACAAACTAGGATAGAGCCGCATAAGAACTCATGGTACCCTAATTGCCATCGGCTGCATCTTCCACTTTGGTTGAGTTAACAACCCGACTTGATTTCTTCAAGGAACCATCTTCCCCTTCTGGAGAGCCGCATAAGACCATGTGGAGAAGAAAAGATGAAGCACCATCTTCCCCTTCTGGACAGAGCTCTCACCATTGTGAACGAGGTAGAGGTGGAGAGAAACTCAGGTGAAGTTCCTTGAGAGAAACCCACAGAGATGGTGAGGTCCAGGTGAAGTCCAGATATCGAGAGAAACTCAGGTGAAGTCCAGAGATCGAGAGAGAGGCAGGTGAAGTCCAGAGATCGAGAGAGAGGCAGAGAACTTCCTTGTTCCTTCTGTGAGAGAAACCCACAAGATGGTCGCCGTCATCGAGTGTCGAGAAAGAGGCAGAGAGAGAACTAGAGAAGAAGAAATGAAGAATGAATTAAATCTGGTCAAAATTAGGGATTTAAAACTTAAAATTATTTATATATATATATATTTAATATTAAAAGTATTTTTTAAATATATATATATATATATATATATTGTTATTCGGGTTTTCGGATCGGATCGGGTCACATAAAACAAACCCAGCCCGATCCTACTCTACCCGATTTGTATTTCGGTTTCGGGTTTTCGGGTGGTCGGGTTTTCCATTTCAGCTGTAATAAAGTTCAGGTTCGGGTCGGGTTTTCAAGTCCTGCGGGTTTTGCTAACCCCTAATTGCAAAGATGTTAGTTTGTTAATAAATATCAGTTATAATAAAACGTATTTTTAAAGTGTATTTGAGTGACCCAATTAATTATTTTTAAAAATTGAAATTGAAAAAAAAATATTTCAAAATCGTCAAATCCGATTTGGGCCTGGTTTTGGGCCCGATTTCAAAATCCGGTTCGATGATAGCTTAATCAGACCAGAGTTTTACCCCCGAGGCCCGGCCCGAAGCCCGATCAGGTTTGGGCAAATCCGGTTTTTTGGAATAGTGTTCCAGCCCGAATCCGGTCAAAGCCCGATCCGATCCGGACTGAATCCGGTCAATTTAGATCTCTATTCCGGGCTACCTGTGAAGCGTGCGATCGTCCTGGAATTAGTTTGGCTTCCATAGCGGGTTGAATATCCAGGTTAATAAAAAAAATAAAAAAATTAAACAATATCATTAGTAGAATAAATAAAAAGTAAATTTTCTCTCAGAATCCAACAGATTACCCAAATTTCTCCAAAATGAGGAAACAAAAGTTAAAATCTCCAAAAAATTATTACATTCATGTCCACCAAATTTCCCATTTGAAGAATCTAACATTGATCATAACGTTAAAATATTTCATACATCCATTAAAATATTATTTATCTCTCTAAAATATTTATTTCAAAGTTTTCAGTTACTGAAAATATATTAAGAGAATATTTCTCTCATATGGTAATCAATTTTAGGGTGTTCTTCGTACTTGGAGGAAAAATCATTTTCTTTCTACTTTCTCCATTATGGAGATAGTTTTAGGAATATGTTGGAGCATGAAATTGGTTCAAAATCTTTATTTTCTATATTTTTAGAGAAATTTTTGAATTTAAAGAATTTCATCATCTCTCTCTCTCTCTCTCTCTCTCTCTCTCATATTTCTTTGTTTCAGAATATGTTTTGAAGAATCCATTGGTGTAAAAATCCACAAAATTTTCAATTTTGAGATATCTAACAACTTCAACATCTCTTAAAAAACAAACGCCACCTTATTGAATGATTTGATTTAAACAAATTTTATAACATAAAAATGTTTTTCATTGGAATGTGTGAGAGAGAGAGAGAAGGAAGGGGGGCATATCATTTAACCCAACCATTAACAAAAACCATTCAAATCAATTAATTGAGATATTTAGAGAAATGATAATAGTTTATCTATTACATTTGGATATTTATGGAAGATTATCATAGTTCATTTATTATCAACGTGTTATATTAGAATAGAATCAAAATATTTATTAAATCGTATATTTATTGTTGGGTTTATTTTCAAAATATAAAATAAGTCTTGGTTTTTTGGGGTTGAGTCTTAGGAGAAGAAAAGAGAAAGTTAACTTTGGTGGGTTTTACCTTGTCCCACATAAGACCAAGAATAAAAAGAAAGTAGGTTTATAAGGGGAAACAATTCCTATATATTAAATTATATATTAGAAATGGTGGTGGTTTCACAAGGGTGCAACGCACCCTTACGCGAGCGCGACCGTGGGCGGCGCATGTGGCGCGTTGATGGCGCACTTCGCACACACGCATCATCTCGAGCCGCTTGTAGCCGCCTTATTCCTTTTGATATGAACCGATGCCATTTGTGACAGTTATTCACCAACAGACACGACGGTTCATGAAAAGGTGCAACCAACAGTTGCGATGGTTCATACAGATGCGACAATTGGAATTAAAAGACACCTCTTCGTGATCAGATGCGACAGTTAGCGTCAAGGGGCGTGACCAACAGATGCGACGGTAAGTGCAAATTACCTTATTCGTCCATAATATTTGTCACTTTCAAGGGATTGATGTTTATAAGATTCGTTTTTATCATAGATTTTTCTTCACAGTTACAAAAGTTTTCGATTTTATCCTTTCTATTAACGGTTGTTACAGATTTCCGATAGGTTCAATTAAATTAATGGAAAACTAAACAATTATACTTAAAATAATGTGGCATTTAAGGTAAAAAAAAACACTACCATTTCTCTCATTTTCTATCCCTCGCACTCTGTCCTGAACGGTGAAACACTCCCACCTACGCCTTCTTCATCTTCGCCCTTGTCTACATGTTTTTCACTTCCCACTTCCCCTTCCCACCCTTGTACATATAACCTTAAATCAAAACCCGTCAGGACTTCTTCCCGTCACTCGTGCAATAATACCCATTTCATTAATGAAGCTTCATCAGACCGATGTAGGTTTGGAGGTGGCAAACCGCCATTGACGAAGCTTCAGGCTTCGATGTGGGATGCTGAGTTGATGATGTGGATGAAGTGAGATGGAAGACATAACTTTTAGGGTAGGGAGGAATGAAAGATATGCATCTTTGTAATTACGGTGGAGGACCAAAATACAATAGTTAGCTAGCTTGGGCTGGGTTCCGGTGAAAATGAGAGTTATGGTAAGAAACGTAAAAAGAGATCTCCACCATTGGATGCACATTAGGATGTGATGCATCGAGATGCACCAGATTAATCCTGTATGAAGTACAATTCTTGGGTGAGTTTGAGATTAAAAGTGAGCAAAAGTTCATATTCATTCTTACGGTTCTCACCTTAACTCAACTGCTCACACGATCACATGCCTAGCTAACTTTTGATGCGATTTGGGGAGGGAGGGATGATCACCAAAGATGGAAGGGTAGCCGGTGACGGGAAGTAAGGTTTTGCAAATTCATGAGTGAATTTGAGATTAAAAGTGATCTAAGGTCCATATTCATTCTCACGCTTCTCACCTTAACTCAACTTCTCACACGGTCATGCGCCTAGCTAACTTTTGTTGCGATTTGGAGGACGGGAGGGGGGGGGGGGAGGTGAGCACCAAATATGGAAGGGTAGCTGGTGATGGGAAGTAAGGTTTTGCACATTATCTTCTCGCTATTGCTCTATGTCTTACATATGTAGATATATAATTATATACTAATATTAATATATATTATATTTGTTTTAAAGTTTTTAATTGGAATGAAAAAAACTGGTAAAATGATCATAATATCTTTTCGATAAATTAGATCTAACAAAATAATTTAACAATAATTAATGTGAATAATGAAATCTATTTTTTTTAAACTTTAGGGACAAATAGCAAAAACCAATTTCATGAAAAATGATAAATGTGAAGGACAAAAAATGTAATTTAGTCTTTTAATAATGGTCGTGGAGTATGAGGTGACAGTGCTGGCAGTGGCAGACCCAACAAAGCCAATCCAATTTTTTAGTTTTGAACATTTCAGTCCAAGATCCATTGAATCACGTGCAACTCACATGTTGTCCTCATCTTTGTCTTTTGTCCTAAATTTTGCAAACTGAAATCTTGCTATGGTTAATATAATAGGATATTCTTTAGTTATCTTCAAAGAAAATTGGTTATATATATACTTTGAGATTTAAGTTTATACGATAACAATAAGTATTAGAAAAACGGTTGAATCACATATGATTCATGTGATTTTGACTCATGTTGTTTATACACTGTTATGTTGACTGTTACTGTAAACTTACATATCACTACTAAAATGAAGGATTTTTAGCTACAAACATTTCCTGGAAAATCTGTCGCTAAATGGTAATTCGTCACAAAAGCGTCACAAAAGTTGGTGTCTAAATTGTTGGTGGGTAAATCAAATCAGTGACAGATTACCCAGGAAATTCCTAGGTAATCCGTTGGTATTTTCTTGAAAACATTGGATTTACAGGAACCATTAGTATTTCTTGGAATCACCTATGGAAATTTCCATGGCTGATTTTTGTAGGTAAAAGTTATTTGTTTTGTAGTATATGATTTTGTACGTGGTTTGATTGGTTTTATTTTTTTAAGTTCTCGTTTGAATCTCGCCATTTCTATCTATATATGTGTAGAGGTGGTTTCATTTATAAATCCAATTATTGATACAAATCATAAAAACTAATTAATTGAGATATTTATAAAAATGTTAAGATTGATATTAATATGCAAATTTGTAGAATTTGCCTTGGAGTGAATAAACAAGAAATGTAAGGTGCTATTGTATTAATATAGTAAGGGATAAACAAGCACATATCTTTGTGTGTCCAAAAGTAACATTATATATCATATTGATGGAAAAAAATCAAATATATCTTCATTTTTACTTTTGCTTGCATTACACAAGAATGAAGCAAATCTTGCAAATTGACTCATACATCCTCTTTGTTTGTAGGCTGTAAAAATAATAGTATAAATAACAATAACATTAACGACAATATATTTCAAAGTAAACACGAAAGGTGTATTTGCACCCCATTTTTAGGTTTTGATCACACACATCACAAGACCAAGAAAAGGTTTCATGATCTGAAGCATCGACACCTGATGATGCAATACACACAGATAGTACTTGAGAGTAAGCTTTTACGCAAGCACATGTTTTGTTCAGGAAATAGCTACACATGATAAAATTGTATGAATGATGGCTCAAAGATATCCAATATGAGTTATATAGGCCATTTCTTTTATCTAGTCATTGTTACCTATCCAATTTTCAGTGAGTTTCAATTAATGAGACAAATTGCAAAAAAAAATGATTTCTTCCATTCTCTCTCTCTCTCTCTCTCTCTCTCTCTCTCTCTCTCTCTCTCTCTCTCTCTCTCTCTCTCTCTCTCTCTCTCTCTCTCTCTCTCTCTCTCTCTCTCTCTCTCTCTGTACCCGTGAAATGTTGATAAAATACTGGAATTTCATGATGATGTATATCACTGATCTTTAAGACGAAAAGGGGAACCATCAACATCTCCATAATCTCTAAAATTAACTCGTAGTATTGGTAAAATAATAATATTAATTGTATTATACTTGGTTATTGTCTTCAATTTATAATTTAATTTGTATAAAAAGAACACTTGATCATGGTCATCAATTATTAGTAAACTCACTACTAAACATTTGTAAGAAACTCATAAGTGATACTCACAACAAATGAGATGAGATGCCATAAAATAATTTGCCTTAAATTCTTAACATTCTCATCAAGACAAATTAAAGTATTTAACTAAAAGCACATGATCGTATGAGAAGAAAAGTTAAGGTGAGAAGCGTAAGAATATATCTGAACCTTGATTCCTTTTAATCTTACATCCAGTGGCGGAGGTAGCGTACAAAAGGGAAGGGAGGGGAGGGGGGGGGGGGGGGTCCAAGGACCCCACTGAATGTTTAAAAAAAATTATATAGGTTAAAAAAATATCAAAAATACTTAATTTAGCCTTTCGTCTCCCCAGTAAAAAAAATTCAACAGACCCCATCTTACCCGCAATTGACAAAAGCACTAAAAAAGTCTTTTGAAATCAATAAAAAAAGGAAAAAATTCTTCGAAATCCACAAAAACACTAAGGGGACATTTGGTTCTGACAAGGGAATGAAAATGAAAATGACAGGGAATGAAAATGGGAATGAATTTTCATTCCCCCCAATTTAATTAGGAATGAAAATTTGGGTTTCTGAGGGAATGGGCCCATTATATTATATATAACCAAACAGTTTATTTTATTATCATTCCCATTAATTCCTGCTTAATACCCCCAACCAAATACACCCTAAGAAAATCTTTTAAAATCGACAAAAATACTAAGAAAATCCCTTGAATTTCAACTAAAAAACTTTAAAAAATTCCTGAAACATGTCGGGTGACTTTACGCGCCTTTAGTTTACCTTAATTGGACCCCAGTGCACAAAATTTCTGGATCCGCTACTGCTCACACCCACTCATAAATTGCGTTTCCTATGGGAATTGAGACGGTGCATCTTATTATTATCGATCTTCAGTTACAAATGATCCAAAGATCCATATCCCTTCTTACGTATCTCACCATAACTTATCTTTTCACTGAAACCCAACCCTATATCCAAAAACATAATATTAGAATATATATATATATATATATATATATATTGTGTGTATAACTCGCTGATCAACTTGTTTTGGATTGCAATTGGAATCTCCCCGAATTAAAGGTACCCGACACACCTTCTTTCTCTTTATAATAACTAAATTTCTATCTTTTATTTTAATTTCCTCGTATTTTTGTGAACACCAAGACAAAGAAAAGAATCAATACGTTTTGATTTTTATGATTTTGGTGTTTATCATTTGTTTTAACCCAGTACTTATGAAACAAACTTTTAGAGGAAATGTAGTTTGTTTCTTGAATTTGACGACTACAAACTAAATATTTCATAATTTATTTGATTTTGTATATATATATATATATATATTTAATGTTGTTTGTTTTCAGTTTGGGTTTTTTTTTACACCCTAGTCTAATTCTCAGATACACCCTATTTATTTTATTTATCTATTTTAATTGGTCATACATTACCATCCATGTTTATTTATCTATTTTAATCGGGGGACATATATGTAGATTAAATTTTAAAATGTAGACTAGGATGTAAATGGTAACACCCTTTCAGTTTAAATTAATATGAATTCAAGCAGCTTTATGTATGCTAGAAACGTGTCACTACAAAAAGGAGGGGCTTTTATGGATTTTCGACAGAAACTCTCGTTGGTGAAATTTAGGTCGAAAATGTCTGTTTTCGAGAGATTTTCAACAATTTTAATCCGTCGGAAAAACCCATGAAGATTCCAACTGATTTTCGACGGAACGCTTTTCATGATATATTTAACGGAAACTTTCATGGGATTTTCAATGGAATGGTTTTCATGGGATTTTTGACGGAAAATTTGCATGGGATTTTCGAGAGAATTGATCACCTTATTTAGCATTTGTGATGAATTTTCATGAGATTTTCTTGGGATTTTATAATTTTATTTGACGGATTTGTGGAAAAATCCGTCTAAAATTCAAGTATTTTTTTAAATATGTGATTTCCTGTATAAATAATATAAATATGTCCAAACATAATTACGATAGACAGTAATATATATAAAACTACAAATAGAGTGATCTAAATTTGTCCGCATATAACTACAAATAGAGTAGTGCAAATGCAATGTTCGTGTAGCTAAAATCAAAAAGGGGAGGAGATGGTGTAAATTGATTGGAGCACCAGTGAATCCAGCGACTTGCTCCATCATTTGACTCATTTGTGTTGCGTGATGCTGTACCTAGGGGAGAGGGAGGGGATAATGTAAAGCTGAATGGAGCACCGGTGAATCTAGCGACCTGCTCCATTATTTGTCTCATTTGAGGTATAACGGGCCATGGTGGTCTTTAATGGCTCGTTAATGTGCCGTTTTGGTCTAAATGGGTATAATGGGTATTATCCTCATCAACGAGTCTAAGGTAATGATAGGTCTAAATGGGTCGATAATCAATTTCAATATAAGTTAATGGGTCTAATTAGGTATAATGGGTCAGGTTGGCCACTTTTGTCAGATTTATACAGCCTTAAAATTCAATGCAAAAATAAATCTTGGCGCAAGTAACCACCTCGATCAACTGTCATATCGTAACAAATAATAATGGTGTTTTTAGTATCGAATATCGTTCCCACAAAGATGGTTAAAATCTTTATAGTATAAAAAGCCGGTCTTTATAAAGTGGTTCAGACGCGAAATCGAGAAGTTCGTTTTATTTAAAATTGGTTGGTTTGGTTATCAATTATAAAAAGAAGCGAACGGTGTAAAGATTTGTTAAGATAAACACCTGAAATCCGAAAAGGCGATATTATAACAGCATAATCGTTATATCCAGTGTTTTGAAACCCGGGTTGACCTGGCTGGTCGAACCGGTTGAACCGGGACCCGAGGAAGAGACCGGGTGAACTATGACTAGGTTTTTGGCTATTGTGACCCGGCCAGATTTCACAAAAAACCGGTTGAACTGGTAGTAGAACCGGTGGTTGAACGAGATTTCATCTAAAAATGTATTTGGATTAATAAAAAACTCATGGTTATGTTTGTTTTTTAATATATTTGGATTGATGTAAAACTTGTTGTTATGTTATTTTTAATGTTTGAAATTGTGGACATCAAGTTCTTGGTTTTATATATATATATATATATATATATATATATATATACATATGTATGCCGGAAAATGAAAAATACAAAGGAAATTCTTGAAACCGGGTTGACCCGATGGTTGAACAGGTTAACCCGTGACCCGGTCACCACACCGGTTCAACTCAAAAACCGGGTTTTAAAACATTGGTTATATCAGATTTAATATTTAAGTGACTTCTGAAAAATCAACACATGTTCGTATAACTAATTAAACGTAGTCTTTAATGAAATATTAACAATCTGATTTAGAAAATTTAATGATTAAACTGATATATCAAAAACACCTTCTTATTGTTTTACCGGGGTTTAAAACTTGACTATTCTTCACACCTCAAGCTTAGGTTCTCAGCCTGTCATTGCTTAGTTTCTCTTTGTAAAAGATTTGTGAATATTACAATAATTAAAGAAGGCAAATTGCATAAACGAATTATAAACAATAGGATTTAGAAAAAGCGATTAAATGCAATAAGGTGATTATAAATAATAAAACGTAAATCTTACGAGAATATAAGCTCAAGCAATAATAAGCGTAAAGTAAAATAACTTGAAATTAAAAGAGAAATTTAAATAACGATAATATAAAGCAATATGTAAATAAGAGTCGAGAATTAAGTGCAACAAATATTAAACGAGATGAAACGACAACTTCTAATATTATAGGAGAAACCGAAAGTAGTAACCACAAAACTTATAACCCCTTGAAGTTAGAAGATAACTTAAAGCTTATGCTAAACTTAGAAGTTACTTGTCTAACTTAGAGAGAAACAAAAAAAGAACAAGGATGAAGCTTTTCAAGTGATTTTTAGAAGTCTAATGGATGATACTTCCATACTTACTATCAATACATACATATATATATATATATATATATATATATAGGGTTAGGTTCAAATGTGAACTTAATTTTGGTTGTGAACGTGAGGACGAATCTCAGCCACACATCTTCGGTTATGGTGGACGCGATCACGGAGGATTGACGCGATTCATGGGAGGGTGGAGATTATTAAAGGAGGGGAACCAGGTCAAAGCCGTCTTTATTGACCGGATAAGTGGCTGAGATTCGTCCTCACGTTCACAACCAAAAATGAGTTCACATTTGAACTTTCCTCTATATATATAAACACATATATAGGGATAGGTTCAAATGAAAACGCTACCTATTTAAGAAAACAAGAAAACTTTTTTCATGAAAAATATCATATATGATTCACATATAAAATCGTATATGATTAGCCGCAACTTAACCCGCGGCAAAAGTCGCCCGTGTCCATGTTTTCATATTAGTACAAAATCATATGTGATTTTGTACATAAAAAAATGTTTTCTTGTTTTCTTAAATACTTAGCGTTTTCGTTTGAACCTCCTTCTCTCTCTCTCTCTCTCTCTCTCTCTCTCTATATATATATATATATATAGAAGGAGATTCAAACGAAAACGTTAAGTATTTAAGAAAACAAGAAAACCTTTTTTAATGTACAAAATCACATATGATTTTGTACTAACATGAAAACATGGACATGGGCGACTTTTGCCTCGAGTTAAGTCGTGGGAAATGTCGCGGCTAATCATATATGATTTTGTATGTGAATCATATATGATTTTGTACATAAAAAAAGTTTTCTTGTTTTCTTTAATAGGTAGCGTTTTCGTTTGAACCTGCCCCTGTATATATATATATATATATATATATACACACACACTAATACAATGGACTTTTTCCCCTCAAAAAGGCCATACTAACAAGCCATATAAATAGTCCAAGAACAAGCCCACGATTTGTATCTCCAAATGGCCCAAAAGAATTGCCACCAAAATTAGCCCAAAAGTTATGATTCGATCCTTCGAGCTGTCCAAAAAGTCGTTTTTTCTCCCTGTTAGCAATAAAATGGTAATGGTATAAAATTGGTGAATATTAGTTAACAACAATAGCAAACTATGGAAATTCAATCCTCCAAACCACTTTCTAAGAAGTTAAAAATGATGTAAAATAACGAACAAATGACTCAATGAGATAAGATAAGATGAACTAAAAATAATATGAAATGATGTGAAAATAAGGTTGAAGATGTAACCTTATTAGCCATTAACTAAGTTTAGTGCGTCGTTTTTGTCTAAGTGGGAATAATGGATTGTATTATCCTCAATAAGTCTAAGTGGGTCATAAATGGTTCATGACGGGTCTAAATCTATCTGAACAGATCTTAATGGTTCGAAGTTAGGTATAAGTGGTCATGGTGATCCTTAACGACTCGATAGTGGATCGCTTTGTTCTAGGTAGGTATAATGGGTCTTATCAGTTATTATCGTTAATGAGTCAAAGTGGGTCATAATGGGGCTAAATGTATTGTTTTGGTTGGTCTAAGTGGCTATAGTGGATCTTATTATCATTAATGAGCCAAAGTGGGTCATGATGGGTCCAAATGAGTCGTTTTGGTCTAAGTGGGTATAGTGGGTCTTATTATCATTAATGAGCCGAAGTGGGTCATGATGGGTCCAAATGAGTCGTTTTTGGTGTAACTAAGTATAACACTTCATTTATAACACACTTAGACACCTTAAATTACAATATAATACACATAGATTCGCTAGATTCATCAACTAGCAAATGTACATATGATAATAATGCATTTACTAGATTCATTGATGAATACCAAACATTAAAAAAAATTATTTACTAGAATCAGATAAATTTTTATCTGTTTTCGACAGATTTTCGACGGGTGCGACATATTCCATCGAAAATCCGTCTAAGATGGAAAGTAATTCTTTTTAAAAATATATTATCTTGAGTATTATTAATGGGATCGATGCAATTCCGTTGTTTTGTCATGGATTCTTGGATCTATGGTTGAAGAGTTATACTTAGGACAAGTTTTCTCTAAATTAGCTTCCACGGTGCGGCAAGAATTAAAGGAAACTTATGATAAGGTTGATGGCTCGGTGACCTTTAATCTTCAACAGAAAATACGCTCTCTTACTCAAAATGGGTCAGTGGCCTCAGAATATTATCATAAATTGAATTCTCTTTTGGGAACAATTTGACTCAATTGTAAAATTACCCACTTGTACTTGTAATGTTGCACGTGAGTTTTCCGAACACAACCAATTATTGAAATTAATGCAATTTTTTATGGGACTTGATGAAGTCTATCTTCCTATACGAAGCAATATCTTGACGAGAGACCCCTTGCCCTCTGTTAAAACGACATTCTCTCTTATTTCTAGAGAGGAATCTCATAGAGGTGCGTCTTTTACTACTTCTAGTAAAGAGCAACACTCGGCATTTGCAAGCAAAATAATTGAAAATAAAAGGAAGGGGGGAAAATCCTCCTCCCTTATTCTTTAAGCATTGTGGTATAACTTGACACACCATTGAACGATGTTAAAAATTGATTGGATATCCAAATAGTTTTCGAAACAATAAACAAGGAAATCAAAATTTTAAATCTATGTAACACCCTCAAATTTGGAAAGAGCGACTAATTTAAATTTTTTATCAATACAATAAATACGAAATAAATCATTCCTCTTATAAATCAAAACTCGAGTTGCCTCAACAAATATTCTAATTAAATCTCAACAAAGATAGACCAAGTCTTATACAAATACCTACATATGGTTAGGTGTTACTAAACCAATAAGTGTCGCTACCTCCGAATGCGGAAACCGTCACCAAAAGGCTATATCTTTATTGTGCCAATTCCTAGCACTTAAGTTCACACGTGCCGCTAGTACCAAACCCAACAATAACCTGATGCACATGCCAACAAAGAAAAATGTTAGGCTTAACGCCTAGCGAGCTCAAGAGTTTTAAACAATATTTATAAATGATAGAAATAGAAAGATTGCTTGGTTGGATAATAATTTCTCAAATCAAAGACTCCATTTTTAAAAGCAACATCTTCCCAAAATTCATCATTTTCACAATAAAGTTTTAAATCGAAATACCGAAGTAATAAAAGCTTTAAATAGAACTACCCGTTCAAACACGAAATCCCCACCTTTTACTCACTCAAAATGTGAATGCGTTTAGATGCTTCAATTACCAAATTATGGACAAAGCTCCATTTCTATAATACCAAATATGGTCAAGTCCCCATGATGCAATTTTATAAATAATGATTAAAACTCCAAACTCCAAATACGTCACTGAAAACAATGGATAAAACTCAATACCCAAAACAATACCTTTCGGTGACGGGGGAGGCCCGTATCCGTCGACAATGGCGTAACACAAAGTAAGCCATATTTTAAACATTGCTAGTAGCGCCCTAAGATCACGGTCCCGTCGTATGACCCATCAACGAGTACCCACCGCAATGCCTAAGGTCCTGGAGCCCGACCCATACGAATTCATCTCTGAAACACCCCGATCCTAGACCTACTAAAAAGACATGGGTCCCGATAGCATACTCCAACGAGTTTCATCATCGTAATACCCAGACCGGCTAACAAGACATGGGTCCCGACAGCATACTCCAACGAGTTACATCATCGTAGTACCCAGGGTCGCAGAGGCATTCCCACTTGAGTAAATCTCTATAATACCCACAGTCGCAGAGGCATTCCCACTTGAGTCCATCTCTGTAATACCGACTGTTAACAGTTACTCAGGGTCGCAGAGGCATTCCCACTTGGGTCCATCTCTGAAATACTCACGGTTGCAGAGGTATTACCATTTGGGTCCATCTCGAAAGTACCGACTACTAAAAGAAGCCTCACTATAACTTGTGCTTTTAGAGAAGCTTTTCGATAAACCTTCTCTGAAGATACCTTTTAGTGACAATTGAAACCGTCGTTAATGCTCGAAAAAGGTCACTAATACATACTTTTAGAGAAGCTTTTTAGAAAAAATCTACCTTTGAAAACCCTCCCTAAAACCTTTACCTACCGTTATATAGGGAAGCTTTTTGACGGAATTGAAAAGCTTCTCTAAAGCTTTTAGAGAAGCTTTTCAGACTTTTAAATACTAAAGAAAACCTTCTCTGAAGGTCATTTTTCTTGTAGTGATATATAAACCATCAACAGAAGAAATATAGAAAAGATTTGAAGGACGAATCTAATTTGTTGATTTGATAGATGATGGTGAAAAAATCTTTGTCGGAGTAGAACTTGAACTAGTCTTTGAATTTGCACTGGCTCTGTTAAATACTTCAAGTTCCTTAAGTTTTGTAGACAAGGTATTTTTTTCTTCAACCATCAAATCAAACCTCATTTGCATTTCTGATTTCAAAAATCTATCCTTGATCACTTCTGTCTGTATTTTAGACAAGTGGCTTGAAAGGTCTGCAATCTTCTTTTCAAAAGCTTTCTTTTCAATCTTGAAGTCATTTTCTATTGCAGACTCATATCTCTTATTCTCTTTCAAACTTGTCATTTCTTTGTCAACACATATATTTGCAGCGGTAGACTTCTTTTTAAGTGCTGAAATTGTTTGAGACAAAGCAATAATCTTAGCTTTAAGATATTTTCTGTCAGTGTCAAAATTACTTTTCTCATTTTCCGTAGCAATTTCCAGCCACTTCTTTCTGACAATTCTTTGACAATTTCATTATTCTTTATCATAAGAATCTTCTTGTCAGAAACCGCGATCTTTATTTCCTCTTCCAATGTTGTTTAAATTACATAAATCTTCTTTGTAAGCTTTAAGCACGTCGGACACTGCTTATCAGACTTCTTTCTTTCATCCTCAAATTTACTTCGTTCAATGACAAGTACCTGTTCAATATCAGCAATTTGTTTTGAAAGATTCATATTTATCAACTCACAAGATTTAAGTTTGCTCTCAAGACTTCTCTTTTGAGTCTCCAATTTGATTTTCAGATCTATGAGAATCTTATTCTCTTTTGCAAACTTCTTTTCTAAATCATATTTATACACAATCCCATACTCAGAATATATCCATTTATCATGCTCTAAATTACTAATCCTTATCTGAAGATCATCATTTTTCTTTATCATTTCAATATTTCTATTTAGACTATGATCTTGATATCTATTAGAAGTTAGATCTTCATAGAATTCCTCTAGTTGAGCTTGAAACGCCTTATGTTTGTGCAATCATTTCTCAAATCCTTAATCAGCTCCATATATCCAATACGGTTGATTTTGAGCTTATAAGTCTCTTTCTTTTGGTTTGCAACCTATTCTTGCAGAGATGATACCTGAGAATTCAAATTAGTACTAGACGTCGTTATCAGATATGATGATCGTTAATCAAATGATTTGTAGAAGATTTGAACAACTCTGACTATCAAACAAGTGTAGAAAAATCAAATTACAAAGTCAAAGTCAACTCTCGGAAAAAGTCAACCGTAAAAGTCAAATCCCAAGAAAAAAATTTCAAAATTTGAAATATAGTTTTGAAGATAAAATCTGAAACATAACCCAAAAAGTCAAAATTTCAAAGAGCAATTTTGGAAATTTCTAGACTTTAATCTTAGAATCCGAGGATTCGTGCGAAGCTCATGCGAGGCTTCGGATATGTCTTGTGCGAAGGTTACTGTGTGAGGATCGGGTATGTCTCGTGCGAAGGCTACTATGTGAGGCTCGGATAAGCTATGCGAGGCTCGGATGAACTATGCGATGCTCGGATGAAACATGCGAGGCTCAGATACCTTCGCACAACCTTTGTCCGAAGGATACTGTTCACTCGCCTTTTTATCCGAGGGTTATAAACACTTCTTCGTCCGAAGGCTATGAACACAGCCTTGTGCGAGGGCTATGAACACTTCAAGATAGCCTATCCAAAGGTTATGAACACAGTCTTGTTTCCATAAATTCGATTTCAAACCTAAAACTTGTTTGATTGATCTGAAATTTGGTAGGGTTGTTCGCGATCACATTCTAAACAACTTTAATTCTTGCATCATTACCAAAATCAGCCTAAATCTGTGATTTTAGAACCCAAACAGTAGGTTTTTCATCAAAACTCGAAAATCACAAAAATTATCTAAATCCTAATATGAAATGTTTCAATTTCTAAATTGATTAGAATCGAATATTCTACCATTAAAAACGAAATCAAAAAGCCTAATCTCAATCAATTTGAACCACAAACACTTCTAAAATCGATCAAATTCGCATTTTCTTGAAAAAGCTTCAAAAAACTTCAAATTTCTTCTTCCAATCTTTGATTCCCGCTCTGATACCAACTGTTAACTTCGTAATTATCAGATAACGATGAATCTAATCAATTATATCAAGAACACAATCAATAAACCATCAAATCATATATATAGATTGATATGTTTATCTCTCTACAAACTCTCTCTATCTACAATATCCAATATGAATATGATAATGAAAATCTTAATTCAATGTACACAAGACATGGGTATCTATACCCCTACTTTATTACAAAGAGTAAACTACAATTAAACTTCTTGTTGACTTTATTGACATTAAGTTTTGACTTTCTCGTCTTTAATATTGTAACGTCGAATACAAATATATTTATATCTAACAATTGGTTATAACATTTTCATTTTAATAATTCGAAAAAGATTCCATGTAAAAATAGAAAAATGACATAAGATTATTTTTACTTTGATTAAAATGGGAATGGTTACCCTTTGTCCAATAAGGTGATGGTACATGATTGGTCAACGTCAAAATCAAAAGTCTTGCATTTGGACCAAGAAAAGTCTTTGTGAACGAAGAGCAACCCTCCACTCCACGGCTCCACCTTCTTTTTACAAGAATATTATATTAAAAGAAAAACAAAAAAATATATTTAAGGAAGTGCTGATGGCATCCTTTAGTAGGATTGTATACGAAATATTTTGTATTATTATAGCTTAAGAAGTATAAAAAGTTGGTTTTGACGTAGTTTGTGAATAGAAATTCACTTGTAAAGATGTTATTAGCAAACATCTAGGGATGCCATTAGCATTCCCAAATTAATTTGTCATACGTGTATTTAAATACACACATATATATAGGGACGGATGCAGTATAGAACCGAGGGTGGGGGGGTGGGGGGGGGGGGTGTCAAAGGACCCCACTGAATTCTAAAAAAATTTTATACAGGCTAAAAAATATCAAAAATACTAAATATTGCCTTAGTTCCCTCCAGTAAAATTTTCCAAAGGACCCCATCTTGCCGGTGATTGACAAAAACACTAAAAAGTCTCTTGAAATCAATAAAAAAAACCGAAAAAATCGTTCGAAATCGGCAAAAACACTAAAAAAATTCTTCAAAATCAACAAAAACACTAATCCTTTGAAATCAACTAAAAAATTTAAACAATTTCCCCGAAACACGTCGGATGACTTTACGCACGCCTTTAGTCTACCTTAATGGGACCCCAGTGAACAAAAATCTTGGATCCGTCACTGTACATATATAAACCAAGAAACATTTTCAATTATTTGTTCGCATACACACCACATAAATGAAAGGGTTATTAGGGTGTTTGCTAACTTTATATTTTTTGTGGTTTTTCTCTTAACATGAGTTGATATATAATTAATGTAATACATGGTTAGGTTCTAATGAAAATGAAAGTTATGGTGAGAATGTCAATCGGATCAATCATAATTAAAAATCAACAATAATAAAAGTACCTAGAATACTCATGGTATTTCTAGGTATATCAATAAACGGCTAGAGAACAGCGAAATAGGTTAGTTCAAGTGTTTGTCCTATTTTTTCTGTTAACAAAAACAGAAAAAAAAAACACTAGAACACTAGAACCGATGCATTTCATTGTTCTCTAGTCGTTTATTGCTATATCTATAAATATCATTAGTTCAAGTGTCCTGAATCAATTCCTATAGGAAACGTAATCCATGGTATGAGAATGAGATTAAAAATGATCAAGAATCCAGATTTTTATTTATGGTTCTCAGTTTAACTTCTATTCTCACACGATACTTTGCTATTTAATATATTATTATGATTTATAAATCAATTGAAGAAGGAGAATATGATTATGATCGACAACGTGTTGAATGCGTCCACTCCTGTCATATTCAATTGTTGACTATTATTTTCAATCATTTATCATACAAAACTCTTTAGTTTGATTTGTCACATTGTTGACTAGTACTTCCAAATATATGTTTGAAATTGTATTTTTCTTCAACTTTTACTCATTTATTAATATTTTTTTGAAAATTATGTTCGAAATTTCTTTTAATTTATGTCTTGTTACATAACTTTCGCCTCTCATTTATTTTACGATCAAATATTAAGCTGGTTAAAGATGATTTAAATTTCTAGATTGTAAGGGCTTGTAGATCTTAAAAAAATAATCTAACTTTACAAAAACTGTTTGGATTCATGTCAAGAGACAAGAGTTAGAACCTCTTAAAATCTACCACGAAAATTGGAGATGAAGTTGTCTATGATCATTTATTAACTAGTTACAGTTTCATGCATTCCTAGATTTTGCTTGTTTCTAGATTTTGAAAAAAAAAACTTAAAAGAGGTATTTCTATCTGAGTCGAGAACTATGACCCTCGACGTTTATTACGAAATATGGTTTTGAACACTTTACATATGTGTTACTATAATCTAGATATTTATGTTGTAGAGATCTTGAAAACTAAGTAACTTAAATAATCATCCCCTAACTAATAACTTAAAAATAGATCATCATAACATGTATGTAAAATATTGATTTATAAAGAAAAATTATCCAATACTATATATATATATATATATATATATATAAAGAGAGAGAGAGATGCATCGGATAAGAACATTGTCAAAAGTAAGAAAACACGAAAACCGTCAAATCAAGTGTGATTTTATATTGAAATCATATGTGATTAAGGAAAGGGGTGAGTGTGTGACTTGTCCCGAAACCGCATGATTTATAGGGTTAGGTTCAAAACAACATATCGTATATTAGATTGGGTTTGAATATACGATATTTTGTTTTTAGGTTTGAATATACGATATTTTGTTTTTAGGTTTGAGATATGTAGATAGCTTTTGTATTTAAGATGATGTTGGTTTTTGAAAATAAACTCTATTAGTATCGTCACCTGTCAACTATTGTGATCTTTAATAGGGTTTTGATATAGAAAAAGACGATTGGTTGATTTATCGTGTTGTTTTGAAGTTAATGCACTTATTTTGAATCAAAAACTTGTATTTTTGAATTGATTCAAATGAAATTGATTTGTTATGTCATTGGTATTGCTTAATGTTTAAGTTACACATGTCATTGTTTTTGCAGATTTATACATAAAAACATGTTGCTTTGTGAATCATGATGAAATAGTTATTCTTGTTTATAGAATGACATATGATTGTAGTAATGATCTTAGCTATGAAATAAGCGATAATTCAAGTGAACATATGTCAGATTCTTTATCTTTAGACCTTGAAGATGGGATGATATAATCAACTTAAACAGAACAGTTGATGATCAGTTTTTTTAATAAGCCTTGTAATATAAACACGATTGACGATGTTGAGTTCAATGTTGATGAAGAGGATGATAATGATGGCGATCAAACTATACAAAAAGGTGTCTAATATCCGATACATTATGGAATCCTGGTAAGAGGTATGAGAATCTTGGTCAATTAAAGCAATGTTTGACGAACTATGCCGTGGCAAATGGCTACCAACTGGAGTATGTGAAAAATGAAATTAGGAGGGCCAATCCAAGATCTACAGTTAAGATAGCAGATGAGAGTAGTGAATTTAGGAGATTTTATGTATGTTTCAAAGCATTAAGAGATGGATGGATTAGTGGATGTAGGAAGGTTATAGGACTACACGGTTATTTTTTAAAATGTGTGTTTTTTCAAAGCATTAAGAGATGGGTAGATTTAATGTGTGTTTCACAAGTATGCTTTATCAATGCTTATAATTTTATTATGTATGCTTGTCTATGTTAGTCCCCAAGGAGAGATGGCTAACTAAGAGAGGGTTTTGTAGAAGGGGGGGTTGAATATAAAACACACAGAATATACTCTTTTTAAATTTTTTAATATAAATATTAAAAATTTACACACAGGTAGTTTGATGCGGAAAAGAACAGGCACACTATTCTATCAAGCTAAACACACAGATAACAGTAATTAACTTATACACTAAGGAAGTTAAAACAATACTGTTATAGCACACAGCTTTGCCACAGTCACACAAATAATCACTTTGAAGATTTGTTGAAAGCGTGAGATTTCTGGGAAGGACTTCATCTCCTTTTATAGTGCCCATGCATGGGATGCATGTGGACAGCTGTCAAGGTTTCATTAGCTGGAAGTTTATCTGCTGGACAAAGGAAGAGACTACTTCCTTTGTACTAGAATAATGGATGAACCATTCCTTGTAGCACGTAATGTCAGATAACTTTATCTTCTTTTCTTCATGCTCTGTGAAGTCCCATCAAACCTTTTAGCTAAAAGACAAATATTCCTTTTATAAGAATAAAAGAGAATGTCTTTATTTAAGGCTTGATGCCCAAGTTCTTGCTGGCTCACGTGTCTTGCAATTTATGTGAGTCAAGAACTTATCTCTTTGAAATTGCTAAGTGATACATCACACTATGTATCACATCGGTGGATACCTTGTAAGGCTGGAATTGATAAGTGTACACTTTGCTTGATAAACTTCATCTTTCACTAAATGTTAAAAGTGTACACCCTTGAACTTGTGACTTTATATCACAGCCTTAGAAAATATACCTGCAATTTCGGTGACCAAGATTAGAGTGTCGGTGACCATGACATCAAACTTGATGACCTCATCTTATTTGATGTCCTTAGTACTTTTGATGACTTTTGAGTGTACCATCGGTGACCCACTATATTGGTGACCCAATCTTGACTTTGGCAAAATGATCTGAATATTGAAGTTAGTTGATACATCCAAAATTCCACTTTTTGATGTATAACCCTTGATTGAATAGTCTTTGACTCTTCAATACTTGAAGCATATTTCAGACCTTCAAAAGAACCTGTAAAAATTCATTCATACAAAGGAAGGTGGTTCATCACCAAATCATCGGTGACCCAACAATCTCCCCCTATTTGATGATGATACCTGTAAGTTAGAAAAGAATTCTTTTTGACCCTTTCTATTTTTCTTTTGGGTTCTTTTGACTCAGATTTTTTTTTTTTGATTTTCTTTTTAACTGAGTAAGTACAGTATAAGTATAAGAATAAATGTAAGTATAAGTATGTGCAAGAAAAAATAAAAATATTAACAAGAATTTTTAAGGAAGAAGAGTATGAACTTGTATTAATCAACACACATCTTTGAAAAATAAAGTTCACACTATATGAAGAATATTCAAGGAGTGGGTTCTCTTCTTTTTAGCTCATCCAAGATAAGCCTAGTAATTCCATGGTCTTCAACTGGAGGTACTCCTAGAATAGCAGAGAGGAAGGAGCTGTGAGCCCTTGGGATGTCAGAAGCTCTGAAGAAACCGATGTTTCCAAAGATGTCTTCAAAGAAAACCCCAAGCTCAGGAGTAGTCAGCATGGTTTGCTCCGGGTAAGCAATAGGAGTAGGAATGGAAAGATCTATACCCGAAGCATTTATTTGGATGCCTCTTTCATGAAGCATAACAAAGTGTCCCTTCTTCTTATTTTTAGGAGCTGTGATGACCTCTCCTTTAAGACCCTGTTGTATGAAGTACATTTGTTGTGCTTCAAGATATGTCATAAGAATATCATTCTCCTTTTGGATGTTGAGCATCTTAATGAAGAGTTTTCTGAGAATATTAAGTACCAGCTCCTTGTACTTGCTTTTGCTCTTGGAGATGCATTTGCCAACTTCCATTCACTCAGTCATCCCAAGAACTTCCAACCATTCAGTTTCATATACCTTTGAGAGAGTGTCAGCTCTCTTAAGGGTGACAAGTAACTTTGGAGAATTTTTGGTTGGAGGTTGGATGGTGGCACTGATAATCTTGGAATCATCCTTCCTGTTCTTTAGTCTCCTTTTAAACCACTCCACTTCCTTTGCCTTCTTGGCTTCATCAAGCATCCTTGCAGCTTCAGATTTCTTCTTAATATTTTCAAGCTTATCTTTTTGAGCTTGAAGAGCATCTTTTACCATTGCATGAGTGGCTTCATCTTGAGCCAACTTGAGTACATTTGTCTGATCATACTCAAGTTGTGCTCTAATGGCTTCCTCTTTTTCAGCTTCAGATAAGATTATCCCAAGAGGATCGGTCAGTGCAGAGGCAGGCTGAAGTCTGAGAGTATCTGCTTGAGGACTTCTCATTCTTTTCTTTCTCTTTTTCTCTTCCTGTTGTTCTTCGAAAGAAACAGGCTTCTTTCCTTTGGTTTTTTCTTTTCTTTTCTTCTCTTCTTCAATTTCAAGGGGTTGAGTACTGATACTCTCCCCCTCAACAGCTGCTCCAGAAGACTCGATGACCAAAGGGATAGTGGTGACCACGTGAGGAGTCACCTCGTTGACCAAAGGAGGGGTCACGTCGGTGACCGTGGTCGTACCACCATCGGTGGATGGGCCAATGTCGGTGGCTGCAGGGGCAGCGTCGGCATCGGCGGCTGCAGGGGCAGCGTCGGCGGCTGCAGGGGCAGGGGCAGCGTCGGCGGCTGTGTAGGTGGTAGCAGTGGTCTTCTTATTTTTCTCCGCCTCAGTGGTTGAACCCTTGAAACCCACTGAAGAGAGAAAAGTCTTGATCCTTTCTATATCAGAAGTCATGGTATTTACTTTTCTTTCAATTCTTTGAAGAACAAATCTGTCTTGTTCCTGAAAGAAGGATCCATCCACATCAAGTTCAATTGTTGGAGAAGAAATTGGAATCTTGTCAATTTTGGTGAGAATAGTGGCAAGAGACTCCATAATGTTCTCTTGAGTAGTAGAAAGAGAAGCTAGTCTTTCCAAGTCTTTGGCTGCTTGGTCTTCCAAAGTTTCCACCCGACGTATAGTGTCACGGGTAGAGCTGGTGAAAGCTTGGAGAAGATCATCTCCTTGTTTGGAAGACATGGGAGCAGAAGGTTGAGGCTGTGGTGGTTGATCAGCATCATCATCACTGGAAGAATAATCCACCAAACCTGTAGGTTTTCTTGGGGGGATTTAGGAGATGTGGGGGAGACACGTTTAGGAGAGTGTCTATGAGGGGATTCCTCAGTAATGGGTTCTTCCACAACCTTGGTACGTACGGGAGACGTATGTGTCCAAGGTGTAGTGTCAGAAAATAGAAAATCAGTAAATTGGGATGCTCCATCAAATGCACCTCGTTGTGATGCACTCTCATGTGGAGTAAGGAAAGGGAGCTGTGAGAGCTCATGGGGTGGAGAAGAGGTACCTTGGATGGGAGATTCCAAGTCATCTTCATCAACTAGAGAGAAAGTTGATGAAGGAATAATAGGGATGTCCCTTTTTACAACCATGTCCTTTTGGGAGGGCATGGAGGAGCTAGGTTGGGTTAACTGGTCCGTGGGTCGGGTAGGCATCTTTTCAACACTTACTAACTTTTGGGAGTTAGTAGGTGGCTTGTGAGGTGAGACCCTTTGGGTACCCTTAGACTTCTTTGAGGAAGTCTTTGGGCGGCTTTTGGAGTGTCTCCGCTTTTGGGACTTAGATACTTGGGTAGAAGCCAAAGGTTCTTTTGGCTTCGTAGCATCGGTGGGTGCGGAGGTAGATGTGCCCGACGCTTTGGATCTCTTACGAGATTTGGGCACATCAGTTACTCTAGGTGCAGAAGGAATAGAAGACATACCTGAGGTCCTTTGCAGACGGGGCTCATTTTCTCCCCAAGATAGAGTTGCATTCCTTGCAAACTCAACCATAGATGGTCGGAGAGGGTTGTCTGATGTTAAGACAGCCTTTTTCATAATCTGATTTCCCACTTGATGAAGAGGGAGATCATATATGATGTCATCTCTTTTCTCCAGTTTATCTGCCAACTTTGCATTAATGATAAGGGAGAAAAGGCGTTGAAAAGGTACCTGAGGACGTCGGAGGGTAGAGAATGAGGAGATCATTTCATTGAAGAAGTAGCTCGCAAAGTCTATCCTTCTTTGAAATATTAGAGCATGTGCTAATTCAGTCACTTGGGAAGGTGACTGATCAGGACCACTTGTCTTCTTGCTCAGGCACAGAATAAGATGAGCAAAAAGAAAGTTCCATATGTTTCCCATATTCTTGCGCAGTAAAGTACCAGGACCCTTTGACTTTGAGCCCTTCTTCTCTTCCAAATAGTTAAACACATCAACCACCATTTGGTGTTCATTTCCAAGAGGAAAAGGTTCATAGGAATCATAAGCAGGAAGCTTGAGAATGCTTCTAACATCTTCCACATTGAAGATCACATCATGTTCATCATTACTTAGAACAGATGCAAGAATTTGATCCGATGAAGCATCAAATGTGCAAGTTAACCAAAAGTTTCCAAGAAGAAACTTACTCATTTTGGGTTTAGCTGTGATTGCATATTGTAGAGGGCATCTCTGAAGAAACCAGCAAACATCATTGTACTCTGGATGAGCATTATCAACTCCTATTCTTCCAAAGTAATTTCATGCAGGAAAGGAGAGAGATCCAAATGTCATTGTTTGTTCTTATGAAGTTCTTGAAGGAGAAGCCATTGAAGAGGAAAGGAGTTGCAGTTTGAGAATGAAGGTTATAAGATGAGAAAGAGAGAGGGTGCAAGAAAGGTGGTAAGGTAGTGGGGAAGGAGGTTATATATGAGAGGGAATTTCGATTTTCAAAAATAATGATTACTTTTGGTGATTGAAAGGTCAGAATTTTAAGGGTTTTAGGGTTGAATTCGGCGCATGTACTGTAATTGATGATGTCATTAGGGATAAGAACAAAGAATCTTGCTTATCAAGAGTGGTAAGTCAAGAGTTATCTTTAAGGAGTTAAGAATGTGAAAGGTTTGTAACGGTTACCTCGGTGACTTGTACAACATCGGTGGATGGTCAGAGAGAGAGAGTAAACGTTGGTGGCTAGAAAGGATGTGAGACAACGTCGGTGGCTTGTATGAGAGAGAGACGTCGGTGGCTAAAGATAAGGGTAAACCTCGGAAAGTGACGTCAGCAGTGGGGAAAGATGACGTCAGCGTCGGTGGGTGGCTCTTGATGGATAGAAGATGACCGTCGGTGAGTGGAGACGATCGTCGGAGGATGGGGGCTCGTCGGAAAGCGAAGCGTCGACGGCTAGATGGTGGAATTCGGTGGTTGACGTCGGTGTTTGGACGGCGACCGTCGGTGACTAGACGTCGGCGGGTGCGATCAATGGTGAAAAAGGATTCGTCGGAAAGAGTTACGGTGGTGGATAGACGGTGACCGTCGGTGGGTCAATGATTGATCTCGGTGGCTGGTGGCATTGGTAAACGTCGGTGGGTGGTAATGGGAGTCGCCGTCGGTGGATTTTGGTGGTGGTTTTAGATTTAGGGTTTTGAGAGAGAAAAGGTATTTTTGGGAGAGAGAGAGGGGTTCGTCGGTGACTTTGTTACCGACGCTTTATATATATATATGTTTTAAATTTTGTTTATTTATTTATTTATTTATATATAACATATATAATATATATAAGTTATAAAATATATACATAATATATATATAGAATATATATATATATAAAATACATATTTATATAAAATATAAAATATATATATTAGTCTATGTTTATCATACCTAATTCACCAATGAGGAATTTGAACCTTTGCTTCATCAAGGGGCTTTGTGAACAGATCAGCTAATTGATAATCAGTGGGAATGAAATGAAGCTCCACATCACCTTTAGAGACATGATCTCTTATAAAGTGATATCTGATATCAATGTGCTTAGATCTTGAATGAAGCACAGGGTTGTTGGCAATGGCTATTGCACTTGAGTTGTCACACATTATTGGGATCTTTGAGAAAATCTGATTGTAATCACACAGTTGATTTTTCATCCACAATATTTGTGCACAATAACTTCCAGCAGCCACGTACTCTGCTTCAGCAGCAGATGTAGACACCGAATGTTGTTTCTTGCTTGACCAGCTCACAAGCTTTCCACCAAGTAACTGGCAACTTCCGGTTGTACTTTTTCTGTCTATTTTTGAGCCTGCAAAATCAGAATCAGAGTACCCGATGAGATCGAAACCTGAGTCTTTGGGATACCAAAGACCCAGATTTATGGTACCCTTCAGATACCGAAAAATCCTTTTCACAGCAGCCAGATGTGATTCTTTAGGATTTGCTTGGTATCGGGCACACAGACAAGTAGCAAACATAATGTCAGGTCTACTTGCAGTAAGATAAAGAAGGGATCCTATCATGGCTCTATAATTTGTAATATTAACAGAAATGCCATCAGGATCAGAAAAGAGTCTAAGAGGAGGAGCCATAGGAGTTTTCATGGTAGAGCAAGTATCAAATTGAAACTTTTTCAGAAGATCCTTAATGTATTTACTTTGATTTATGAAAATACCTTCTGGAGACTGTTTTACTTGCAAACCAAGAAAGAAAGTTAACTCCCCCATCATGCTCATTTCATACTCTTTTTGCATGAGGGAGCTAAACTCATCACACAAGGATTCATCGGTGGCTCTAAAAATAATATTATCAACATAGATTTGAACAAGAATGATATTACCTTGTGATTCCTTGAAGAAGAGAGTGTTGTCAACCTTGCCTCGTATATACTTATTTCTAAGTAGATATTTTGAGAGAGTGTCATACCAGGCACGAGGAGCTTGCTTCAGTCCATACAGAGCGTTATCCAGCCTATACACATGATATGGATGGACTGGATCTTCAAACCCAGGAGGTTGCTTCACATATACTTCTTGACTAATTCACCATTCAGGAAGGCACTTTTGACATCCATTTGGAATACCCGAAAATTCTTGTAAGCTGCATGGGCAAGAAATATTCGGATAGCTTCCAATCTGGCAACAGGAGCAAAAGTTTCATCATAATCAATTCCTTCCTCTTGCCGATATCCTTGAGCAACCAACCTTGCTTTGTTTCTTATGACAGTTCCTTCTTCGTCCATCTTGTTTCGAAACACCCATTTTGTTCCAATAATAGTTTTGTTGGATGGACGAGGAACTAACTTCCAGACTTTGTTTCTCTCAAATTGTGAGAGTTCTTCTTGCATGGCAATTACCCATCTAGGATCAGCTAGGGCTTCATTTATCAGCTTTGGCTCAACAATAGAAACAAAGTTGACATATAAGCACAGATTGCTTATGCCTCTTCTAGTGTTTACACCAACTTGTGGATCACCTATGATTTGATCTATTGGATGATCCATGGTCCACTTTAGTGCAGGAGGTAAGGTAGGAGGTAGAGAAGAGGATGAGGTGGGAATTTGAGATGGTGAAGGTAGGTTAGTGGGAGATATGGTGTTTTGGTGGGTAAGGTCTTCTGTAAAGTTAGTTTCAGAAGGTGGAGAAGAAAGAGAGGGTTCTGAAGGTAAGGTGGTGTTTATGGGAGGCTGAGAAGGGTTGCTATCTGGAGGATTAGGTTGAGAGGAGGATGGAATTTCACCAACACATGAATTTATCCATAGGTTTAATTCTTCTTCATCACAAGATAATGAAGAAGTTTCAAACTAATCAAACTTCACATGCATGGATTCATCTATGCATTGTCTTCTTAGGTTGAAGATTTTGAAGGCTCTTGAGGAGAGAGAATAGCCCGTGAAAATTCCATCATCAGACTTCGGATCAAATTTTCCAAGTTGTTCCCTGTCATTTAGCATGTGACAAGCACAGCCAAACACATGGAAGAAGTCAACTGCAGGTTTTCTACCATGGAAAACTTCATAAAGAGTCTTGTCATGCCTTTTGACTATGATAGACCTATTTTGAGTAAAGCATGCAGTGTTAGCGCACGCCCAAAAATAGGTTGGCAACTTGGATTCACTCAGCATAGACCTTGCAGCTTCACACAGTGTTCTATTCTTTCTCTCAACAACACCATTTTGCTGAGGAGTGCGTACGGCAGAGAAGTTCTGAGAAATTCCTTTTAGGTCAAAGAAATCTTCCAGAGCAGCATTCTTGAATTCTGTGCCATTATCACTTCTGAAGGACTTCACCAGTTTACCATTCAAATTTTCAATCTTTCTTGTAAACCTGATGATTTCTTCAGCAGCATCACTCTTGTGTTTCAGAAAGAACACCCAAGTATATATAGAGAATTCATCGACGATTACTAGCATATACTTTTTACCACCCACACTGGGTGTGCTTACTGGACCGCACAGATCCATGTGAAGCATTTGAAGAGGTTGAGAGATAGATGAGCATTGTTTTGTTTTAAAGGAAGTTCTGATGAGTTTTCCTTTTTCACATGCTCCACACAGCTTTTCTTTTTCAAAAACTATTTTTGGCATTCCAACAACCAGCTCCTTGTTGGAGAGTTTGTTCAAGGTTTTAAAGTTTAGATGAGAGAACCTTTTATGCCACATCCAACTTTATTTGGCTAGTTCTTGAGAGAGGAGACACACAGCTTCTCCTATTGCACTTTCCTTCATGTTGATTATGTATACATCATTCAGTCGGGTTCCTGCTAGTACAATCTTGTTCTATACATCAAAGACCAAGCACACACACAGCTGGAACATGACCTTATAGCCCAAATTACATATTTGGTTGATGCTTAGAAGATTGTACATTAGCCCTTCAACATGAGCTACTCTGGAGAAAGTGATGGTTCCATTTGAAATGGTACCATATCCTTTGGTGACCCCTTTTCCATTTCCTCCAAAGGAAACAGTGGGTCCCTTTACTTTTGAGAAGTTAGAGAGAAGAAGTTTGTTTCCGGTCATGTGTCTTGAACACCCACTGTCCATGTACCATATGTGATCTTTATTTGGTACCTGCACCTAGAAACAAATTTAGGCTTTTGGTACCCATTTTGAGGTGGGTCCTTTGGGATTAGAAGGCATTTTAGTTTTGCAAGGATCCAAATCTTTTGGGCAATTTTTAGCAAGATGAAGAGTGTTGCCACAATTATAGCACTTCTTTAAAGAAAAGGCCTTTTTAAAATCCCTATCATCAAAACTTTGGACAGAGGTTGACGACTGAGAAGAAGAGGGGTGACCGACACCTGGTCTTGGTCCAAGGATACCTTTACCAGGATTTCTTGATTTCTTCAAGTTCACTGACCGAGGAATAAAATTAGTAACTATTTGAGATTTCCTTTTAGATGAAAAATTTGATTTAGAAATTTTTTTCTTTTGAGGAGAGAATCCTTTTAGAGAGGGATACTCAGCAACACCAGATGGCGGCTCCTGGGAGTACCTTGACTCATGCAGACTTAAAGAGTTTAAGAGTCTTTGGATAGGTTTGGGAGAAGAAGAAGAGCTTGGAAGAGTTGAAACTTTTGAAGACTCAGAAGAGATTTCTTTAGCTTTAACAAAGACTCCAAACTTCTTGGAACTAGATTCTACTTTGAGCATGTCAAGTAGATCTATAGAGTGAACGGAGGTAGAATCCTCAGATGAGTAACCGAAGAGATCATCATCGTCATCGGAAAGGAAACCAGCAGGAAAACCTTGACACTCAGAAGAAGGAAGTGGAAGGTCGAAAGTTTGAGGAACATCTTTTCCATAACCAAGGCCAGACTTATCCTTGCTGGTGATTTGATCTTGAAGGATCCTTTCAAGATTCTTAGAGGATTTAGTCCATTTAGACAGAACCTCTTGTTCCTTTTCAAGAGTGGAAGAGATTTTTGATTTTTCCTCAGAAAGACTGTCGTTTAAATACCGTAGGTTTTCCAGATCAGCTTTCATTTTATCAAAATCTTTTAATTTGGAAAAGCAAGAGAGGAGTTGATCATTTAGACATTTTATATGCATATCAGCCTTTTTCTTTTGAATCTTTAAGTCATAGAAGTCAACAGTTAAAGAATTAAAGGCATCAGCCTTTTGATCATCAGAGAGAAAGGTAAAAGAATGTACCTGAGGCTTTGTTCCTGAAGTGGATCCCTCAGCAGATACAAGGGTAGTGTAGAGTGACTTTTCCATGTCTTCCAGCTCATCGATTTTGGCCATGAGGCATTTAGTGACATACTCACTCTCACTCTCAGAGGTTTGCTCATCCTCCCAGCAATGAGCCTCAGCAACCAAAGTTTTATTTTTACTTTGGTTTCTTTCTTTTTCCCTCTTGTATTTGGCTTTGTACTTCTTATACCTGGAGGTTTCTTTTGATTCAGAATTTTCTTTAGAGGATTGGCTATTTCTCTCTTCATGCTTTCTAGAAGCTGATTTTGAGAAGTCATGGCCATAAGAAGAAGAAGGTTTGAGAGAAGAGGAAGCTTTTGATTTGCACTCAGAAGCAAAATGACCTTTCTTTCCACAATTGAAGCATTCTTCATTTGCTTTATCAGAAGAGGATTTTTGAGAAAAAGGTTTTCTATTAAATTTGGAGCGGTTTGAAGAAAATCTTTTATTCTTAAGGTTTCCAGCAAGCATTGCCATACTATCAGAAAGTATGTCAATGGTTGATTCTTCTCCTTCATCATCAGCAGCACTATAGTATGCATCTGACAGATGAGAAGAGTCTTACTTAATATCTTTTTCAGAATCAGAAGAAGGATAGGTGATTCTAGGAATACAAGAAGAAGATTTTGAATCACCTATCAAAGCAATAGAAGAGGATTTGATATTCTTTATAAGAGATTTTCTCTGGTTCTTAGTTTGTTCATAGTGAAGAAGAGTTCCATAGAGAGCAGATACAAGGGTAGTGTAGAGTGACTTTTCCATGTCTTCCAGCTCATCGATTTTGGCCGTGAGGCATTTAGTGACATACTCACTCTCACTCTCAGAGGTTTGCTCATCCTCCCAGCAATGAGCCTCAGCAACCAAAGTTTTATTTTTACTTTGGTTTCTTTCTTTTTCCCTCTTGTATTTGGCTTTGTACTTCTTATACCTGGAGGTTTCTTTTGATTCAGAATTTTCTTTAGAGGATTGGCTATTTCTCTCTTCATGCTTTCTAGAAGCTGATTTTGAGAAGTCATGGCCATAAGAAGAAGAAGGTTTGAGAGAAGAGGAAGCTTTTGATTTGCACTCAGAAGCAAAATGACCTTTCTTTCCATAATTGAAGCATTCTTCATTTGCTTTATCAGAAGAGGATTTTTGAGAAAAAGGTTTTCTATTAAATTTGGAGCGGTTTGAAGAAAATCTTTTATTCTTAAGGTTTCCAGCAAGCATTGCCATACTATCAGAAAGTATGTCAATGGTTGATTCTTCTCCTTCATCATCAGCAGCACTATAGTATGCATCTGACAGATGAGAAGAGTCTTACTTAATATCTTTTTCAGAATCAGAAGAAGGATAGGTGATTCTAGGAATACAAGAAGAAGATTTTGAATCACCTATCAAAGCAATAGAAGAGGATTTGATATTCTTTATAAGAGATTTTCTCTGGTTCTTAGTTTGTTCATAGTGAAGAAGAGTTCCATAGAGAGCAGTTAAAGGCATTATTTCTAAGTCCTTGGTTTGCTTGATGCAAGTACAGATAGTTTCCCAGAAGTCTGGGAGACAATTCATGAACTTGCAGAGAACTTCTTCATTATCATAAACTCGTCCAAGAACTTTGAGATCATTGAGAAGACAGTTAAAACGATTAAAGTAGGTAGAAAGAGATTCTCCTTTTTCATGGGAGAAGAGTTCATACTTTCTAACAAGACATGTCCTGTTAGATTTCTTGACTTATTTGGTGCCTTCATATAAGACACTCAAAGTATCCCACATTTCTTTAGCAGTGGGAAGGTTAAGAAGAGAGTGATACACTTCATCAGGAAGGGATACAGCAAGAGCAGATTTGACTTTAGTGTCTAAAGCAACTAGGCATTTATCATCTTCACTAAATTTGTTTGAAGGTTTGATGATGTATCTACCAATTTTCTCACTTCTTTCATCATCTGACTCTATGTCCTTTCCTTCAGCGTCCTTTTGAGGGCCAAAGCGAGCCCATATTTTAGGAACAATAGGTCCCTCATTGAGAATGTTGGAATACCTGCAATCGATCCCTTAAAAGAATAATAACATGCAATTTTTCCATAACCCAAAGTTATTTGGGTTGAACCTTGGAGGTTTGGCCAAGGATCCTAAATCATATGTATTACTGGAAGAGGTCTGCAAGGTACCATCAACATTTGAGGTAGTAGCCATCACAGATCTGGTTTATTGAATTAAACCAACTGCTCTGATACCACTTGTTAGTCCCCAAGGAGAGATGGCTAACTAAGAGAGGGTTTTGTAGAAGGGGGGGGGGGTTGAATATAAAACACACAGAATATACTCTTTTTAAATTTTTTAATATAAATATTAAAAATTTACACACAGGTAGTTTGATGCGGAAAAGAACAGGCACACTATTCTATCAAACTAAACACACAGATAACAGTAATTAACTTATACACTAAGGAAGTTAAAACAATACTGTTATAGCACACAGCTTTACCACAATCACACAAATAATCACTTTGAAGATTTGTTGAAAGCGTGAGATTTCTGGGAAGGACTTCATCTCCTTTTATAGTGCCCATGCATGGGATACATGTGGACAGCTGTCAAGGTTTCATTAGCTAGAAGTTTATCTGCTGGACAAAGGAAGAGACTACTTCCTTTGTACTAGAATAATGGATGAACCATTCCTTGTAGCACGTAATGTCAGATAACTTTATCTTCTTTTCTTCATGCTCTATGAAGTCCCATCAAACCTTTTAGCTAAAAGACAAATATTCCTTTTATAAGAATAAAAGAGAATGTCTTTATTTAAGGCTTGATGCCCAAGTTCTTGCTGGCTCACGTGTCTTGCAATTTATGTGAGTCAAGAACTTATCTTTTTGAAATTGCTAAGTGATACATCACACTATGTATCACATCGGTGGATACCTTGTAAGGCTGGAATTGATAAGTGTACACTTTTCTTGATAAACTTCATCTTTCACTAAATGTTAAAAGTGTACACCCTTGAACTTGTGACTTGATATCACAGCCTTAGAAAATATACCTTCAATTTCGGTGACCAAGATTATAGTGTCGGTGACCATGACATCAAACTTGATGACCTCATCTTATTTGATGTCCTTAGTACTTTTGATGACTTTTGAGTGTACCATCGGTGACCCACTATATTGGTGACCCAATCTTGACTTTGGCAAAATGATCTGAATATTGAAGTTAGTTGATACATCCAAAATTCCACTTTTTGATGTATAACCCTTGATTGAATAGTCTTTGACTCTTCAATACTTGAAGCATATTTCAGACCTTCAAAAGAACCTGTAAAAATTCATTCATACAAAGGAAGGTGGTTCATCACCAAATCATCGGTGACCCAAAAGTCTATGATGGTAACATAATCTTGTATGTTAATGTGTTCTTTTTCTATGTAGATATTGACATGTTATTTCTAGTGTTGGGAAAGTGTTTGAAACATGAAATGGTTATGAAGCAATGATGGTGGATTTAGATGCTAGAAAATGTAGTTGTTGACTATGAGACATATTAGGCATTTCTTATAACTGAGAATATCTTCAAAATGGCTTATGCAAATACTACAAGACCATTGAATGGAAGTAAGGAGAGAAGAATGTCTGGTAGACCATCTATTAAAAGAAAAGGATCAAAATCTAAGAGCCAAGGTACAAGAGTGACTCAATCTAAGAAGGCAATGTCATGTAGCAATTGCTTGGAAACGAGGCATAACGTCGGGACTTTTAAGAATGACAATAAAGACCCACCACCTAAATCTGTTAAGCCAAAAGGTAGACCAAGACTCAACATTCCAAAGTCGACTACAACAAGAAGAGGCTCTAGAGGTGGTAGGGACAGTAGAGGTAGGAGAATACCATCATATATGGGAGTTTCTTATAATCCAAACACAGGAGAATCAATGATTAGGGTAAGCCATTATTTACTTTTAAATTCGAATACCATTTTTAATGACTATTGCTTACACTTTATCTTCATAATTAAAGACATCATCAAGTGTGCCACAACCAGCATGGCCCGAAGACATTCTATCCTATTCAATTTCAAGTGAGGCTGTTGTTAATGATGAAGACCGTGATGAAGGTGAGATTATTGTTGGTGATGAAGAACGTTGTGAAAGTGAGGATGTTGTTAGACATCAAGAAGGGTTACAAGAAAGTCAAATGATTGTATCTCTACCAGAAATCAATGATGCAAATGAAGAATAGTTCATGACACGACCTTACATAGATTAGGTGTTACTTTGGTATAATATAATGCAACTTTTGTTATATCTTGGCGTAACTTTTGGTATATTATGTTTTGGGAAGAGGAATGAAATTTTTGTTTTGTTTTATAACTATAAGTATTGTTTTCATTCAAAAAATGCCTATGCAGTATGCTACGCTTATTCATTCAAATATGAAAAGTCTGTTGGGTTTTTCGGACTTTTTATATTATTTTACAACATTAACCAGGTTTATAGGCCATAAGAATGTATCTAACATGTTCTAGAAAATCCAAAGATTTATTTGACAGGTTTTAAAATATTCAATAATTTATTTATTTAAAAAATTCATCCTAAAACTTACACTGTGTTCTCCAATTTGGAGAGAAAAGAAATGTAAACAAAAGGATGGAAAAGAAAATGAAGGAAAAGAAAGGAGAGGAAAATAATTTTTTTATTTGTGTTCTCGAAAGTGAAGTAAAATGAAGGAAATGAAAGAAAATAAAACAATTTTCAATGTTCTTGAACAAGAGAGAAAGGAAAAAATTGTCATTTTTACTAATATGTACTTTAAAATAATATAATTTAGAATAAAAGATCGGATAGGTTTGTTAGTTTATTAATTTTTTAACTAAATTTAATTTATTTTCTTTCCTTTCCTTCAATATTTGAAATTTTGAAAGGAAACTAAGCTTTATTTTCTTTCCCAAAAAAGTTTCAAAAACACCAGTTTTTTTTACTTTCTTTGGCTTTCCTTCACTTCCCTTTATTTTCCTTCATTAAACGAGTTTCAAAAACACAACGTTAATAATTCTAAACACTAAGGCATTGTTTTGGCAAAAATAAGATGACTTATAAGTATCCTTATAAGATACCTTATTTTTAGTTTAATTATTTGGATGACTATAAATTAACTGATAAGGTATCTTATTGAAAAGTTAATAAAAGTAAGGTTTTCATAATCTAGCTTATAAGTCAAAAATTACTTTATAACTTACTTGGATAAAAATAGCCTAAATTCCATTGAAATTTTTCCTAGTACTATATAGATTTATACTTTATTATAGGAATACGACATATTTAGAGCATCTCCAACAGATATGCTAAAATGAAAAAAAATACAATTTTAGCATTTTAGTTGCTCCAACAGCTATTCTATCATATATGCTAAAATAGAAAAAAAAAGAAGTTGTAAAATTCTCTAAATTTAGAGAAATCTCCAAGACTTATTAGAAGAGAGAGAAAATAATATTTTAATTATATCAACCAATTAAAGTATGGAGATAAAAATGTGTAGGAGAGAGAAGTATTATTTTATTAGATATTTTAAATATTTTATTAATATAATTAATGGTAGAATTACTAAAATAGAGTAGATGTTGAAGATGGATATAAATTTTTATAAAGATTTTGACTTTTTTTTACCCTATTATAGAAATTTTTTAGCATATATATTGGAATGCTCTTAAGAAATGATATTTTATATTTAGCATTTACAAACCTGAAAAGTCTGTTGGGAGTCAACGTTTTCCCATTTCAATTTTCCACTCCCTTCTCCTCCCTCCCCTTCTTCCTTCGCTCCCTCCCTCCCACTTCCGCCATTAATAAACCTTCCAAATCCTTTCATTCTTACCCACACAATTTCCTTTTCCGATCATGGAGTTTCTCTTCTTCTTCTTCTTACTCATCTCTTCTCTCTTCTCCCTTCAATTTCCATCAATATCAGCTCAACAAACCTTAGGTTTCCGATGCACCAACACCACCTCCGCCTCCTCCACCTGCTACTCCCTCATCGACTACCGGCTTCCAAACACCACCACTCTCTCCGCCGTCCAAAACCTCTTCGAAATCAAAAACCTCCGCAACCTTCTCGCCGCTAACAACCTCCCCACCAACACCCCACACGATCGTACCTTCCGTAACTCCTCTATCCTCAAAATCCCCTTCCCTTGCTTTTGCCGTGACGGCACCGGAATCTCTAACCGCCTCCCTCACTACGTCGTCGTTCCTGACGACGGCCTGTTCCATATCGCCGCCGAGGTGTTCTCCGGACTCGTGAAATTCCAGCAGATCCAGGTGGTTAATAACATAACCAATGCCAATACGATTTTAGTAGGTCAGAGGCTCTGGATCCCGTTGCCGTGTAGCTGTGATGATGTCGACGGCGAAGCGGTGGTGCACTACGGTCATCTGGTGCCGGCGGGAAGCACGGTGAGTGGAATTGCAGAGCAGTTTAATACCTCTGAGAGAACGTTGTTGAATCTGAATGGGATGGCTAGTCCTTCACAGTTGCTAGCTGATTCAATCATTGATGTTCCTCTTAAAGGTAATCATATTCATTTTTCATATTTGTTTGATTCATCAGTTTCAAGTTTATATTATTCATTATGAATATGAATGTGAATTTGTCAACAAAAAAATTGGGCATTTTCATTATTGGGATGATCATGGGATGACTTATTAATTTGGTCATTAATTGATGCTTATTTGCTTCTGATTTTGATGATTAATTAAATATTTAGACCAATTTCATCAATCTATGAGAAAGATTTTGCCATATATTTATATAGAGGTAACTTCATATACAAACTTATATTTATGAACAAACTATACAAACGGGTTCAAATCAATATAAAAAAAAATTATGAACTTTTTTCCATCAAATGCTATGATTTAATATATTATTACACATACGATTGATTCATAATGTAAAGTTTCACATGTAATTGTTTTTGTAAGTTGAAAGTTTCTCTTATTTTTTTTTTATGAAAACTTTTCACATATTTTTGTTTCATAATGTAAAACTTTCACATGTAAATTTTTTTACAAGGTGAAACAAATATATATGCAATAATATCTTAAACCATATCATTTAATGAAAAAATATATAGAAAAAGTTATTTTTATATTGATTTGAACCAGTTTATATAGTTTGTACATAAATATGGGTTTGTATTTGATCAACCCCCTCTCTCTCTCTCTCTATATATATATATATATATATGTAGTTGGATAATAAAGGCATCCATTGTTCAAAAGTCTTGAGTTGAGGGTGGACCATGTGTTAGAATAATTTATATATTAAATTAACATAAATATCATATCGAGACAATAGAATAATTATAAATCATTCATCAAACAGGTTTGAGATGTTTTGTTTAATGTTGTTAAATTTCTTGAAAAGTTAATTATTTACATTTATCCATATATTAGTGTTGATTTTGATGTCCAAGATTTCTTTTTTATCATTAATTAACATATTCACATTTATAAATTGAAGTGGGTATTTTTCCAATTATGGTTTATGACTTTATGTTTGAATTGTTCAACACTAATCTTTAATCATTAATGATATGACTAGAATACCCTTTACATCCAAAAATCTAATAGCATCGTAATTATCATTTCACAAACTCCTATGTTTTTTGATTTCTTTTTGTAATTGTAATTGCTTGTTCATCTATGAACGATGGTGGTTCTCCTATATATTCCAACCCTTAATTGGAGGGCATTTCTGTACTTTACATACCTACTCTTAATTTGAGGGCATTTTTATACTTTTACATACCTACCCTTAATTTGAGGGCATTTCTGTACTTTTATAAACCAAAAGGAAACAACCAAATGGTGCCAAGGTACTCAAACTTTTAGGCAGCGAGGATAAGTTGTTTCATGAAAATTGCATTTATCTTCTTGTTTTGTATTGCCTATGCCTTTATCCATATTCAGAGCATCTGAAAAAAGGTCTTGTCTGTGGGTCCCTATTTTTATAAGAAAATAGTTAGATTTGTTAGGGGCTGATTGGCGGTTGTTGAATGTTAAGTGGTCAGAATGATTAAGATACTCTTTTATAATATAGTGCAAAATGAAATATAATTGTTTGGTAATTGTTGAGGATGTAATTAGGGCTCTTAATGGTTAAGGGAGGTCCACGATACAAAATGATTCAGAGTCTTTTGTAACCAGGATTTACCTCTTAGCAATTCAGAAGTTGCCTTTTAATGGTGTTAAGAGGTAAACAAACAACCCCTAGTTTTATAAAATCTGATGTGGGCCTAAGCGTGGTGGACCGGACCTTAACGTGCCTTGATGTTCTTGGAAATCCATGATCGGGATAACAGAGGGTGTTATGCTTAAACACGCAAAATTTTGCTACGAGTCTCCATCAGAACCCCAAAAACGCCATTTTGGCATGTTTTGAGACACCTTTATGTTTTTATTTTTGCCATTTCTCTCATTTGCCGTTTGGACTTCTATTTTTTGGTCCGAACATTTTAGTTATTTTTAGTCATTTTGACTAGTTTTTACTAGGGGTAAGCATCGGAACCGGGTATCCGATGTGATTGGTTCCGGTTCCGGTTCCTAAAATACGGAACCGATAAGGACCGGTTCCGGTTCTTATTTTTTTGGAACCGTTACCCGCTACCCGCCACCTTTAAATAAAAAATATTTTATATATTTATAAATAATAATGAAAAACTCAAACTTTCTAGTTTGTTTATGTAATAATTAGTCTTTATCGAATTAGTTTTGACCATTTGTTGTATTTATTACTTTAATTTGGTATTTTGTAGTTTATGATTACATTTTTATCGTATGCAATGTAATTTTTTATTAAAAAAGTGGAAGGCGGGTACCCGGTACCGGAACCGGTTCCCATCGGTTCGGGTTCCGGTTTAATGGAAATTGACCGGGTACCCGGTTATGCTAACCCCTAGTTTTTACCATCGATTTCCCACTAAATTTATGTAAATAATTGTAAAATTTTTACTCATTTTTGATGACCCAAATATGCTAATGCTGTTTTTTATGATTCTTTTTCACAGTTTGTAAATCAATGGTGACAACAAACTCTTCAGACTACCCTTTACTTGTCCCAAATGGTACTTCAATTTATACCGCTAACAATTGTGTCCGATGTGAATGCAATGCCGATAACAACTGGATGTAAGTCGATACACACACAAACTCTAATCATTTTTCATCAACTGTTTTTCAAGTTCTTATTATGGTCGTTTTTATTTATTTATTTATTTATTTATCAGCTTGCAATGTGCGCCATCGGGGCTTATTTTGCCACGAGGGCAAACTTGTCCTCCTATCCAATGTGAAGGCACCTCTTTCAATTTGGGTAACATTACTTCGGGTTCTGGTTGTAACCTGTCGAGATGTGTGTACACTGGTTACAATAACGACACCATCCATACTGCTATCAGCCAAGAATCTACTTGTCCACGTAAGTATTTTTGTTCGATTGTTTGTTAAATGTCTAAAATACCCTTTTGAATAGAAACAAATATTGGAAAACATTATATAATTGAAAATCCGTACCATCAGTTTGTTTTTTAATATAATGATTGCTGAACAAATAACTTATAATGAACATTTAAAGAAAATAAAATAAAAAATTTAGGCGTCCCAATAGGTCGTTTTATAGGACTTCAATTTATAAGACTAAACAATAAAATGTCATATCTAAAGGTGTTGTAATAAGTTTACAGGACCTTTTTGGCGTCCTCACAAGTTTTTTAGGACACTTGTAATATAAAAAGCGGTATTAACTATTTTATAGGACACTTCTGAGAAGCATCCTATGAACACCACTTGTTTTGTAGGACACTTGTTTTTTTAAGATATTTTTTTTTTCATATAATCCTATAAAATAGATAATATGACGTTTTTTTTTATATAAAAATGTCCTAAAAAACTTGTTACGAGCCCAAAAGTATTTTATAAACTTATTACAAAACCTTTGGATATGGCACTTTATTGTTTGGTGCTGTAAATTAAGTCTTATAAAGCAATCTACAAGGACGCTTAGACATTTTGACATCCTATAAATTCAGTTTTATTGTAGTCACACACCGGGAACTCAACACTTTGACACTTTGGGATAATTTGTGCCTGCCTAGCCTCTGTTGGAGGGGACATGTTCGAGTCCGACATCTGCTAGACTTGAATCATATATATATATATAGATGTTGGTTCGATTACAAACTGGACGAATCCTACAAACTCGTACAAACTAAGTTAAAATAATTTTTTCCATTTTTTTTCTCCATCAAATGCTATGATATAAGATGTTATTACATATATGTTTGTTTCACCTTGTGAAAAAAATACATTAAAAAAATAGATTATGTAACAAATGCATGTGAAACTTTGAACTTATGAAAACAAATACATGTGAAACTTTTACATGGGGAGGGTTCAAATGAGAACACCCCCAATTTAAAGGAAAATGGACTCATTTGGGACCACATATGATGTGGGTTCCATCAATAAAAAATCATATCTGATTCAATGGGGCCCACCATTGAAAATCAGATATGATTTTTTTTATTGGTGGGACCCACATCATATGTTGGTCCCAAATGAATCCCTTTGTTCCTTTAAATTTACAAAGTTTTCATTTCAACCTCTTCCTCTCTCTCTCTCTTTCTCTCTCTCTCTATATATATAGGGGCAGGTTCAAACGAAAACGCAACATATATAAGAAAACAAGAAAACTTTTTTCATGTACAAAATCATATATGATTCACATACAAAATCATATATGATTAGCCGCGACTTAACCCGCGGCAAAAGTCGTCCGTTTCCATTTTTTCATGTTTATACAAAATCGTATGTGATTTTGTACATTAAAAAAATGTTTTCTTGTTTTCTTAAATACTTAGCATTTTCATTTGAACCTCCCTCTCTCTCTCTATATATATATATAGGGTGGGTTTAAATGAGAACTCAAATCTGGTTGTGAATGAGGACAAAGGAGAGCATGACACATGTCATATTCAGACCGAATAATGAAGGGAAATATTCAGACTGAATATACTCTTATTCAGTCCGAAGTCCGAATGTAGTCTTATTCAGTCTGAATATGACACTTGTCGAACGCTCCTTTGTCCTCATGTTTGCAACCAAATTTGAGTTCGTATTTGAACAAAGGCGAATACGAGTTTGCTCCTATGTTGTGGATATCTTTGACGAATATGAAAGTTGAAATCGTTGTTTATGGTGTGTGAACAGAGGGTAACAACAACGGTACACCAGGAAGTGGGTCGAAAGATTGGAGACCGAGCTTTGTTCTTGGTGCATCATTGATCGCTCTTCTTCATCTTCTAAGGTGAGACCTCAACGTGTAGAGATTCATGATAGAGTTGATGAGATTTACGGATCTTAGTTGTCAATAGTTGTGAAGCTCGTATTATCATCATGGTTTTGAGTTTTGTATAATGTAATGTGACCGCTTAAAAGTTGGATTTGGCGATTGATGGTATCATATTAATATGAAAACGATTTATTAACATAAATTAAATCAGGGGTGTTTGCAGTGCAGTTTAGAGTCAAAATTGCAAATCAGACCCTATGTGGTTTGAATTTTTTTTTTCAAATTGCAAAAGTTAGACCAATTTTCCGGTGCATTTTGTACCTAACTTTTATTGAAATATATAATTAGGTTTATCACTGTATTTAAAATGAATTTAAAGTTTTAAAGTGAAGAGACGATATAAATTCCTAATACATATAATCAGTTAAATCCAAATGTATATGAAAGTTTTAAAACAAATCTAAAACAAAAAGATTTGTTGAGTTGGATCTTATTTGTAATGGGCCTAAACTTATTTTTAAGTTTTTACCTATCAATCACAAGGATTATGGCGTACTGGTTGAGGACATGAGCAGTGGCAGATGCAACCTTCAAAAGGAGGGTGGGGGTCCCAGGACCCTAGTGAGCTGTTAGAAAAAAAATATTACAGGTCAAGAAATATCAAAAATACTATATTTAGCCTTAGTTCCTTCCAGTAAAATTTTCTAAAGGATCCCATCTTGCCGGCGATTGACAAAAACAATAAAAAATCTCTTGAAATCAATAAAAAACCGAAAAAATCTTTCGAAATCGATAAAAACACTAAGAAAATCTTTCAAAATCGATAAAAATAATAAGAAAATCCCTTGAAATCAACTAAAAAACTTAAAATTTTTCCCGCAACACGTCGGGTGACTTTACGCGTCTTTAGTCTACCTTAATGGGACCCCAATAGAGAAAAATCCTGGATCCGTCACTGGCCCTGAGGATGTGGTTGAATATCCCATCTGTCCAGGGTTCGAATCCAGACATACACAACAATTATGGGCACTGAATTTATCAGGACTGATGTATTGTAGTCATAATTTGCCGGGATTAATCCAGGTATAGCCTAGATACCCTTCATAAAAAGTTTTTACATATCATTTTAATAAAAATTTAATATATTATATAAAATTTAATATGCTGTGTAATGTGATTTAAACCGATGAAACTGCATGGTAATAGAAACTATGGTCGCACAAGAAACCATGTAGTACTAATGGTTTATACAGTTTGATGACCACCCTAAATTAAATAGAGATTATTAGATTTTTAAACTAGTCTTTGGTTTCACGCGTTGCACGACGGTTTATAAAATGATATAAGCATTGAATAGTAATTGGAATTTATTAATTGAATATTAAATCATCATCTCCATAAAAAATATTGCCAAACTACAAAAATATTTAGAAAAACAAAATATATAAGTGTTAATATATCATATCATAACACAATACAATTCGTTCTTTTATTACGAATTTTTTTATAATTCTTCATATATCAATTTTCAATGACCATTACAAAACATATTTTACATTTTTAATACTTAATTTTCTAACTCACATAAGTTACGTCACATCTTAAAATTACAAATTCGGAACCAAAAATTTTACACGATAAACATCAATATTTAGTATTGATACAACTCAAAAATCAAAATTCTCTACAAAAGAATATTGTCTCCTCCCAAAGTTCAACTTACATTTTATGTAAGAAGATCATTTGCAAAAGGGATCTATGGGGATACTTGGGTTGACAATAAAATAAGTAGTAAACCCTTGAACAACCAAAGATAACCTACAAAACTCTTTATGTAAGCAAAAAAATCAAAATATTGGAAGAAAATTGTTCTAACATATATTAGGTTAACAAACACAAAGCAAGTAAATAGCCTAAAACATATTTATAACATGCAAAAGTAACCTTAGAAAGATGAACAATGACTTGGTGGGATGAAGTGCAAGCATCTTGTATCTCAATAAGTATTTAACATGTTCCAATGGATGTCAACAATCATGATTTCCTTTTATATGCAAGATGGAGAAATGAAGCATTCATTTGACATCTTGAAAAATTAATGAAAACCTTTGGACTTATTCATTTAATTGCATTAGAACCAAAGAGTAAGTAAATTCAATGGTAGTTGCCATTTGAAAGGACATGGTGGTTTATACATAAATGTAGACAAATAATTAAGAAAAAGAAAAATACCATATTATTTATTATAGACTTTTCTTTAGTTAATAGAGGGAAAGATGAAAAAATATATAATGAATGACTCTAGGAAGTTATGTAGTTTAAAGTTAAAACTAATTAAATTGTAAGTAAAATTACCAAAGAAGCCTTTTTGTTTCATCAGTTGTAGGTTTTCCTTTTAAATAACCCATTTGAATATATTTTCACCATGTAAATACTTTTAAAAAAAACTTATAATACAAAATTTGAGCTTCGATACTGGGAGTTGATGATGCTTGGAGGAGAGATATGAAGAATCCGCTTTGAATACGGGTCTTTCTTGGCCATTTCATCATTGAAAGCCAAAAAGAAAACAAAGGGTTGCAGAATTTTTTTGATGGAGAAAATCAAAGAAGTGTAACCGTAGAAAATGAAGTGCTTTTAATTTGGACTAAATGTAAAAACTAAAAAAGAATGAAAAATGCGCCACTAAAATTAATGTTGAAAAAATATACAAATTATTTTAAGAATAAACTACGATTTTGGTCCCTGTGATTTACCATTTATAACGATTTTGGTCCTCGTGGTTTAAAAACTGCTTTTTTGGTCCCTGTGGTTTCATTTTGCTACTATTTTGGTCCTTACATCTAACATAGTTAACGGAGCCGTTAAAAAAGTTTTGAAAAATTACATATTTAGTCCTTGTGTTATATAAATTTTAAATATTTAATCCTAAATTTCATTTATTGTATTACTAACTATAATTTGGCACTTATATATATATATATATATATATATTATTTATGTTTTTCCTTCTTTAATATATTTTAATACTATAAATATGTTATTTTTTAATCTTTTGATACTTTTTTATATTCTTATAATTACTAAAAATAAATTATTTTTTTTAATATTTTAATTAATAACTATTTTTATTATTTAATCAAAATTTTAATATTTATTTAAAAGCGGTTGATTTTTTTATTAATTTTTTTTAAAACTGATTGGTTTAAAATGAGAAAAAATTTGCGAATCATTAAAATTATTGATAAATAAGTGATATATTTTTTCAACATTTTATATTTATTTTAAATTGTCATTTAAAAAAGTTTTAAATAGAATTCGAGAAAAAAATATTTTATTTATGCCCAATCGTTTGTTTTTATTAGATGTACTTTTTCAGATGATAAATTAATATAAATATAAAACTTTTAAAAAAAACTCATCACTTATTTATCAATAATTTTAATGATTCGTAGTTTTTTTCTCATTTTAATCTAATCTGTTTATAAAAGAAGTTTAATAACAATACTAACCGGTTTTAAATAAATAAATAAAACTTCGATTAAACAATAAAAAGAGTTATTAATTCAAATGATAATTTAAAATAAATATAAAACTTTGAAAAAAAAACATCATTTATTTATCAATAATTTTAATAATTCACAATTTTTTCTCATTTTAAACCAATCCGGTTTTTTTTAGATTAATAAAAAAATCAACTGTTTTTAAATAAATAATAAAATTTTGATTAAATAATAAAAAGAGTTATTAATTAAAATATTAAAAAAGTTATTTATTTTAGTGATTATAAGTAAATAAAAAAAAGTATCAAAATATATATAAAAAATAACATATATATAGTATTAAAATATATTAAAGAGGAAAAACAAAAATGATAATACATATATATAGGTGTCAAATTTTAGTTAGTAATATAATAAATGAAATTCAGGATTAAATATTTAAAATTTATATAACACAAGGACTAAAGATGTAAATTTTTAAAACTTTTTTAACAGCTTTGTTAACTCTGTTAGATGTAAGGACCAAAATGGAAGCAAAATGAAACCAGAGGGACCAAAAAAGCAGTTTTTAAACCACAGGGACCAAAATCGTTATAAATGGTAAACCACAAGGACCAAAATCGTAGTTTACTCTTATTTTAACTGATTATTTTTATAAACATGTTGTAAAGTTATATACAATATCTTTTAACAATGAACTTGAGCGTAGTTGAACATTATTATTATTCTCAATTTAGCATATAAAAATCGCCATAATTAATAGGTTTATAAACTATAAAGTATATTAGATGTATGATCCAAAAGATGTATGATGAAAATTATTAATAACAACCATAGTTTAAATACTATTGTATAACATACAATTTAATTATACTTTAATTAAACTAAATCATATCTCAACAATTTCATAAATTATGAATCTGTCTTGTTAATGAGTAAATTTTTTATTGATACATATGCCACTTGGAATCGATTACATAGAATTATTCGGCATCTTCAACTTTTTCATTCTTCATGTGTATAGGATCTTTACCATCTTCATTCACTCCAACAGTTACGATTTAATTCTCTATAACATTGATGAGAGTGATATCGATCTCATTAGATTGTAGCATAACTTTGAGAAAATGAAAAGTTAATTAACATAAAGAAGAGAAAGTGAATAGTTAACTAACACTAATTGCAATGTGCATGTAAAATTACAAAAATCTTTATACTTCTATGAAAACATAAATTACATATAGGGATATAAAAGTCTTTAATATATTAAACATTTTTAAAAATAAAATATATGAGAAAATTTAGAAACAACAATCTTGCTCCCTAAGAATGTCATGTCATCATTCATTTAATGTATATATAAATATATGTTATACATTCAAAAAAACAACAAAATTCCTAACGAATAATCATACTCTAAAAAGGTGTCATAGCATCTTGGTGAGTTTTTCTTTTATATAGATATACAAGTAAAACAAAATTAGACAAAGTAAAAACATAAATAAAAAGAACACACATACACAACATAAATAACTTCAAAAAAATGAGAGATGAAAAACCTTTGTGAATAAAATATAAGAACAAAAAAGAAAATTTTGAAACGAAACTTTCATCAACAACATATAACCTACACAAATAATAATAAAAATGTAATAGTTGTTACTTGGAAAGTTTAGGAATAATATTCGGTATGGACGATCAAAAAATTCGATAAAAAACAACACATAAATACAACATATAACACAAAGAAAAACAAATGTAACCACACAAATCATAATAAAATGCAATAATTCTTACATGGACTTTATGGAGGAAGACCAACGGTATCCAGGATAAAATAATTCTGCAAAGGAAAACACAAATCACATCAATAACAACATATAACTCATATAAAAACATAAAATAAACCATATAAACCAAATCATAAAACAAAAGAAAAAAATGTTACAAATAACATATAAACCACACAAATCATAAAACAAAATGAAACAATTCTTACATGGATTTAACGAAAGAAGGACAACGGTATCGGCGATAAAAAAAATCTGCAAAGAAAAACACAAAACACATCAATAACAACACATAACTCACATAAAAAATAAACCACAGAAATGTAGTTTCCATCTTAATTAGGAATTCAATTGTATAGTTTGCAATATGATGGAGGATTCGATAAAACAAGTTGCAAAGAAAAACACAAAACACATCAATAACAACACATAACTCACTTAAAAAATAAACTATAGAAATGTAGCCTCCATCTTAATTAGGAATTCAAGTGTATACTTTGCAATATGAAGGAGGATTTGATAAAACAAAAGAAAAAAAATGTTAGATGAGATATAATATATAGATGGGATAAAAAACGGAATGGAAAACCGAAAAGTGTATACTTTTATGACTTAATAAAAGACAATTAATATGAGAAAATAGAAAAACGAAAGGTTTTCAACCTAAATCTATATATATATTAAATGTAAAAACTAAAAGAAAATTCAAGAAAATGGGAGGAGGCGCCACGTGGACTCCCAATGTTTCTCCTTTATATATATATATATATAGATATAGATTCGTAAAAGTTGGTGTAAATATGGGTGTAAACAAACAATTTTTTTTTTGGAAAGGGTATACTAGGCATTTGTCTAGTCTAATCACTGACAATTTTAAGACTGCTAAAGCTTGCAGCCCTGAGAGAATTCCTCAGTGGCCAGAAGTTGTTTGCTCCTGGATTCGAACCTGGGGTAGATGGGTTATCTAGCCTCATCCCCTACAAGCCTTAACCAGTACGCCACAAATCTTGAAGTTACAAACAAACAATTTACCTTGATAGATAACACAAAATCTTACATAGAATTCTTTTTAACTTTTTTTATTGGTGTAAATAAATAGTACTACATCAAAAGGCATTTGGCCTCGTGGGAGATCAGGGGCTAAGGGTTCAAATTTCACCAAAGTTGAGGATGATGTGTGAGTTTATTTGTTGTATTTGCCGTATATAAATACTATATATTTAAAAAAACGGAAAATTTCATCTACGTCCTTAAAAACTTGATATATTACGTATATATCCTTATAAAATTTGTAATTACGTATATATCCTTCTAAACCTCGATATATTACGTATATGTCATTCTCCTTAATTTAATTATTATTAAACATTTAAAAAATACAAATTAAACTAAATTGAATTTATTTTAGAAATGACTTATATACCCTCCGCTAATCTTTTCCAAACAACAAGCAATCCTTCTCAAATCAGATTCAATCCTTTTTTCTTTCTCTTTGTCAATGAGTTATTTATGTATTGAATCTGATTTGGTTATGTTTTGGTGCTGTATGTAAGCTGGTTATATATGTGTTGGTTTGTTTGTTGAAGTGATAAATTATTCCAATTAATTAGAGTTTGTGGCACCTTCAAAGAAAGTTGTGGGAGTGATTGCAAGTAATGGGAAAAAGAATTGAAGGAAATGGCAACTCCTGTGATTCATAATCAATGATCGCATTTGATAACCTTAATAGGCTATGATTTTTTCTCAAATTTGAAAGTACACTCTTGGGTTTTAGGAAGGATTGAATCTGATTTGGGAATGATTGCTTGTCGTTTGGAAAAGATTAGGGGAGGGGTATATAAGTCATTTTTAAAATAAATTCAATTTAGTTTTAAAATTTTGTATTTTTTAAATGTTTAATAATAATTAAATTAAGGAGAAAGATATATACGTAAGATATCAAGGTTTAGAAGGATATATACGTAATTACAAATTTGATAAGGATATATACATAATATATCAAGGTTTAGAAGTATATATACGTAATTACAAATTTATATAAAATTGTCTTATGAGTTTTCTCATATGCAAAATCATTAAATAATTCCTTTTAAATTAATATTATCAGTTATCTGATTATTACATAACATCATAAATCCGTTCAACTACCAAACATATTCTATGACATATATCTTTAGTATATAGATTGACATCAACTGAGATCACAATGTTGGGTTGTTAACTATTCAAAGTAACATTTTATGTCAATCAATATAAATCGGTTGGGTTTCCACGTCCTGTCATGTTAATGTTTTTAACACCATTTTAATTTTTTAGGATTGAAACAATTTTTAGAAACCATCAGTCTTAGAATCTTATTTATAATTTGAGATCTTATTGTTGTTTTAAAGATAGGATAATACTTAAAATTCATGCACTTAATATTAGGTAATAAGGAATCAATAATACAAGAAAAAACATTTTTAGTTTTGAAATTCTAAATAAAGACATAAGTTGGATCATCTTATATGGTTGATAATTTTTTTTTACAAATGTAAGAGTTTTTTAGTTAATAACAAGAAAATCTATTATATTTTAATTCAAACATAGAATTCATGAGGATGCAATAATCAAAAAAATTGGTGGGAGATGAATTATAGAGAATATATCACTGTTGTCTGGACAAGTTAGTTTAATATTTTTGTAGATAAAAAACTTAGAGGAAAAACAATAAATAATACTAAAAACTTAATAACTAATTATTTTTTTTACATATTTTATTGTCCAATATAGTTTGTTAATACATGATTGGACCTTTAATATAATGTTAAATTCTCTTGGGATAATATTAGATATTAAAGGACATTGTGTCTTTTTTTGTGTGAACTACTACTATATATTATATAGTATACATGAAAAAACCGGGCCCCTATTTTTCTTGGGCCCTAGGTGTATGCCCGGCCCGCCCTCCCCTAGGGACGATACTGATTGGGAGTTGTTATCGTTTGAGCACGCAATAACCAAAGCATGTTTCCTCCACAGATGATCCACACGCGAACATGCTGAAAACTCTCATCGGGTGCTTAAGGGGGGAGACAGAAAATCTATCTAGGGGGTGCCTAGAAAATATGTAAGAAAAATCACGATTTCAAAATTGAAAAACCCTTTTAAGTATATATATGTTTTGTAACTAACAGCCCCTAAATGTTTGTCCTATAACTAGTTGTAAAAAAGAGTTTAAAATGATGAGTGACCTAAACAACATAATTATATTTATATAAACAAATACAAGATGTGTGTAGATAACAATATAAATAAGAAAAACCCTTTGAAAATACATGAAATTTATCTTAAAAAATTTGTGTCATCAATAAAGTAACGTGTTCATTTTACAACCTTTAGAAAACTTGACATTTATAAAAGAAGAAAAAGTTGAATTTGATATGAATAAATAAAGTTTCTAGTGGATAAATGAGGTATGAGACTATATTAAAATTTATTTTAAAAGTGTAAGGGGGAGCCAATGCCACTTCTGGCTCTATGGTGGCTCCGCCCATGCGGGTGCTAGCCCAAGAACCCTAGATCTATATGTGTCTTGCAAAAAAGAAAATGTTAATTTTCTGTATAATTTTTGTAAGGCTAAATTCTAATTTTTTGGTTGAAACTGATTTATCCTAACACATTATTTATATGGTCTGAATTATAGATAGACTATAAAATTTAAAATAAAGTTTAGTAATTATCTATAACATATGTATAATTATCTTAAACTTCAATACAATTATACATATTTACATATAACAACATGTAATTTTCATAATTAGGTTTTAACACATATTTTCATAATCATCCTCCAAGAATAGTTATATTCAAAATCAACCTGAATTAATCCCGGTTTCTACAAATTGAATCAAACGTATTTTGTGTGCAACCCTATAAGTTTACATACTCCCCAGTCGTATCCTTGTGTAACATGTGTCGTGGGCATATGTTATTCTTTATTACCCAGTTAAGGGTAATGTTAGACTATATCAAAGTATAACACTCCTTATGCATTGGTTTCCAATGCACACTTCTCAGGTATGAGGATAAAAATGTTCACCATTTCAGTACTCACCTTATGACGCCGATCTATGAGGTGATCCCGACTGTGGATCTTGTCCAACGCCGCGCCCTGCCAAACACATGTGACTCTAGTTGCACTCAGTTCACTTTCAACTTGAATTATGACCACTCTTCATACTGATCTTTATTTATTCTCAGTCCCCTTGTAATGATCAATCAAGGACAACTTTAACTAACATGATCATCATATTTATTTAAGGATACTTAAACATGCTAATAATGAACACATAAATGTTTAGTGTATATACTGTAACACCCGGAAAATTGAGGTATATAATTATAAAGCGTTGGTAAATATGCTCGTTTCCTTTCTTGAATGATAAAAATAAGAAATACGGGTGTTCGGATTAGTTCGGGAACCAACCTAGGCAAGGGAAGAGTCTCCAACAGGTAAATCATGAAAATCAACCTCGATACATCTTAAGCGATAGTGAACAGGCGATAGTGCCATGACACTATCGCATGGTATGATCGCCCCAAATCCCTGATTCTCGACTTCTAGATTCGAACTCTCGGTACATTTCATGCGATTGTGATGGGGAGACAATGCCATGACACTATCGCATGGCAGGGTCGCCCGAATCAAAATCAACAACTACAAGACCCGATTTTTAGCATTTACTTCTCATATACTCCTCCCTTCTATTCCCTTTCTCTCCATAATTTTCTCTAGGGTTTCCAACTAGGTCAAGATCAAATTCTTCAAGTGGTTGTGGTTCAAACAAGTTTTCAAGCTAGGATCAAGATTCAAGTTTTCCATCTTCACTTCTAGGGTTTTGCCATTTTCTAGGTTTTCTCAAAAACCTAATAGATACTTGTCAAGTGTTGTAACTGTAATCACGTATTAATGTTATTGTAATAATATCACTGAATTATGCAATCATTATGTACGGGTTTATCAACTACATACTAAGAATTTTGAAAAACTTCATGCTTATGTCAACAAGCTATTCTGTTACAAATATGACAAGATTAAACTTCTTCTACCAGCACCCGGGGCCAAGGGATCAATATGACAAGATTAAGTTCAAACAAATCGTTGGATCAGAGATGATTCAATGCGCTATTGTAACGACATTAGAGTTCAATAAGTGTTCGTTCTTCCTTTTTTGAATGATATTATATCAACTGTACATTGCTTTTTTTGGTAGCAGGTGGGCTAAGACACATACTCCATTTTTGGTAACTATGGCAATTTTGTGATTATGGGTGGTGAAAAGTTTGTAATTAGTTCCAATAAAATTCTGTTAAAATGGTGGAGATATACCAGGGGCGGACGGAGGCTTTGAGGATGGGGGTCACATGACCCCTACTAAATTTTCCATTTAAAGGCTAAAAAGAGAATTAAAATATTTTTTGTTATTGGTTTATATTTAAACATGTCAAGGGCCCCCAACTGAAATTTTAAAACAACTATTTTCTTAAGAGTTAAGGCCTAAACCCACATGATTCATTTTTGTAGTTTAATATATCAAATTTATTGAAGTCGAGTGAGTTGTATCCTAATAATTTTAGTGGTATGAAAATGATCGTTCTTGAAAAACAACTTAATAGTTTTTTATATGGTTGTGTGTCAAGATGAAAGATTTACCGAATTGAATGGTATGGCCAAAGTTGCTAGATTAATGGTGGAGACATAAATTATACAACTAACCTTATATTCATTACTAAACGAAAGACTTTTGTTTACGGACTTTTTCCTGGAAAGTCTGTCGTTAAAGAGTAATTCCTCTAAGAACCGTCACAAAAGTTAGTGGGTAAATAGATGGTGGGTAATTCAAATCAGTGACAAATTACCCAGGATCCTCTGGGTGATCCGTTGATACTTTCTCGAAAAACATCGAATTTTACCGAACCATTGATATTTTATGGGTGATTTGTGGATAATCATCCACGAGAATTTCCATGAGTAATTTTTGTGGGTAAAAATAATTTGTTTTGTATTAATTGTGACCCCTACTATAATTTTTTCTGGATCCGCCATTGTAGAGGGTATTCACAGGCAGTATAATAAGCAACAGAGAATGAATATAGAAAATGATAAAACCCAATTGAAGAAGAAGAAGATGATGAATTTGATTTTAAAGAAAGGCGTTGATAGTGTTAACCTCCGCCGTGGAGATATGAATTATGATGACGGTTTTTGTTTCAATACTGGGGAAATCGCCATTCTAATCTCCTCCAAATCTCCAATAACTCAATAAACCTCTGCAAAAACCGATTGTACAGTACAATCTTTCATTTTTCGAATGTATATCTATATCTATATCTATATCTATATCCATATTATATTAATTTGACAAAAAAAAAATTTAAAAATCATTTTTTATAAATAAAGTATTATTTATCGATACATGTTACTTCAAAATTTAAGATTACAAATAATTTATGCCTAAATATAATTTAAGATATCTAACACATTGTAAACCACAAATACGTCGAGATAAACTCATAACGTTTGTGCAAACACGAAATCCTATAGGTTTTTATTTTGGATTTCCAATCGAAGACGACGCGTGTTTTTCAAAAAGATATGTAAGTTGAATGTTTGGCAAATTACTGGTGGAGTGCAACGGGCATATACATGGAATCGTGCACTCAGATGTAACTCAGATAAAGAACCAAATTGTAGATGTTTAAACTCACATTCTAATTTTTTCGTTAAATAACTAAAATGGCTAAAACCCAAACAACCACTTAGAAAGAAGTTAAGATTTTTTAGAACCCCAACCAGGGGCGGATCTAGCTAACAAAAGGGGGGGGGGTTCCCATCCCCCCAGTGAAATGTTAAAAAAAAATTTATATAGGCTAAAAAACATCAAAAATACTGTATTTAGGCTTAATTCCCCCCAGTGAAAAAATTCAAGGGACCCCATCTTACCGGCGATTGACAAAAACACTGAAAAACTCTCTTGAAATCAATAAAAAACCCAAAAAAATCTTTCGAAATCGATAAAAATACTAAGAAAATTCTTCAAAATCGACAAAAACAATAAGAAAATCTCTTGAAATCAACTAAAAAACTTTAAAATTTCCCGAAACACATCGGGTGCATTTACGCGTCTTTAGTCCATTTTAATGGGACCCCGGTGGATAAAAATCCTGGATCCGCCACTGCGATATACCTATATATATATAGATATATACATAGAGAGAGTGGGAGGGAGGTTTAGAAAACCCCTAAAAAGATGAAAAACTAAGGAGCACCAGGTAATTCATCCATTTGG